>VWYP01016323.1:169988-201051 GCA_013400435.1 Pycnonotus jocosus
CGGGATCCGCCGGGAGGAACAGCGGCGTTCGGCGCCCGGCCCCGCCGCGGGATCCACGGGACAGCCGGGATCCGCCGGGACACCGCTGCCCGCCGTGCCGTGCACCTGCCCGCGCCGCCGCGCAGCGCGGCTGTGCCGAAAAGTTTAAAGGGAAAAGTGCCGTGCGGGTCCTTCCCCGCCTCGCGGATGTCTCGAACAGCCTCAATCTCCCCTGCAATGATGCCTCTGCCCCCCGGCTGCCGCTACGCCCGGCCCTGGGGTCGCTGTTCCCGCGGCATCAGCACAGCTCCCTCGGCATCACCGATGCCTTCAGTACAGCACCGCATTTACCGGCTTCTCCTGGAAGCCGATTAGCAGCTGGGATAATTTCTTTAACCAGCAGTGTTTGCTTTATTTCCCCAGAACGTTTTGCCGATGGATTTCTGGTTTGTGTTGTCAGCGGCAGGGGGTCCCAGTCAAGTGTAGAGGCCTTCTGCATGTGGTGTTGGATGCTGGAGTTCGGTAAGTACCTAAAGTGGCACTCGTATGGGATGCTTAAGGAGAGGACAGATGAAACCAGAGCAGGCTGATGCAGAAAATTCAAAGTAAAAAAGTAAAAACAGCCCTCTTCGTGGTGAGATGCCAGTCCTTAGGGAGGAGATCCAAACTTCAACCCCCCAGCAGACTTCTGGGACTGGTTACTGTAGGGACAAATTGCTGCTCCTCAGACCTGCACTGCCAAGGTGCCCACCCAGGTGAAGATGCAGTGGCAGGTACCACCCATCAGACAGCAGTGCCCTGCACCCACTGCCTTCATCCCAGACAGTGCCTCAGCTGTCTGTGATCTATATCCACAACCAGTCCTCCAGGAAAGGTCAATTATCAAGGTATAGGTGGCAGGAATATAGGGGGAAAAAATATATTTTCTGTCCTATATGTGCAATATAAGAAAGCAAAGAATTCTGCTTTTGCTAATCATAGAATAGTTTGGGCTGGAAGGGCTTTAAAGATCATGTAGTCCAACCCACCTGCAAGGGGCAGGAGCATCTTCAGCTGGTTACTTATCCAAACAGACGTTGAACATTTCCATGGATGGGGCATGTACCACCTCTCTGGATGACATGTTCCAGGGTTGCACAACTCTCGTTGTAAAACATTCTCTTCCTTTCCTCTAGTCTGAATGACCTAATAGATGTTTCATCCATATGAAGCTGTACTCTCAGGTTGCTTGTGATACAGACTGAATAAAAGTGCAGTGCCTGAGTGCTAATTTACTCAGGAGGGAAGGAGAGGAACAGGAGTACCAGAGGCTACTTGAGCCTTCTCCTCTCTCACCCTGCTCAGCGGGTGAGGAGGGTGGCCCCAGCTTGATGGTCAGTCTCCATGGTTGCACTCTTATGGCTTTCCAGTTTTCCCAGGTCTTCAGAGCTGTCTCTCTGGAGCGCCCTACCACCTGACCTCATGATCACTATTAAGTCTTTGGCTTGACTGGTCATGTCTTAGTTTTAGCAGGGAAACTGCATTTTGACAAATGGACCCACATAATAAACTTCTATCTCTCTGTTGCCCATGTTGTTCAAGATGAGGGGAAGCCCAGACCCCAGCCCTCCTGTCCTTTGCATAAAGATGGAAGAGCCCAGCTCACAGGAACACTATTGTTCCCGCAAAATAGAACCAGTCAGTGTTGTTGATTGCTCTGTTATATCTTCCCAGACAGAGCCTTGGCTATAAAAATAGATGCAATAATCCACATGGACAGTTGCAATTGTAAATGGCATTCAGAAAGCAAAAATGGAATTCATAGTTTGACACAGACATATCCCCAATCCATCAGGATGTGACACACTGGCAGCGTGTCTGTGCCAAACTATGAATGTCGTTACTTTTCCTCCGAATGCTATTTACGATTGCAACCTTCGCTGTAAATTAGTGTATATATTTTATATCAGACTTCTCTGAGGGGCTTTGGTACTGTCTGCACTTATTATTTGCACAGGATTGAATGCAAGTTAGACTACTTGGGCCACAATAAATCTCTGGGGACTACAGACTGCGCTTATGTTGGGAGGATTTGCCAGCATAACCGTACTAGCAAAATTCTATCTGGCAGAGTCAAGGCCTATGTTTGGAAAGAGAAATCAAGGGCCATCAACACTGAATAGCTCTCCACTAGATGGAACAATGGTGTTTCTGCTGCCAGGCCATTGACAGGGAGTGATTTACCCAGAAGACAATTGGGGGCTGGGGGGGTGGAACCCAGAAAGTGCTGGATAATGGTGAGACAGTCATGGGACTGCTATTGTTCACCACTCCTCCTGGTGAACTCAATGCCACAGAGGCGACCCAGGGAGCTAGGAGATGTCTTGGTGTGTGAAGGCACATCAGAGATCATTGGCCAGACATGAACCAGCTTTGAATTAGAAATGGTGTCACCATGTGGTATTGAGGTTGCTCTAACAAATCTCTTCCTGAGCTTGTTTGACTGGGACTGGGGCCCCAAGCTAGCATATGTCCCCCTCGCAATTTGGACTCTTTTGCACCTGTCTGCGTTGATATGTCCAAAAACGATGGTTCAGATGCTTTATAGGAGCTTATTCCACATACAGCTGAATGACCAAGCCTACAGAGAGAATATTTGTGCTGTGTTCTCTTCACTCCCTGGATTTTACATTTTGTTAAAAGTAATTACACTTGCCAGGCAAGAATTGTTTTTCATAATCTCATGCTGCTGACTGTTTATACTTACACCAGCTATGTGCAGATCATTTTTATACAAGTTAGGCTTACTGAACAGCCGCCAGATACTTCTGTTTTCCTTCTTGAATTTTAATTGCTTACTTGCCCAGCATCTATTTTTAAAATGGCACTGTAAATGGAACAGTAAGTTCCATCACTCACCATAGATGCAGCGGGTCAGTGCTCTCCTTACTCCTCCTTTGCTTCTTCCTGCAGGGAATGTAGAGGACTTATTAAGGAAACTCCCCAGTCTGACCATTCATGAAACTCATGGGTAGTCTATAATACCAGAGACTTTAGCTGCTTCACCCACTTACTAAAATCTTCCTGAATGCGGTTTCAAGGCAGGCATCTTTGAAATATCAGTCTTCTTTCTCCCAAACTCCTACTTGAAAATGTGTGTTCATTCAGAAGGCTGATTTGAACACTGAACTTAAACTCATCCACACCTTCATTTTCAAGACCACATGACATCAATTTCTCATATAACCCCGTTTCATTTCTGGAAAATAATTATCGACTCCAGTCTTCATCTGTCTTCTTATGGTCAGCATTTCAAGCACCTACATACTCAGAACATCTATTTTATCTTTAGTGTTACAGCTTTTTTCTCTGACCAATTTCGCATCTGTGTCCTTTTGCTTATTTTTTTAATATTCCCCATTATTTTTAAACTATTGGGAAGGAAGGTGATCATGTACAGGGAACTAGCAGAGAGTTGGAAGCCAATGTAATTTTCTTTTTGATGCTTTAACTAACACATGCTATTTGAAAAAAAGAGACAGACATTCTTAATATTCTCATAAACACAAGTATTTCCTCATGAAGCAGCACTGCTTGCTTCTTATTCCTTCCATAGTGCTTTTATAAACTCTGAAAGTACAAAGTGATTGAAATACACTCGGTCTCCAGATTGTCAGAGCTAGCAATTTCAAACAATTTCAAATTAACTTACTTTCTTTGAATAGTGTTTCAGAACTATGCTATTTCAAGGAGGGAAAAAAAGGCATATGAGATGTTTGGATACCATTCTTGTTAAACTGCAAGCTGTGCTCACTCTGGATTTAGCCCCCAATTTAATCAACTGATCATAATAAATGCAGAAGAAGTGAATCACAGATGAAAAGCCATCTTCATGACCAGATATTTTGTTTAGATTTGGAGGTATTTTGTTGGCTTTCTTTTTTTTCCCCCTTTTTTAAAATTTTCCTTGTTGTGCTTAGCTGGTATTGGGCACCTCTTTAAATTTACATATAACTAAGAATTGTCTTTATTAGCCTCGGCTGAGTGTGCTACATAGCAACAAAAATTTCATTGTCTGAGCTACTTCTGCTTACATTTACCACTCCTTAGAAGGCTGCAGGTCAATAAGGCTGATGTTTCTTTGGAGGCTTCCAAATGCTGCAGAGAGAAAAAGAGAACTTTGGTAGCTGAGCTGCTGTTGCCCTCATGCAGAGACCTCTGCTTTCTTGCTTGCTAAGTGAGAAGCCTGTCTGGGAGCCTTGGGGGAAAAAAGGCTGAAACTGCTGCTCGCTGATGTCTGGAGCAGCAGTAGAGCTGAGGTCTCAGATAGCATCACTCTGGAAGTGACAGTGACCTTGGCATTGAAACTCAGTCACTTTTGTCTTCACTTCCCTGCCAAGGGGAAAGTTGACTTTAGTGGAGATAAGACCTGGTGTCAAAGCACAGAAAGTGTAAGTGGGTGCCTGGAGCACAGAAGCACCTTTACAAGCCACCAGACAAAAGGAGATGAAAAAGAAAAACGAAGTGTCTTAAATGCAGAGAGCTCAAAAGAAGAATGCTTATAACAAGATACTTCTTGCATCCTTCTCTGGCTTCTGTGTGCTCCAGTTCTGTTTCAACAAATTCCTCTGACCTATTTTACATAGAAGTCCATATCAAGCTGTGAATTGCAGCAAAATGCAAGGAGAAACACTTAATTCAGTCATGTAGAGAATGGACAAAAAAGAAAAAAAAAATGTTTAAAAATCTAAGTTCTATTTTCCCAATGGAAGTAGGCAGAAAGACAATTAAAAGAAAATATTTATAACAACAAATTATGAGATACTAAGTATGCTTTGTCATATCATTCATTTATTGTAAGAAACAATACAGTCAGTTAAACAAACTTGATTTCCCTAAGTATTAAAAGACAGTGCTAAAACAACAGGCGGAGCAGAGCCCTTACAAGTCATTATTGTTTATGAAAAATCAATAAGTAACTCCATCATGTCAGTGAATTTTTAAGTCAGTTCATTCCACATGGTCCATCTTTCCTCAGACAGTCAGTTGTTAAAAACGAGCAATAACTCATCCCCATTCTTTTATTTTAATACTGTAAAGAGTATTTGTTATTATAACCAAATTGATTTAAGACTCAGCCTGGCCACAAAACAGATGTCTAACTAATATGCTTTCTTTCCACATTGCTACAGCAATTTGGGGTGCATGCAACCTGAAACCTAGACTTCTAAGCCCAAAAGGAAACACATTTAGAAAATATATATTATTATAAATAAGTATTTTTAGTAATGTACTCCAGTGAATAGAAAACATGCTTGCTACACAGCTCTGTAACTTAATTAAAAGCTATGCTGTCAGAAAAGTTGTTATGAAACATTGCATTTAGGTACAGAGGAAGTATCACTGTATTAGTACAGTGGATTTTGTTTATAGCTACAGAGGGCTCAGAGTTGAGAAAATTTTTATTGACACATATATGAAGAATGTGATGTGTTGCACAGCCCATGAGCTTTCACGACTGTGTGTAGCACTTCCTCTGGTAAGCATCCAAAATGTTTCATCCTGAGAGATGCTATAACAGAGGAGCACCAAATGTTTCTTCCTTTGACCTTGGGCTCTGAGTTATGACTGCATGGTAACCATATTCTCTTCAGAAAATTGCCTGCTGCCTTCCTCTGTCTGGTGCATTGACTGATAAAGTGGAAATTGCACATTCATCAGACTCTTCTGAAGCTTTTCCAGTAGAGGGTTAGGACTGCTAAAGAGGCTAAGCTCAAATCAAAGGGGACAAAACCAACCACATTGAGGAAGGGAATCATCCTTATATTTTTCTGAGTCCTGTATAAGATAAAGGGTATTTCTTCTATGAGGTAAAAGCTCATGAATCTGATACGAAGCGACACCAGTGCATCTCATCCCTGCACACATCTCACTTGGACAGTGCAGACATAAGGAGCAAGTGTGGCTGGCAAGAACCGATCTCACAGTGCTCCACCACTGATTCTCTGCCTCTCCTAACCTGCTCCTTCTCTACATCCCTCAAGAAGAGTGCACCTGAGAATGGCAAATGAAGCTGTTTCCTAAAGGAGCCTCTGTTATATGAAGAAGAGTGATATGGGAGCAAGTGCCAAGCTATGATGTGGATGAATAAAAAGGTGGTGCTGGTCAGAGATGTTCTTAGCTCAGTTCTCAGCTCTTCTGTGGAGAGCTTCCTGAGATACTTAAAGCAGCCTTTAACTGCTCCCTCCCAAAGGTCAGCTGCCCATAAACTGAGGATAGGGCTCAGCTGATTTATGCTGTGGAAAACAGAGATGTAGAGCAATTGTTTGCTCATGCTCTGGATGTCCTTGTGAATTTCAAACTGTCAGAATGGCACTTACAAACTGTACATGCATATGGTGATGAAGGGGAAAGTAGATGTGGAGACATTTTTGTATTTTCATTGAATTTGAAATATTGACTACTGTAAATTGTAATTTGATGTCCAGTTTCAGCACCTGGACCTACCAGGTTCTTCATGAAGGATTTTGAGAAATAGAGGGATTGTTCAACTGAATGAGAGCTCTGCACAGTCAAAAACTTCTTGCCTATCCTACTGTAAAGTATAAATCTTGGTGGGGAGTACCATACAGTCTCATTTTCCCCTAGAAAATAGTTTGGCTGTAGGTATTTCATGGGCATGACTTTGTTCCTAAAATACACGTGTTACCAAGATACTATGCACTGTGCTAACAGTAAAAGTTCAAATTAAGGAAAAGGGAGAAGTTGAGATAATATTATGAACAAAATTAAGTTACTGGAATAGACCGCATTCCTCAGGGTTGTTGTAAGAGGACAGCAATCCAATTTTTAGATCTAAAAGCACTTTGCTCCCTCGAGAAGGGGAGAATTGAGACAGGTGCTTGTTAATTCTTGTAATTCTTGTCTTTCTTGGGGTTTGTTTTTCTCTCTCTTTCTTTCTCTCATTATTTATATTATTACTATAATCATCATTAGCATTGTTATTTTGTCTGGGGTTTTGTTTCAGTTATCAAGCTGTTCTTAACTCACAAGTGTTATGCTTCTTTCTCATTCCCTTCCCCATCCTCCTGAGGGCAAGGAGTGAGTGAGAAGCTATGTGGGACTTAGCTGACAGCTGGGGCTAAACCACAACAACCTGGTAGTGGTTTAAACACATATATGCTGATAGAAATTGGGTTTGGGAATACTGTAACTCAGAAGATAGGAAGCAGATAGGAAGGTAAATGGGTACTTAAGGCTGAACATCAGGTAATCAGACATCTTGACCCTACCTCTTCTTGGAATTTCTATCTGAACACTGCTGGAATCCTGGAGCTGTATGTGTGCTTTTCTGTAGTTTTTTGTCTTTCTCTTTCTTACTCTTCTAATTCCCTCTTCTTGGAACTTTTGAGTAACTTAAAATTGAATGGGCTTAGAGATCTTTAATTTGAATGGACCAAGTTAACTCTTTGAGAGGTGTTATATGTTAATTGAATGTTGCACTAAACCTCTTGCTAAGGTTTTTCTGGTTTTCTAAGGTTGACGGTAAACTCTTTTTGGTTGTTTTGATCTCTTGAGGATATCTTGTCAGTATTTCTCCTGTGTGTCTAGTTCAGAACAACTGTGAGCCCTGTCAAAGACCTGGTCAAGGAAGTTGTTTGGGGCCTTCTGCCTGTTCTCATGGGGTTTGGCTGTTCAGCTTTGCCATGTGCCATGTCACCTCTATATCAACTGGCCTTTTTAACAGCCATATACCATTTAACCATCTCAAGTCCCTCTTCTGCCAGATCATGTAGCAAATTTAATACTTTCACCTTCCTCTTCTGTCTTCCTTGGCCTTTCATTCTATGTCTCCTCCTTTACCTTCTCCTTACTTCAGAGACACCTTTGAAAAATCCTGCAGTTTGTCCCAAAGGCCTCCCTTTCCTCATTCAAACCAGAAGTTTGGTCTTTCTCTATCTCAGCAGGTCATTATGTTTCAGGAACAGGCGCAAAACTTGTGTTTGGTAGTACAAGGCTACAAAAATACAGCCAAAGTGTTGTTTCAATGTTCCTTTGCCATCTTCTTCACTTTGATTTATAGGAGACTTGAGACAGTGATTGATAAATGTACTATCAAAAAATGCTCTGAAATTATACATATTAAAAACTCAGAAATCTTGTGTGATTTCCTTTGTGATCCAAAATGTATTTTGTAGAAATCAAATTCTCAGCCTATGCTCTGCTCTTGAGTGTTTCTGTGATGGAGTTCATGGCGTGTTGAGATGGCCCATGAAAGACATGGATGTAGCCCTGCAGGAGAAGCAGTGGCTAGGCTACAAAGCTAATACAGGGGAGATGCAGTGCTACAGGGAGTGATTTAATTGACTCCAGGGAGTGAATGGGGAACAAGGTGGGTTTTGCCTTTAGATATTTAATACTTCTAGATTTTATGGTTAATTATAAAACACAGTTAATACTATTAATTACGGAATTGTCTTAACTCCTTGGTGGACACTTTGGATATTGGGGACAAATTTTGGCATCTTTTGTAAATACAGAATGCATAGTACCAGCAGGAATCATGTTGAGTATCCTGAAATTATCCAAAGGCAACAAAGTGCTGGAGTTTTGGTGTGGCAGGTCAGCTGAACTGGATGGCACTAGACCTTTATTCTTATTTCTCCAGCTCTGGCCACTCTGGGTTTGTCCCTTGGTTTCCCAGATTCTCACCACTAGACCTGTGGGGGGATTGCTGTCTTTTTTCTAAGCTTGCAAGAGGCAGAACTTTTACTCTCCAGAAAAAAAAAGGAGACAAACCAAAATAAAACCAGACTGAGATGGCATACATAGAAGAATGTGCATTCAGTCATTTTCACTAGGGTGCTAATTCTGATATTCCAGTAATAAAACAGAGTGAAGTAAGAAAGATATAGTCTTTTCCTTAGGGAATCCTAAGGAAATTCTTCTGGCACGTTTGAGCTTTGAAATCAGCATACTAACCCCAGCCAGAGAGCAGTTTTTACTATCTTCTCTGAAATGTTGCCGACAGGACAAACGTTCTCAGGGGAAGGAAGCTGACTGATGTTGGAGCAGGAGGATAGTGTGCCATCTCCCATTTCTGCAAAGTCTTGTCAGGCGTCAGCTATCTGGTGCACTCTTTCAGGAAAAATCATCAATCTTGTTTCTTGGCACTTGTTGTCTGTCATCAACATCTCTTCTGTTGGCTATGCCTAAAAGTGTGGATCTGAATGAGTGTACCACGCCAACAATCCTGTCCAATTTCAGAGCTGGGAGACATGACAGGAGTCTTGCCAAGAGTGCTGTTTACCTCAAGTGGTGTTGTTGGCCACTTCCAAATCCTTGATCATCATTCTATGCTGTAATGTCCCATCTGCAGCTTTAAGTAAGCATTACAGTGTCAATTCCACCAAGAGTGCCAGTTTATGTGTGCATACAGGATAGTTTGCATCATCACTTTATCCCAGGGGCAGGCATCTGTTGCGTGTGATGACCAGGTCCAGCTGATAAACTCCAGAAGGATTTGCCAGTGTGTGTGTACCTGTTGACTCCTGGATTGTGCAGCTTGGCCATAGCACAGCATTACAGTGGAGAAGTACCATCCGTTCACTTTGACCCCAAGGGTGGGAACATGCCTCACATTTCTCCCTCCACCCCTCCCATTCGTGAAGCTACAGGGGATGCCATGCCTTGAAGCAAGAAGAGGCAGCTGCAGAGGAGCAGGCATTTACAAATGGCTAGCCAGTCCCTGACTACACTCCTGCGATTGCCCCTATGGACAGAGCAGGTTTGCGTATCCTTCTGAGGCAAGAGATCACCTTGGGCAGCAGCTGGATTTGGTGCTGGATTCTTAGGCAGCAGCATAATGGCACAAGAGGTTGTATCTGGCTCCCTCTGTCTTTCATAGGAGTTGAAGGCCTACATGAAGGCTCTTGCCAGAGTCACTGTGGTGTGAGAAGCTCATCTACCATTCACCAGCATTCTGATAATTTTCTTGCACTGTCTTTCCTCAAGAACTCTCTTTAAATCTCCTCTAAATGCCACTTTTTGTAAATGGAAAGCCTGTGCTTGCTTTTGAGTGTCCAGATGTGAAGACTAATTTTCCTGGTTTGGGAGTAAGAGGTTCAAGACGTCTTAGGCATTTTGGTATGTATGTCTGGAAATTGAATCCATATCCTTTTACAGTCAACCATTGCTTGGCAAAAAGGCACATATCTAAAAATTGGTTGGTGATGCAGAACATAATACTATGGTCACAGATTTATACTAATGGTGAGAAGCATATAATAATGCTCATTTTGCAAACTTGATGATAGTTTTGAACTTTCAGAATTTTTGCCTATGTTGCTCTTCACCTCTGCTGTGGAGAGGCTCATCCTGTATATTTAAAGACAGAAAGTCACATGCAAACTCTGGTTTTGTTTTAGGTTCTTAATGAAAGAAGCTAATACTAAAAAAAAAAAAATCATCGTAAGTAGTATAATATTGTCACAGGAATTAGTGCTTTTCATGTGTTCTAAGCAATTTAACAAAGAGAAATAGATTTCTGACTAATAGGTAAAATGACAGGGTGCATCCCATTTCCCTCTTCCTCTCCTGTTCCAGCATGATCTGCTAATGTTATTTGCATCCTTGTAACTTTTAAGGGCAGATATAGTTAGTGAGGGACAGTGAACAATGTTGGCTTAAATATTTGTTGTAGTTGTAATGCTATTCTGTGGAACCTTTGGGGGAAATACGCTCCTAGAAATTTCAGTATGGTAATTTGTGCAGTTCTATTTGAGATTTCTAATTTTTGACCAATAATTATTTATAATTAATTTACATTGTGTCATGTCACCAGTCATTTGAACAGGAAATATGCCATTTTGTAGTGATCCCCAGGTATGGCTGATCTGAACTAATAAGTGGAATACTACATATGCTGTTGTATCTGAATTGCACTTTCTTGCTTTCTTTCCTGTTTCCATTTGATCAGTGGAATCTAGGAGTGCTTAAACCTTTTTCTGCTTATTCTTTTACAAAAAAGCAAGTCAACTTAAAAGACAGGAGGTTTCAGAAGGAATAGTCCTCCTCAACTGTTCATTCCTGAATCTTACCATTGTCCTTATGTATATGGATTTCATAACTTGCCTTGAAAGTTTTGAACTTTGAAAGTAACTCTTGAGAGAAAGGTGGTAGAAAATCAGTGGGTTTCCCCCACATTTGAGAGTACTACTGCCCTTTAGGATTCAGGGAAATAATTTCAGGTAGGACTTTGTCTAATAGTGGGGTTTGGCCAGTCATTAGAAGTTTTCAACCGAATGTAATTAAAGCACACAGTTTTTGTGTGGTCAAGTGTAGCTCTTTATGATCTGCCAGAGCTTCAGTTGTGATGACTGCTATGGAGCAAAAGTCTTCTTTGGGTGCTAATGCAAGTGACCAGAAATGTGCAGTAAAACAGGATAGTCTCTGAAATGATGTTGCAGCTTTAGCCTTGTAGCCAGCTGGTGTCTACTAGCAAGCACTAACCTGATGGTTTTAGTGTGCTATGTTCAACCAGAAATGCTTTAGTATTCATTAAAAGAACTGAAACTAAATCTAGCAGGATATTTGTAGGACTTAGATTTGTATTCCTGTCTTGAAGGTGGTATCACATAGGATGCTGGTGAGAAACCTGTCTCTCCTCAAACATGAAAAAATTATAAGCATGGTTTAAAATGGTAATCTCCCTTTTAGCTTGCTTTGGTTTGTGTCAGAAGACCTCAAATGGATGTTGAATACTTCTAAGTTTCGCTAAGAAAAATAGTGAAGGCACAAGTGGTTGAAGTTAGTAGTTGAGGTAAGTCTTCCTCTTGAGGTTGTACTGCAGACAGATTGCTGGTACCATGGGTGGCAGTGCTGCACCACAGCATGGTACTTGATGTCGAGTATGTTCATATGACAGACTAAGCCAGGCATGTTTAAATGCCTCCTGTTCCCAGAGTATATGCCGTATTTTGAGATGAGCAGCTACTAGTGAATATGAAGAAGGAAAATTTCAGAAAAAAAAAAAAAAGGCAGTTATGTTAGCTTTTGTGATGGTTTTTTTGTTTTGTTTTGGGTTTGGGGTTTTTGGTTTTGTTTGTCTGTTTTGGGGGTTTTCAGGTTTTTTAGCTTTCTGCAATCCTGTGAAAACAGGATGAGAGGGAAAGTTTTGAACTTTTTATTGGGTTTGCTGCAAGTTATATGAGGTGTTTTGACTTTTTTCTCACACTTTTTCATAAAACTTTTCTTTGAGAAACAGGACACGCAGATTTTGCAAGATAATCTGAATACGCTGTGTGATCTCACTGGTGACAGAGTAGAGGGGAGAAATTGAAGAGCTCTCTAGACATAAAAGTATAGGTCTGTATTTTATGGGGTGACTCTAGCTTTTGTTATCTAGCCTTAGTTTGACTCATCTGGTAATGGATTCTAAACATTGGGTACTGTAAAGGAGAGGAAGGTTGAAATTGTCTGTGTGATGGGGTAGCAGATTGCTTAGCAGGTACAGGAAGCTCATGTGTTTGGCCAAAGTTGTTGGGCTGGCTCTTGCCTGCAGGGAACTAACTGACTAGGAAGTTCTTGGAAGTAGGAACACCACATTTCTTGAGGAAACCATTGTTGCATGGCTTCAGGGGTTATACAGATGCCATAAGTATCATTGTGGATCCTGTTTACTTCCTAATGCTGTTTTTCAAAAGGTTGCTTTCCTCTTTCTCTTCCTTGGCTGGTGTTTTGTAAGTGAATCTGAACATCAGTATGTTGTCCAGATCAGAATGCAAAACAAAACTTAATAAATTTTGGCTCTGTTTACCTGGCCTACTTCAAACATCCTACTTGATGTGGACTTGACTTGTATTGGAGGAAAAGGTAGGTGTTGATCACAGTGGTTGAACTTATATGTTCTGTTAAGAATAGTCATCATGGTGATCAAAATTCCATGGATATCATGTAGAGTCAGAAAAGGAAAATGAATAAAGAAGGGGGCAAGGAGGCCTCTATTCAGCACAGACAACCAGTTTGAGTAATTTAAAATTGATTGGATGACAAAGGTGGTTATGCTGTGTTACTGAACTTACATTTTTTCATTTGGGGAAATAATTTCAGGTAGGAGTTTATGTAATAGTTGGGTTTGTAATGGAAAGTAATGGAACTCCATTGGTGAGAACTCCAGTCTCCTAAGCAACTTTTTACCCACTCTTGAAAGTACAATCTGGTCTACCTTCTACACATCTATCAGTTTTTTCTCTACAGATACTCCAGCTAGGAAAGGAAGGTACTTCTTGTCTCCTTTTCTTCCAGTATTAACTGACCATGGAATAGAAACTAGCCGATGTTCCTCTTTCGTATGCATTCTTTTCTCTGGGAAATCATAATCTGTGGTGTGGAGACAGATGCAGTTGTCACATAACTACCAAAGCCTCAAAAACAGAAGCAGGAATGCTCTACAGATCTGAAAAGAGCAATCTGTGATTGTGTCGTTTCATGTGTCGTGCTTGTTTTGCTCAGCTGTGAATGTCGGCAAGGAGACGGCTTCGTTTCACACTCCAACTTCCTCTGCTGCAGATGGAAGTGTGCAGCCGCCTCCTAAAGTCCTGCTCCATAGCATGCATTACTTCTGCCTGCAGAGAGTACCTGCTGTTCTTACAATTCATCATCCATCTTCTTCTCTGGGTGGGCAGGGAAGAGAAGGACTAAAGCAGTGAAAGCTTGGAGAAGAGTAAGGGAGAATGAGTTGGGAAGAAAATGATGAAAGTTGTTTCAGGGACAACCAAGTAGAGCTGTTTCCTTTAAAGCCATCCTTAGTCACTATATCTGCTGTGGAAGGGCCCATCCACTCTCTACAGGTGAGGCACATGGTTTTAATGAGATTATCCTCTCTAGGTCAAATCCTTGCACCAAGACACTGCCAGTTGTATGCAGATCATGGGCAGATGAGAGACTGACAACGATGTTTCAGAAATTCCTTTTTTATCCTAAGTGCTTCAATAACCTATTTAAAGCTTTCCCATTACTGTTTTCTGCAAAGGAAGTCCATTTATTCTAGTTATTTTCTCAGTAAAGACAAGTAATAACTAATCACCATTCCATTTTAAGCCCTAATGTAGGACTTAAGTTTCTTCTAGAAAAGAGAGAAAACCAGAAAACAAAACAAAACAAAACAAAACAAAAACAAAAACAAAACAACGAAACAGTTTCCTGTCTTTTTCCAGACGTTATTATTTCTACAGCTGTCATCATTCTTGCTGCCCTACTCAGGTTCACTTTTGGGGGGTCTTGTGTTTAAAACTAGGCAGTGCCTCAGTTCAGTAGTAGCCTCTTACCTGAAACCAGCACTCCCTCATGGCCGGACCAAGACAGGCTAATGCTTGTCCAGCATGGTTCATTTTTTCAGTGCAAAGGTAGGTAAGATGTGAGCAACAAAGCAGTTTACTTATGTTTTCCTGGAGAAAATGTGGGCTGGGGAACATGAAGATTGCAAAAACCTAGTCAATACAGAAATTAAGTGCTCATATCTATATTTAATAAAGCCTTATAAAGTCACCCAGTGGATACTTTGCAGACTCCTAAAAAATCTTTTTTTGCTATATTCAAATCTTTGGAGAGAAGGCAAAGTACATATTTGTCCCAAACCAGAACTCTGTATGTCATTCCTCTTTCTTCAAAGGTTATAGAATGCTTTTCAGAATAACCTATTTTTTTTTCCCATAAAAAGGTTCTTTAAGGTAGGATACAACAACTTCTTTGGAATTAAACATCCTCAAGCTTCCCATTGCTTTGTCTTAATTTTATTTTATATTTTATTTATATTTTATATATTATTTCTTATGGAGGGGCTAATACACCAAAAACTGACAAGATTAATTAAAATAGCCTGGCAAAGCTGTTTATGGTAGGGGACCTGCACTAGAATGCCCTTAGCCATATTTGAATGAGGAGTTTGCAGTTTGTCTCACTGGTGGCTGTCATGGTCTGGAAATTTTCTTGCCTTAGCAATGCCAGCCTTGTGCAATAGCACTCCCCATAGCTTTAAGAATGACAAGTCTCAGCAGGAAATAAAAATGAAGCAATGGTGATTTCTGTTAGTATTCTGCAGCAATTTGGAAGCTTTCCACCTTCAAGACTCCATTTCCCAGTATGGAGAAAGACTGTGGCTGGAACTGGTACATCTCAATGCTGCCACTGGTAATCTTACCTTCACCAATGATGTTGGGAGGTGGAAGCAGGAGTGGGAGATATTCACTGTGCATTGCAAAAGGCAGACCTGTAAGACTTCTCCTACATTCTTACCGCCTGTTTTTGAAATGTAGCTACAGCATGAGACCTGTGCCTGAGCAGATTGCAGAGACACACCTTAACCAGCTATAGAAACCTGCAGATTCCTACCAATATCTCCAAATGTGTCTTGCTCCTCAACTATCCTCTGTGTTCTGGTGTTTTTTCTCTATGGCATGTGCCATCTTTCCCAAACTCTTCACAAAAGCCTGTGCCATGTAGAAACAGAAATCATTGGTAGAAAAGAGCTCTTTCCCCTTCCAGTAGCTGACTTGTTTCTTGTGATCATCTTGGGAGGAAGGACAGATGACTCAGATCTTTTCCTAGGAAAAGGAGTGGACTGTTCCTCTGCTAGTCCCAAGAGGGTCTCCTCCCACTGCAGTGAGACAAAGAAGAGAAGAGGTATCCCAAGTCCCTCTTGCATTCCAACTGGAATGCTGTCCTTTCTGAGTCACCCACCGCTAGGGCTTTGAGTGCTCTCTTCACATCCCTCTTATCTTCTAGTCCAGCCCCAACAGACAGTGTGGAAAGAATGTAAGTGGTGTCATTCCAGAAGTCATCCCCCGCTGTCCTCATAGCCAGCAGAGAGGGTTTGAGGCATGGACTCTGTTGCTTTTCATCTCTACTGGGCCTCCTTCATCCCAGGCTTCAGGCTTGTCTCATGGGAAGCGCAGTTTTCCTGCTATGCAGAAAGAGCAAGGCATCTGCAACAAGCCACTTGCCAGCATAACTTCTATGCACTGAAGATCCATTTTCTGCATCTGTTCTTTACTCTCTTCCAGTCTACCATTTGGGTTAAAACCAAGTATTTTTAAAGCATGAATGGGTCACTATCATACCACAGCTAATGCCCATTCATACATGCTCTGTGGACTTAGTTCTGAAGTTAGCTTTTCCAGCTTTTCAATTTGGTTTTTTTTTTGGTTATATTTAGATAAGAAAGAGTATATTGCACAGCAAACAAATGAAAATACGTATCTTCAAAATAAAGGAGAATCTTGTCAATGTATATAATTACCTGAAGGGGGGCTGCAAAGAATAACCAGGCTCTCTTCATTGGTATCCAGTGGCAGAACCAGAGGCAATGGGCACCACCATGGAAACAAGAGGTTCCCTCTAAACATCAAGAAATACTTTCAACTGTAAAGGTGGCTGAGCAGTGTCACAGGTTGCTCAGAGACACTGTGGCATGTACCTCCTTAGAGATAGTCAGGAGCCATCTGAAAATAGTTCTAGGTAATGGTGTTAGGGTGACCCTGCTTGAGCAGGGGGCTTGGCTCAGACAACCTCCAGAGGTTATTTTCCCTCTTCAGCCTTTCTGTGATCTGCTGTGGTTTATGATTCTGTGAAAAAGACACAATAAAACTTGTTTAAAATTCAAAATACTCATTCAAAGTCAATTTTTTCCTGTCACTACAATAAATTATTGGCAGAATCATAGTTTAAATGTGTCTTTTTATTTCAGTTAAGTATAGCTTGTATATTCTCTAAGGAATATTTTGCTAAGAAGTAATTAAATAGTAATCAACATCATGTCAGAATACAGAATTTCTGCCTATTTTCTACACATTTTGTCTGGATTTCCTTAGCTCACACAGAACTCTACTGCACAAGAAAGGACAAACCAATTCTTTGATGAGTCACGCTGCTTATTTTTCTGTCCAAGTTCAAAGTCAATGAATCCTGGCTTTCTTACTACTCAGAAGGAATGGAAATACAGAGACAGAGATATGTAGGGTATTTCTGTGACAAGTGCGTCAGTCTCTCCCTTAGTACATTTCTCCTGTGGTTTTTGTGGTATCCAATATGATACACACCATTCTCACTTTTGAGTGCATTCAGTATGTCCAATGCCTGATCTTTGTCTCTTGTTTATTAGTTGCACTGTTGACACACTCTGTAAACCTAAAAGCAAGGAATTTATCATGAAAACATAGGTATTATCAACAGCACAGCAGTAATTCTGTGTACAGTGGTCGAAGAGTCAGATATCCTTGGCTGTTTTGTTTGTAGTAGTTTTGCTGATGTTTCAGTGCGGAAAAGAGGGTGAAGCCTGGTGCTATTTTGGACACGAGTTCTTTAGAATCCTTCCGCCAAGAATCTCCCCAAGTCCTCAGGACAGAGAAGGAACCCTTTAACTATGTCTGTAGATTTGTCACCTCTGTGTATCTGACAGACCTCTCAGGTGCAGAAATTGCTATCAGGCTTGTAGGACAGTCAAAAATGCTGTCCAGAAAGCAAGGCTGAATTCGGTCAGAACTATACATTGGAGATGTCAGCAGAGCAGTGAAGCTACAGTGATATCTGGTGGAAAGGAGGAGAACTGGGACAATTCTGTGAGGTATATAGTTCATGCAGGTTTTGAAAGTCCTGACCTCAGTTTTCTTGGTGGCATGGAAAGTGTCCTCATGCTTCCTGCTTAGACAAGTGGTGCAATCTTTGGGTAGGGGTACTGATATACACCAAGAGAAGGAAGGAAGAGCAGAGCTGGTTTGGACCTTCTCATAGTGGTCATTCTGTATGTAAGGCTTTTAGGAAAGAGCTCATCTATTCCTAGTGTTAGCACTTTAATAAAGCACAGAGCTCAGACTCACAGATCCTGCAGGGTCTGACTGTTTGCATTGACTGTGTTTCTGATACAGCCATGAGTCTCAGGAAGCCTTATCAGCTTGGGCTCGATGTCAGAATCAAAACACCTCTGAGTACTTATGAGGGCCTGCACATTGACAAGTAAGCTTCGTGGACAATGAGGGACTTGAGAGCAGGAGGGAGAAACAAAGAAGTTCTCCTTGTGTCAGCATGGGTTCAGTGGACTGGCACAGATCTAGAGCTAATGGGCCCCTTCTGAACCAACCCAGCTCTGCCACTAGGCATCTGCATCCCATGTACTCACTACTGAGTTCCAGTGGTAAAACACTTTCTGAACCTACTAAATATTGTGAGACAAAAGCTGACACAAGTTCTCTCCCCATGTCTTACCTTCCTTATCTCCTCTGACCGCTGTGTTGCCCATAGCTCCTTTATCCTGCTATCACAGTAACCCTGAAGGTTCACATCCAGGAGAAGCTGCATGCTGCTGCCTGGTTGAGCAGTGAGCTAATAAGCCTTCCTGGATTTAGGTAAGCACTAGGTAGGGACACAAGATGCTCAGAAAATATTGGGATTTTTGCCAAAGGTAACAAACCCACATGGACTCAAGCTAATAGATGTTCATCTGACAATGTAGCCTAGAAATAGCTTGGCTATTCTGCTGACAAGGATAGCATAAAATTTGTGGACAGCAGTAAACTGGCTAGCAGGAGCACTCCAGACTTACCCAGACAGATAGTGGTCTTTAGTTACTTGTTTACATTCTGTTTCTTCAGTAATACAATAAATATCAAGTTTCCACTCTTCTGGAACTTGAGATAGAGATCTGTCACATTTTTCAGTCTTGGCACAAGTAGCCTTTATTAAAAACAAAAATTGGGGGAGGAGGGGGAGTCGAAACCAGAAAACTTGACATAGATAGTTCTGCTGAAATGAAGGAAACTGATAATATCTGTAGATCTGACTTCATGTAGTTGGTGTAAGTGCCTGGACAGCAGGACTCCACAGGTTCCTACTTACTTCCCATTGCAGTCTTCTGATTTTCCCTGATGTGACTGGAAGCAAAAAACAGTTGGTTATTCATTCAGTTTACTCTGCTTGCATAGCTTACTATTTACTCCTTGAGACTCATGTGTAGAAAACTCTTTGATATTTTTGTATATTATATGTATATTGGAACATAAAAAATATTTCTGTGTTTATGAGCTCTGCAGGTTTGACTGTGCCGTTTCTAATGAGATCTCAGTGTCCAGAGACCACAGAAAGGGCTCAATTCTGAGGTGTACTAGCCTCTTTCAGGCTTCTTCCCTCCAGCAGAAAAGCTGTGCCAGCTGCTGACTAGAGTGGGGTGCACCTGAGTTGATGCCTGTTTGTAGCTTTTGGATTACAGCTATCCCATTATAATGAAGGTCAGTGGGACTAAATTTGTATTCAGTGGTAGAGGACCAAGAGAGGTATGAGAAGAAGCCTTTGATGCCCAAGATAAAGGAGCCCTGGGCAAGCAAGATGTGAGAGAGAGTGGAGGAAAAAGGAAAAAAAAAAAAGAAAAAAAGAAAAAAGAAAAAAGAAAAAAAATTGTCTTTCTTTTGCTTATAGGCATTAGATGTGGATCCTGTTTGCCATTCATTTATCTCCTAAGAAAATAAACTTGTGGCACCCTTGGGTCTGTAATGTCCCCAGACAGCTGAAGAGGCTGGGAAGGCAAAAAGGAGAGTGGGCTGCTGTGTTGATTTGGCACAGCCCGGTTTTTGGTAGCGGAGGAGGGACACAGAAGTAGCTTCTGTGAGAAGCTGCTAGAAGCTTCCACCATGTCCAACAGAGCCAATCTCTGGTGGCTCTGAAGATGGACATGCTGCTGGCCCGATTAGAGAGGTTGGTAANGACAGCTGAAGAGGCTGGGAAGGCAAAAAGGAGAGTGGGCTGCTGTGTTGATTTGGCACAGCCCGGTTTTTGGTAGCGGAGGAGGGACACAGAAGTAGCTTCTGTGAGAAGCTGCTAGAAGCTTCCACCATGTCCAACAGAGCCAATCTCTGGTGGCTCTGAAGATGGACATGCTGCTGGCCCGATTAGAGAGGTTGGTAATGCCTCTGTGCTGACATATATAAGAAGAAAACCAAAACAAGGCATGCGCAGTTTTCTCCCAGGAGTGGTCAGGTGCCACTGCCGAGGCCATCCCAGCACAGCCCACAGCAATGCACCGCCATGGCCTTCACCATCTCAGTGTGGCCCACAGCGAGCCTTGCTTGCCTGGCCACCCCTAGCCAGCCACACTGTGGGCAGAAGGGCAGGGGTGGCAGTGGCTTCTCCTTCCTGTGCCCTGCATGAGGAGAGGCATGAAATGGCACCAGCACTGCAGCGGCCTCCACTGCCCTCACGATGGTGGTGGGGCTGCCCAGCCAGCAGCGGAAGCATGAGGAATGATTCCCCAACGCGGAACCTGGATGAGATCAACTTCTTGGTGCTGCAGAATTAGTGGAACTTGTTGGCAATGGTACCTACAAGCAGCTGTTTTTCTTCTAGTCAGAGAAGAGGAGGAAGTGAGGACACGTGAGGGAAAACAACATGGCGGCACCAAGGTCAGTGGGAGAAACAGGGAGAGGAGGTGCTCCAAGCGTCAGAGCCAAGATTCCTCTGCAAGCCATGGTGAGGACCATGGCGAAACAAACTGTCCCCTTGAAATACATGAAGTCCATGGGGGATGCAGAAATCCACTCACAGCCCACGGGAAAAGTGCTAACAGCAGAGTAGGTGGATGCTAGAAAAAGCTGTGATCCAGTGAGAGACCCAAATAGAGAGAGAGAGGGTCTCTGCTTCCAAAGATAAAGAGGGAGGGCCCTTGCTTCCAAACTAGAGCAGCCTATCCTTAGAGGACTGCACCCTGTGGATGAGTGACCTACACAACAACAGTGTTGGGAAGACTCTTTGCCCATGGGAGGGACCCCATGGCATAGCAGAGAAAAGACTCCTCTCCCTGACTGAACAGAAGATCTTGAGTGACAAACTAACCAAAACCCCCAGGCCCTGTCTCCCTGAGCTGTTGGTGGGAAGGAGGGTGAGGCTGGTGGGAAAAAAAGGTGTTTTAAAGGCTTATTTTACTTTTCATTATCCTCCTCTGACTTTGTTGATAATAAATTTACTTTATACCTTTAAATTTCAACCTGTTTTGCCCTTAGAGTGTTTTCACCCAGTCCTCCCTCAACTCAGGAGCCCTTCATTAATTTTTTTTCCTCTCCTCTGCCCAGCTGAGAGCAAGAGAGGGGTGAGCAAACTACTTTCATGGGTGCTTGGCATTTGGCCAGTGTCAAACCACAACAGCTTCCACAACTTCAGGGGCTGGAGTGGGCAGCAGAGCCATGGCTTGCAGGTAGCAGTGACAGCGGCTGCTCTGGTGGCCAGTGCTGAGGCAGCTGCCTGGAGAAGGAACACTGATGGTACCTGAACACTAACCCCCAGCTCACCAGGACACATCCAGGCCAAAATGATAAGCTGAGGCAGCTGCTAGTGGCTGTCTTACCAACCATGCAGTGCTGAAAGTCAGATTGGGTCAGGATGATTGTCTGGATGTCTTTTTTCCTATTAGTCAAGCAGGTTTTCCAAGTTTATATGTTGCTGCAATTTTTATTTTTCCGGGGCCTCTTTCCTTGGGTCAAAAAATGTGTAGTCTAGAGCCCTTTTGTTTAGCTCTCAGCTTGAGAGTGGGAAAAAGTTACTCATGGCTGACTTCTCCGCATAAAATTTAGTTTCCTGGGTCTGTGAACAGCGATTGAAACAGCTTCTATTTAGGACATTTGTAGCAAGAGCACCTAGGGGCTGAGTTGGCAGGTACAGGTATTGGTTTCTCTGAAAACCTAACCCAAATAAGAATGCTACCAAGAACTGGGGACTTTGGTTATTTTGTGTGTACTTTAGTGTTATCTGGCTGATCAGCCTCCTCAGTATTTGGTTGTCTTTGTTTTCATTTTCACATGAACACAATGATGGTGCTTTTAAACTGAGGTATTTCAGGCACTGTCTTACGCAATTTGCTCTTAAACAGCTGAGACATGGGAGCCTATCTGTCTATGACAAGGATTAGTTTATTGCTTATTTAAAAGAGATCTTGAAAACTTGTTTATAACTGTTTACATACAAATTTTTCAACAATTCAGATTGCCTAAGGCTACAGCATGTTCCCTGTGCTTATGTTCAGTGTGTAACCCCCATGTGGCCTCAGGCAAATGGAGTGGTTAAAAGATTTATGCACTATGTGGATAAACAAAATCTGGGAGAATTTCCCTGAGGCCTTGCCTGGATTGGCAAAACGGTGTGATTTTAAAACATGATAGTTACTACCTGGTATTTCTCATATGTGCTGGCTTGATGGGGAAAAACCTGTACGAAAGAATCAGGGATTTTTAATAAGCCCTACTTGGGCATAGCAGATGCTCACAACTTGCCGTAACTAATGTTTTATGGGACAGCAACTAACCATCATTGAAATAAAACCTTTTTTCTTAGAGTAGACATAACCTGGCACAAAACAAATACCTTGAAGACTTTCAAGAATTTCCCTGACCGGGCCATGCAAGGAACACATCAGAGAGATGGAAATTTAGGGAATTTCTCTTTCTGAGTAGGAAGCAAAGAGTAGGCTGCCAAAATCTCCTGCGGGTTAGGATCCTGCCCTGACCCTTGTGTAGGATTTCCTGGAGCCCAGTATCAATGGGAACACTTCCACGGGCTGAAAAATTGGAGGATTTAATCTGCCATGTGTTTCCCTTGTTCTGGTTTTGCGTTAAACCCACAAAAGCCTAGAATTTAGTGGAGTGGGAGTAGCCAAAGGATGTGGAAACCTTTGCTCACTCTTACTCGGCTTGCAAGCAAAGTACAGCGGGCTATATATAGGCAGTGTCCAATACTGATTTCTCTAGGGAAGCGATTGATCTTCTCTCAGTGTAAACCAGTCCCTCACCGGCTTAGCCCGAAACGAAATAAAGGTGCTGCCTTGGCTTCCAGCACCGACGAGGAAATAAATTTTAAAACAGCCCCGTGCGTGGCAGCGGCACCGCGGACCCTTGTGCAGCATCCTTGCCCCGTTTCGGAGCCCCTCTCCGGGGACGGCTCGGTGGGTGCGGGGGTGGCCGGGGGATCCCCCACTCCCGGCAGCGCTCCTGGGAGCCGCTCACACGGAGCAGCTTTCCCGCTGGGAGCTTGCAGGCTCCCGGCCCGTCCCGGGAGAGCGGCGGTCCGGGATGCTCCCGCTCCTCGGGGAGGAGCCGCCTTCCCGCTGGGAGCTCCCGCGGCCCCGGCCCGCGGCTGCCGCCCGCTGGAGGGAGCGGGCAGGGCCGGGAGCCTGGGCTCTGCACGGCCCCGGGTCTCTGGCGTTTCGTGCTCTGCCGCCCGCTGCCTCCCGATGGAGTCCATCACCGAGCATCCCCTGGAAAGCCACCTGATCTCAGCGAGACGGCATCGGGACGAGGAGCAGCCGCAGTCACCTGCGAGGTGTTTCTCACGGAGGGTTGGCTGCCCATCACTTCTTGCTCTCAGGATTACTCGGCTAGAGCGCTTTTTTGGTTTGGTTTTTGTTGTTGTTTTTGTTGGGGATTCTTTTTTCTTTTCTTTTCTTTTCTTTTCTTTTCTTTTCTTTTCTTTTCTTTTCTTTTCTTTTCTTTTCTTTTCTTTTCTTTTCTTTTCTTTTCTTTTCTTTTCTCTTCTCTTCTCTTTTCTTTTCTTTTCTTTTCTTTTCTTTTCTTTTCTTTTCTTTTCTTTTCTTTTCTTTTCTCTTCTCTTCTCTTTTCTTTTCTTTTCTTTTCTTTTCTTTTTCTTCGTCGTTCCTGAGGGGATTTGTTATGCATTCAGTTCACACAAGTTCACCAAATTCCAATTTACAACCCCAAAGGACTTCTCTCATTAAGATGGCTGGTATAAAACATCCTTTCTCACCCATCACTTTGAGAGCTCCCATCAGCACCTTCGTCTGCTCAGTTTCAACACCACTGTGAAGTGTAGGTGGAAGGTCCAACAATTTTTCTTTTTCTCTCCTCAGTGGAAAGGTAGCGCTTCCATGTCTTGCCACCATCCTGCCTGTATGTCTCCTTTTAATCCTTTTTGCTGGTGCAAGCCCTCAGGAGCCCCTGTCAGATGCCTGCCCCAGTGATCCAGAAGCATTACTGACTCGGAGTGTAGGCTTTTCCCTGCAGCTTCTGCATGCCAGTTACAAATTCAGAGTCTTGTCTTTGCTTTGAGATGCCTTTGTAAACCAGCCCATCTCACAGAGCAAGCCAGGCTGTATCATGTGCATGCCCTGCCCTGTCACCACTTTCTTGGTAAAGTTGGAGCCAGTTGTAAATGACAGCGATGACTTGCACATTTCCAAGATTCAAGGATAATCCAAGATTATTCCTGCTGCTAATGCCTGTGGAACATCTCTAGAGAAATCTTTGACTAACAACCGCTTTTCAAGTGTTTTTATGCCTGTCAGATAAGTAGATTTAATGCCATTTAATTTGGACTGTTTCTTTTTCATAAGTGATGCTACATTGAAGCAAGGTGTTTATCAATGCTCATGTGGTTTTTATCAGTGCAGTTATCTTTTTTATCATAATTCTGACTTTGCCTAAGAAGAAAACCAGATTTATTTCATAAGGTTGTGGGGGTTTTTTTCTGTAGAAAGGACCTAATTACACACAGCTTTCCCTCATGACCCTTTTCTCAATTAACAACCATCAATGGGCCTCAAGGTTTCAGAATTTTCCCAGTCTTCCAAGATGAGTATCAGTTGAGCAATAATGGTCAGCCATTATTCCTTGGACTTTTGGTACAAGTGCCTTGAACATTCTAATGAAAAAACCCCAACCCTCCAAATTTGGTCTTTCCCTCTAAAAGAAATCTCTTTTCATAGAAAGGACTGTGGGCTTCTTAGCCATCCCCATATGAAAAGTTAGTCATCACCCATAAAACAATATCTCACTTTGTAAATACATAAGGTACTAATACTTTTGTTTTGTGTTGTGGTTTTTTTGGTTTTCTGTTTGTTTGTTTGTTTTTTGTATCAATAAGAATTTACTGGCATATACTAATAGGAACACAGAGTTTAAAATTTTAAGGAGCTTTGTTCTCTGTCTTGTACACCTCAGAAATTCTCTTCTTGTATTTAGGTCTGCTGGTGAAGACTTCCCACTGTTTATTTATTACTGTTGAACCTCATTAGCTTCTTGTCTATATTTTTTACTATTGATTTCCATTTCCTTCTGTTTGATAAACAATGCCCTTTGCCAACAGGTACATTTATTTCCACTTTGAAGTGGACTCTGTGTTCTTTTTAGTTTGTCACCAAGAAGATGAAGTGTGAAACCTCCCAGCCCAGCTGGTTTAGAAATTAATGGGGTATGGTGGCAGCGTGGTAGAGAGCCACTTCAGGGAACCAGCCAAGTTTATAACCATTTGTCATATGAGCTCATTCAGTTCATGGTTTTACCTTTATCATGGAACATTCAAGTTATCTGGAAAAAAAAAATCCTGATTATCATATACTGTACTGAATCTTGTTGATTTGATTATAAGGAAAAACTGTCGAGTTTGATGGTTTCATCAGCCACAAACCTGGTTACTTCTGTTCAGGATTCCAAATTGGTAGATAAAGGTTGTAGACAGAAACCTTCAAACCTGACTTTTGGTGTCCTGTGGTCATTTTGGAAATCTTCAGTAAGATGAAATGATCTGAGGAGCACTCTGCTGGCCAAAAGCAATCATCTCGCATGAAGGCTTTTTTAACTCAGTGGAGCTATTCCTTCTCTTGCTGAAATTGAGTTAGCAAAGAAAAGAGCAAACAGTTTTAAGTGAAGAGTGTCTATTTGAAAACTATCAAACTGAAGTTCTGTCCTTACTTCTATGTATAATCATATCTCATGAAAATATTTGTGGTCTTCTGATCAAACACATTGGAAGAGAATTGCTGATATTTTTCTGTATCAATTAAAACCCAACCTTGTGTTGCTGTAAGAGAAAAAGACTGAATGAACTATTATTATTATTATTATTATTATCCCTCGTCTTATTTGGACCAGATTTAAGAACTATGAGTACCTAACTCAAGATTACACATGGAGAGATAGGGCAGCAAGCTAAATTAGCAGCAATTGACTTTAGAGCTCATCAAGAAAGGTATTTTTTCACTCTGCTAATATTTGGAACACATTCTTACTTATAGTTTACATAAGTTCAGAAATATCTTGCACAGATTTCTACAAGAAAAATCCATTAAAGATCATTATATACAAAGATTCCACTATGGTCTCACAGACACTCTGCCTCATGAAACATTGTACAGTCACATTTATTTTAACTTCTTACAGGGCAGATGCTACAAACCCCTTTTGTAGGTAGGACACTGGACTAGATGGAGCTGTGGCCTGACCTGTAACAGCTTGTGCATGGCCTTGTGTACATGAATCAAGCTGCCCCTACAGTTGCATTCCAATTCCTCTGGCATGGACATTGGAATACTAACTACCAGGTTCCACACGTGGCATAGACAAGACACCATTGGAAAACTGTCCCACGCTAGCACGGCTTTCAGCACATATAGTCTGTGTAGAAAACCTAGAGAAGCAGGGAGAAAGGTCAGGTTATCCTTACCCACTTACTGCTCTTGTTCTCCTCTCCTTCTTTCCAAGCACTCAGCCATGTGGGTTTTCAAACCCCACTGTTCATCTTGCTGCTCGTGAGTGGGACAGATTTTTGCTTTCTTGGATGTGTCACACAGCATGGTTTAGTTTCCTGGACTTCTACATAGTCTTTGAACTGAGATTATTAAGGTGTTCTTAGTAGGAACCAATTCTTTTCATTGCCCTGCAGTGCCCGACACAGGATGTCCAGAAGCAAACTGCTGGTGCTTAACTCAACTCCAAACCTGGTCTGCCAACAGGTCTACAACAAAAACATTTGAGAGGGAGCTATGACTATAACAGCACTTAACCAAACCAAATACAAAGTTCTGTGGTGAATATGTACAACAGGCCTCACAAGCAGCACTTTCTCCTACAAAATCTGACAGTGCAACTAAGAAAGTTGCCCTGTTCCATTCTGTTGAGTGGAGTTTGGTTTAAGAGACAGAAATAGCACAGTTGTGTGTAAATTAAATGACATTATTTGAAAACAACTCTGAAAGAATGGAGACTAAAAATCTCATCTAATTTATGTGTAACAATAGATGATGATTTATTGACTCCCCTGTGAATATACAGTTTCTATTGGCAATATTTAGATATGTCTTCTCAGAAATTCATAATTATTTATGTTTAGTAATTTATGATTAAACATTTTACAAGAAACAAGGCACTAAAATGTACAGTTAGTCACCCTTATTACATACACTGTGAGTTTCAAGCATATAGTACATTCCCCTGGCTTAAACAATTATTAAATTTGTTTCTTCATGAAGCCATGAGAATATATGCATTTTAGGGTCCTACTCTTTCTCCTTTTACTCACTGTTTCTGCAGGAAAAACAAAGAATTTGCTACGAAAATTAGCTACACAATAGAAATAATGAAAACTACATTCATCACATTTCTAATGACTCAGACATACTATGAGATCCTTAGAAATTCAAACTATAATACGGGTATTTTTACAAAAAAAAAAAAAAAAAAAAAAAGTTGTTTAAAGGTGCGGTTCCAGAAACTACTTCTGTGCACACCAGAACCAGCTCTGGTGGTATCTGAGGCACTAAAATACTTAAACAACTAAAATACTAAAACTTTGCAACAGGTGAGGTGACTAGGCTGACACCATGTTAGGAAAATCAGATCAACCTAGTGGCTACCACTTGGCTAAAAAAGGAGATCTTAATAGTGTATCCTTTTAACCACAATTTAAAAGCAAACCCCAGGAAAAACTGTTGCTACTAAAAGGCAAAGACCACAAGAGATACCATCTAATACTCCATTAAAATACTTAGCATCAGAAGGACGATACATGTTCGAGTATCTTATGACAAAATAGCCCAGTGCTTAAGTGCTCATTCTGTTTCAGATTGTTACTGAGCATAAGCACAAACATGATAAAATGTATTTTTACATATTGTTAAAATACAACAGAATCTAATGTCACATACAACATGGTGTCAAGAAACAGTGGTTTCCTAATTATTTGACCATTTATGCAAAAAGACAATGAGGAGTGCCTAGATTCAGGTTTCTCCTTGAGATTCTCAAGCTCCTATGATGGCAATATTTTAGAGGTCCAATTTTTAACACCTCTGCATTTGGACCACAGTGATCCTGAGCCTCCTGAACACACATGGAAAGCTTACCATTTTCAGAGGTTTTCAGAGGATCCTTGTTCAAACAAATTCAGGTGCAATTTCAGCACTGGTGGAATACACATGCAAGATACGGGAAGATTCTGCTGGATAAGAAAAAGTGATGGTGGAGAAAGAACCACATGGCACAACCTCAAATAGTACCCTCAGTCACTGCCAAATTAAGGTTTCTTTTTCACCTTGGAGAGAGAAAACTTCTCAAAACATGGTCACCATTAATGTACCATCACAAGATAGTAGCACTAGCAGAGACGGCCATAACACATTCGAAAACATATTATCTCTTAAAGCATTTCCATTTCTTGGTTACTGTAAAAATAATGCTGTTAAACTGCGTGGTTTTTTGGAGGCAAGAGGTTCTTACTCAGCAATACAAGTCAGCCAAAACCCCAGCAGGTCAGCACCTGGGAAGAACAAGCCCCGTAACCACATGAATGCAGCCAGATGGTAGCTGGTGGTGGAACAGCTTGTACATCTTGTGACTAGAAGTTCAGAAACACAACCACAAAAAGAAGGGCATGACTAGGCCTAAGCCATAGCTTATGTGGGAAGCAGGACAGACTAGAATATCACTGTATTTGCATTTACTGATTACCAGAACTTTTTTTTTTTTCAGCTACTGTTGTAAAATGTCAACCTCAGCATATTGAAAAGATGAAGATCAGCTCATTCATTATTTAACCTTAAACTCTTAAGGAAAAGAAAAAGTGGAAAGTCGAAACAAATGCAAAAATCCACATGTAGCTGAGAATACAAAATATTACAAAAAATATGTTTATTTGGTTGAATTTATGTATATATCTAAGTGGGCATGGATTAACACAGTTGGCTTTATTTTTTGTATTATTTAAGAATCCTGACAGAAACCTGTCAGACTGAAGCTGTGTTAATTTATTGCTCTTTGTAACTGAACACTGACAAGGCATAATTTAAAGTTGTCCCATGATTTGGAACATTTTAATGTACAACAATTTTAAAAATCAATTGTTTACCACACAAAGCCAGTTTTATGGATCACTGAAGTTGCCCACGGCTGTCACTATGTCCTTACTTGTGTTTGAAGCTGTGGCAGGATGTGAGCTTAAGTCTGTTGTGCTGTGGGGCTTTAGCCACTTGTGTCTATGATAGGTATAAGAGAAGCATCTAAATATAAGCCAGTGCTGTGCCATACCTGATGTTCTCAGCCTGGCTCTCTGACAGCACACTTGCACTGGATTTAGAGAAGTAGAGTGGACCAGATTGAGAGCAGAGATCAACACTCATCAACCAAGGCCATGGCATGGTGTAGAGAAATTTGCTGGGTCAGTGGGATTGTGGAAATGTAAACTGGAAGTATGCAACTTATTTATCAGTCTAGTAGAGGAGTAAAAGCAAGATTTACCCCATAAGACAGTGTTTTAACTGGCTGAGACAAAGCACCATTGTGATCAATTTATTTATTATACCTCTAAATTTTCCGCCTTATCAATTTTAGAAGGTGCCTCAGTGATACAGTTAGTTAGCAATGATGGTTGTTCTTGCTGGCTAAAACCTCTTATTTTTTATTCAAACACATCCACCATGTATTTTGGTAACTGGAACAGAGGCCAGACTTGAGACTTGAGACTCACTTGAGAATGTGAGCACCTTTGCCATGGTTCAACTGGCACCACCATGTGGCTAAGGATATCCCCGTAGGAGTATTGCATTTGAAGGAAACAGGATAAAATCAGTAGGGGAAGACTTCTTATGCTCTCAGCCACCAACAGAGTGCAACTTAATGCTCACTTCAGCCTCAGAGCCCTCTTGCAGGCCAGCAATTGAAAGAAAATTAAGTGCATTTTGGACACCAGTGTTGCTTTATTTGGCAAGGACTTCTCATTATGCTTCATTTTAGATGGAAAGCTGGAGGTAAGGCAATATTTGTATTGGATATTATTGTTCCCAAAGCAAATGTTGAACCTTTCTATTAGGTCAGCAGTGATAACTCCCAGTCTGCCAAAATTTCTGCCCTGGTTTAAATACCAAATTCATCACATCATCTCCCTAATTTGAACTTTTCAGTGTCTCAGTATTTATAAGACCTTTTTCAAATAAATGGAATTTATGTTGTGTGTGCCAATTCAGACTTCACACAGTCCACGGGATTAGAATTCAAATAGTTATAAAGCCAAGCAATTCATCGGGCTGAAGGAGTGATCAGTTGCACCACATAGGTGTCTAACAAACCAAAACAATTTTTGGCAAAGCTTTGGTGAGAGTAACAGGTCAAATTTCAAACCTCCACAATTTAACAGAAGCAGGATTCCTCCTCCTCCCCCCATTATAGTGTGACACAGAATGTGTGGCAGGAGTTTATATGGGCAATTCAGCTGGTCGATTTGTGGCTTAGTACATAATTTCAGGGCATAACGCTAAGAAAAGAAATGGGCTCTACATGACCAAATAATGGGCAGAGCTTGAGCAGCTCATGTGGCAACTTGTAAGTGCCATTTGAAAATTAGATTACTACCAAATAGGCATGTCATTCCAGTTTCAGGTTCAGGTCTGTCCAATAACAGTCTCTTATAGCTGAGAAGGAATAGCTGAAGATTTGTGGAACACAATTAATCTCAAACTGTGCTGAATACAAACTCACTTCAACTGTCTTGCCAAACAAATTTGATTAATGAGGTGCTCTAACAGTTGGTTAGAGACTGAAGCACAACTATTTTGAAGCTGGACTGAACAACAAAAGGAAAACAAACAACCTTAATCAACATTTTAAAAACTCACCTCAATAAAATAAAGGCAATCTACAAATCTATCTTGCCTTATTTCTGATAAAACAGAGACTAGTTTCCCTAAATACATATATGTCTAGTGTAGGCTTTGTATCTAGCCAGCTCTTCATCAAGAATGGAAGAGATTGCTTTTAGCAAATTGAAAGATTAATTTGTTGTTGTTTTTTCTTTT
>VWYP01016323.1:201056-214379 GCA_013400435.1 Pycnonotus jocosus
TTGGTGTGTGTGTGTCTGTTTTGACAGATTAGAAGATTTGGCAAAAATACTTCTTGATTCTTAGAGAGGTTGACCATCTGGTGAGATTCATCCACAGGCTCTCTTGAATACAATAGTTTTACAACTCACAGCCATGGAGTGGACCACCTTTCCCTTGCTATATATCCTATGCCATTTGGCAGACTATGTGCTCGACAGGTTTCAAATGGTTCTCCATGGTGTGTGTGCATGTGTGTCTGGATAATGTAATCTTGGAAAACTGTCCAACATCAGTTTTACACAGAGTGAGGTTTAATAACTCTCATGGGATTCCTACTTGAAAGTAGCTACTTTTCTTACTGTCAGGCACTTGTGAATGCTATGATAGAGGTGTCCATAGTCTCAAGAGAAAAGAGAAGTGAAGACCAGGAGGGAAATTGTTTGACATGTGTGACAGTGTTACCTCTTGGGACAGCTAAAAGCTGTCTTCACTTTGACTCATTCTGAAAATCAGCCCCTTTTTTTTCTCTTTGAGATTGCAAGTTTTTAATTTGTTATTAACATGACTGATGATGTTGTCAGATGCCTAATCCCTTCAGCATCAGAACAGTAATATTTTCAGAGCCACAGCTAGTACATTTCTAGTTTATAGCTCTAGTTTTAGGTCCAGCAATCTGTCCACAATTCTACTGCAAATTTATCTATCTTATTTTAGATACCAGAGAATCAAGCTGATCATCAGCACAGAAGTCAATCTGTGATACCAGAGACCACTGCTTGCTTTCACTGGAAAACATATCCTGTTCTTACAGGTGGCAACAAATTATCACCTTCCTTTTTGTCAAAAGTAAAAAATTCAGGAAGAGTGCCAATGTGTGAATATAGAGTCAGCTGTCTTGAGAAGAAACAGCGAAATAATGTGTAAAGACAGGTAATAATCTTATTAAAGCAATTAAGGTGCATTAGACTTTCAAAAATAGCAAGCTAGCTCAAAATATGAAATCACAGGACTACTTGTGAGGGATTTGTCTGGAAAAAACCCCAATTAGATGTTATTTTAAGATTTACATGTAATTCCTCTACTCACAGAGTAGCAAAATACAAATATGTAGCAGTTTATTATTTCAACGTCATAATGAGAAAAATACCTGAAAACATGATACTACATGAATGTGTGGTTGTACAGACTGTAACCCCAGAGATTCAGAACAAAACTGGAATATTATAATGCAAGTGAGGAAGAAGGAAAAGGACACATAAAAGCCACTGTAACTACAACCAGAAAAAAAAAATCTGCAAAAGGTCATTGAAAAACACCTATGCAATGATATCAATCCTTGGGAGAGTGCTAAAATTTGGTATTGGAAACAAACAGAGATGAATGCTCATTAAACAAAATTCAGTACAACATCCTCAGCTGCATTATATACTCAGAAAAAGGCAGCCCTGAGCCATCCCTCTTTCTCTAGTCACTGGGAATAGCGTAATCCTGCATAGCAATAGTTCAGAGTCTGAGTCCTGGGCCCAAAATCTGAGTGCTGAGCTCAGCCACACGAGGTGCACCTGCTCTGTAAGGATCACTTCTCTGAGCAGTAGAATAGACGTCAAGATAGGTTGTTTGTCAAGGTAAGAACTTTCATTTCAGGAAGCTGTGAAAGGATTCCACTTTAAACTCAACTGCTGAGAAAGAAGGAAGGTGTTTACCAGGAAACCTCAAACTTAACTTCTGCAGAACCCCAAGGACTTAGGAAAAATCAAAATCACTTACACAGCTTCAGCACCGTGCATTAGCTCTGGTCCTGATGAATGACTTTGTGGTCACAGACTGTCCTCCCACATTACGTGGAGCTGGAATGGAGGAAACACTCTTCTCCATACAGGCCTTTCTCAAGTAACCTCTCTTCAAAAACGTCTAATATGTTTCCTAGCCTGCCTGCAGAATCCAGAAAGTACTGGTAGCTGTGTGGAAAAGGTAACTAACCATGCTTTCTGTGGAAAGGGAAGGTGATGGTAGAGGAGCACCCATTTCATGCTCAAATGCTGATATGGGCAGTCTGGGCAAGAGAAAGGAAAGAGCAAAACACGTCTCTTAATGAACTGCTCCTATTGCTGGTTAAAAAGACTATGGGTGAACAGAGATAGGAGGTAAAAATGCAGGGGAAAAAATCAATACATGAAAAGATTTATACTAGGCAACAAATTAGATTTACTCCAAGGAAAGACAGCACCTGGAGCTAGGCTCATGTTAATTTGAGGAGCATAAGGGAATTCACCACACCTTGTCTAGAAGGCCATTGTTTCTCTTCATAAGAATAGAGAGGCTGAGAACAATGGCCACTACATATCTGGTGCACGTTTTTGTATGGAGTTAAGAAGGAATCACTTTGCTCCATGTTTAAGCTCATTCTTGACAAAACGTTTTATAGCAAATCTGTAAAGAACAGGCATGTTCTTAAAACACTGCTGTGTTTTATCTGCGGAAAAACCTGGAGAATATTCACATATACCTTGGCCAAAAGGTTAACAGGAAAACACAGCTTACATTATTTGAATGATGTAAGCTAGAAAAAGGGGAGAGAAGCAAATGGATATATTTTCTGAGATGGCTATATTACATATAAGAAAAGTCAAACACAAGAAAAGATAAAGCTTACTGCGGGAGGGAGTAATTGCAACAACAACAACAATGGAAAAAGTAATTTTTCAAGTAATTTCAATTCCATCACATTGATCACTTTATAAAGCCAAAGCCTGGCAAAGAGATACTTATTTCCTCCTGTTGATCTTTTACATTTTTCTGTGTTTATCACCCAATTTTACAGCAACCAACAGTCAACTACAAATGGGAAAGCAAAAGCCTGTGTCACCTGTAAACCATTTATTGCCTGTACCACAAAACCAGCTTGTATAATTTATGTTAGGTGTAACGTTCCCATTCTTCCCCTATTCATGAAATTAACATTCTTTCATACCTTCATCTTGGTGCTTTCTAATCTTTCTCTTATGATCTTCTTTCTTTTAAATAGAACCTGAATTAAAAGGCCCTATTGTTCAGCATAAGAACTGTAACTTTTGGTCTCAGAATAAGAAAATATACCAAGAAGCAAGGCATTGTCCACTTAGTACAGTTTGAAAACATGCTTATTTTAAAGGATTTTAAAATATAAAAATAAAATAATCTTTCATGAGCTATTGTATAACTTCCAGGAGTTCAAGCGACTCTTATCTCACATTTTGTGAGATCCTCTGAGACTATTTCATAATTTCACAGGGCTTTCTAGACATGGATTGTCTCTTTATTCTTGCCTTCTTCACAGTGCTGAAATTGTTTCCATTTACTTTCACTTAAAACGAGTGCGGAAGGTTAAGACAAATGTCTTAATTCCTTAAGACAAATGTCTTTCCTGTCCTTTTGATCTGGATGGTGCCTGAACAATTGTCACAACCAGTCAAATAACTGACTCATCTTTCAGACCACAGAATGCAATCTCAGAACAAGGTCCTCACTTCTGTTTTCTTTTGCCTCTACTGTTATTATACCTTCCAAAACTGTTTTTGTTCAGCAGAAAAATAGAAGTCCCCGTAACAATATCCACATGTGGAATACTTGCACTTTCTTCACACAGCAAATTTTTAAGAATATTGAGTTTGTGGTCAAAAAGATCTGTCTTCAGATTTCACCCAGGCCCTATTTTTTTATCTTGCAGCAGCCCAGAATTTTTATTTTTTCCTTTGTCATGTAAAATGAGTTGTAATAAATAGCTCCCCTTGTGATTACTGGTTTTAGCGCATTTAAGGAAATAGAGCAGGTACCACACTGTTAACCACAGAGTCCTGTGGTTGATAATGGCAGTGTTTGCAAAGATGAATCACCAGCAGTGAAAGCAGGTCAAAACACACACACACACACACACACACACAAACCCCTACTCAATCCAAAACAAAACCAAAAGGAACTCACTTCACCAGAAAGGACTTCCAGGGAAAGAGATAGAAGTGTAACTGGGAATGTATGCCTTGTAACATACTCTGCTTTGAACACATTGCTCACAGTATGGACTCGCCCTCAGGAGTCATGATCTGAAAATACTTTATTGAATAATGTGATACTTGGATTCTTCAATGAAAATTTATGGTTTTGTTCATTTTTCTCACTTCTTCAAATAATGGTTGTACACCTTCCCATAAAACAGGTTTTCACACACCAGGAGTTCTTAGGAATCCTTGCAGGGTTCTGCTTTTCACATTTTCTTAACTTTGCCCCACTAGAAAAAATGATTGCCAGGGTAAAGATTATCTTTATTTGTGCTTTCCTACTATCTACTATACTGGACGTCCAAAATCTGTGGGGACCTTCATGTGAATGCCTTTGTACAAATCATGTCCATCACCCCTCACTGACAGCAAAGGCAAGAAACACACGACCATAACGCACAGGACAGAACAAAACAGAACAGAACAGTGCTTCAAGACAGGAATGATTCCCTTGAATCCCACCCTATGAGAAGGAAAAGAGGGTGAGTCTTAGTCTTTTCTTCTAGCTAAGGAGAAATATTCAAGCTAGCTGCTACACCATCAAGTATTGCATAGGAAAATACAGGGACTTTGCCAATGAACTGGCTGGCTCACTGCATTTTGAGAGCTTTATGAATTCTTAAAAAGCTCTTCCCCTCAGAATGACTTCAGGTGAACAGCACGCAGTGCTGGCATCAGCATTTGACCCTCCTGTTTGGGTATTCTACTTCAATACAAGATGGGCCTGGAAATGAAAGAACAAGCACAGTGACTTTTGAGGAAGAATTCACCTTCTCTTTAACTTCTCAAGTGTCAAGGCTCAAACAACTGGAGGGCCATTCCACCACCCATTCTCTCAGTCAGCCAACCAGCTGGGAAACATTACTGATCTTCAGAAGGAGAGGGCTGTTACTACAGAGACCCTCTTGCTATGTCCTTCATTTTCACGTCTTCTATGAAGAATAAGTTATGGACTGTATTAACTAGTTTATTTTCCCTAAGCCTCTGCATAATGACCAACTAACAGCTGTCAATCACCTTTTGTCTCAACAGCAGACAGCAACTCCAACCCTTGCCTTCATTTGGGAAATGGTAGATAGGAAGAGATAGAAATCAAAACAAACACTACAGCCTGTTGTTTAAAGCTGTTAAGTTTTCTTAAGAACACCCAATGTAAGAATACCCAGAGTACCTTAAATTTCACCGATCAAGGGTGTTCTGAGAGGGGAAAACACTTTCACATTTTAGAACACTGTGCATGTCTGTGAGTTCAACAAACCAGAACTACCTACAAATGAACAATAAGAGTTTTCCTCTTGGTGAACTATACCACTGTTTCCCTAAACATTAAGAGTTATAGTGTGTTCACTATCAGCCAGGCACCTATCCTGTCACTGTACATTCACAGTAGCAAACCCTCTTTCCAGTGCGTGTTACTCATAAATGTGCTAAATCGGACTGACTCTCTGCCCTTCTGTGTTCTAAGGTGAATTAGGAAAGGGTCTGTTATAGGATGATACAGGCCATTCTTTTGTAATGGTCTGCAGTTTTCTCTCCCAATACATTTTCTTTTTATTTAGCACTTCCATTTTTATCCTGTGTTCTTCTTCAGCCATCTCACACTCTCTTTCTATTTGCTGTATCTTTGCCACATGAACTTCATTCATTTGGATTAACTGGAGTTGCAAAATCGACATTTGCTGATGATGTTCTTCCTCATGCATCTTTTTCAGAGCACTTTCCTGAGATGCTTTACTTCTGTAGTTCTTATCTGCTGCTATTCTGACATCAGAGCATGAAGGCTCAGGCTGGGAGGTACCCTCGCATACTGGAAAATGTACCAGCTCTTTGTCTTCATCACAAAGTTCTCTGTTTGACACAACAAATGACTCTGCAAACAAAAGAAGAAGTATTATAGTATTCTCTTCCCTTGCTTCAAGAAACAGAAATGTGATAATATAAGTTACCGACACGTGCATCTAAACCTTGTGCTCCAGTAGCAAAGCACAGGAGCCACTGCATAATGCAGTTCTGCTGCAGAATGCTAAGGGCATAATGGGCTGAACAGAACCATTTGGGGCTCTCTTGAAAGACCTCCAAAGCTACAGTGGGAGTTCAGAAGACTAAAATGAATGTAGACACTTGTAAGTCCACACCTAAATTTAGGTGGCTGAGCCTGGAGCAAGACCTTAATGCAGCCATTTAAGCTAAATCCATATGTGACTTGCAATATTTTTATGAAGGATCTGAGTGAAGCTGTATCAACATGAACTTCAAAAGACTGAGGGAATACTAGGAAGAACACTTCTTGTTCTTTCCTTACTCCTGCTGTGGATGTCATAAACACAGTAGTGTATATTTTTAGTAAAAAATCACATTATTCTAATTTTGAGAAGGCTCTACCAATTCTTCTGAAATAAAAGAGACTACGCAGGGACCAGAATAGTTACCACTGCAAATGAGGGTCTCAAAATACATTCCTATCCTAATCCCAACAATTAATTATGGTAAATACAATTATGAAAGAGACATTCTAAGAATGTTATCTAACAATGTAGCCGCTGTTGTCTTTTGAGCAAGGACAATCTTCTGTGTGAGATCCTGACATAATAATATCTGCAAGAAACTGTTGTAGCCACCCTCCCTTATGGTATTGAATCACTCCTTCTGGGCATGCTTGCCAAACAAAGGAGAATGTAGAGCTCAACTTTTTCAGAAAGGCCATTCTCCAGTGTGGACTGTGGTGTGAAATACGACTGGCTCTACATACTCTTTTTAGTCCTTTAAAACAAAGGAGGAAAAACCTACAGGGAACTCTTGCAGCAGGCAATTGTGTATCAGTTTGCTGCTGGTGGCTTTTAAAAAATCCCCAAAAAACAGCAAAATGATACTTTAAAAATGAGAAAGATATCCTTGGGACTGTCCTCTGGAAAGCCAGCATGACAGCAACTGTGATGCTTGCCACATAGCAGCAGATATGTCAAAAAAAAAAGAAAAAAAATCGTGAAAAACCTCACACCTGTTTAACTCCCGGAGGCCTAGGGAAATACACAGAGCCTGGTAATATCATAGCTCCGAAATTACTTTTCTATATCCAGCAGTCACAGCTAAGTGGAGAGATTTGAAAAAGAATCACTGGCAAAATCACATACAAAGCAATACTGCTCACATCATTACAGCAACATTTATACCTTGGCTAGAAGCATCAGGCTGATATTCAGAGTCTTCTTCTGGTGGGCTCTGCAAAAAGTACATTTGCTCAGGCATTATGCTGGCAATCTTCTCTTTCCCTACGATGTGAGTATTTATAAGTGGACTAATACTTCTTTTTACCTTCTCCCGCCTTTCATGTGCCATTATCTTTTTTGTCCGTGCCTTGATATTTTCCCAGCATTTCTTTAACTGTTTGAAGTCTCGCAGTGATACGCTGGGCTGTGAATTATATTCATGAGCTAGTGCTTGCCAGGTGCGTTGCTTCAGAGCAATAGTCCTTGCATCACTTTTTTTACACTCAAGCACATATTTGTATTTTTCAACTAATGCAAGCAGCACACTCTTCTCCACTTCCGAGAAGTATTTAGCAGGCTTTATTATTTCGTTTTGCATTTTCTACTGTTTCTCCAAGAAGCCAAAATTCCTATGAAAACAATGATGAAATGAAAAACAAAAACAAAAACAAAACACAAATTAGAACTATTGCAGTATCAGTATTTCAGCAAAAAAACCCTCCTAAGCATAGCTTCTGATTGATTTTATTTTCTAGAATAGCTTGTGAGTAGTCCTAGAGTACATAATGGAATGATCAAGTAAGATATAATACAATTACATGCTGGTTTGTGTTGCCACTTTAGTGGATACACAGTGCCAGAAGTAGACTATAATGAATAGTTGTCTTTGTAACAATTTGTCTTGATACAAAATACTCAGTATTTACTTAGTGTCTTGCTTTTAATATCTTGTTTTCCTGTTCATTGCACTTTTTCACTCCCAGAAAGTTTTCCAAGCCCTGAAGTTAGGAACAAATTCCAAAATCCAGCCATCGCTAGCTTCAGGTTTACATCTAAAGCCACCTTCAGCATGTTTGGACTTTACTTTGGTATGCAAACTACCCTCTTCTGTCCTTGCTGATTGTGTATAACTAATTTATTCCTTCTCTCTACAATATTTGAAAGCTGTATGAGCAATGACAGTAAGAAGTTGTCTTTTTAAAGACCTGTCAGTCTGGTTCTCCCCCATGCTCAGTCCCCCCCGGCTAAAATCCAGTAGGCAGCAGAATCTTGACCTGCATTACAATACAGAGAAGCAGTATGAGTTGCAAGGAGATAAGAAATAATTACAGAAACAAACCACATTGAAGGTACAGGTCCTTTGCCCTTGACTGCTGGCCCTGCATGTGTGGCACTTCCTTGCTGCTGGTCACTCTGGGGAGCCAAAAACCAGGCTAAAAAGAGTTTTGGCCTTACTCAACACAGCCACTGTGATACACTTCGACCATGGGAGCAACCACTTCTCTTTTCAAGCTCAGCACTAATGTAGTCAATAGGGAAAGGTAGCTGCTAACAGGGAATTCTTGGCCATTAAAATAAAAACGAAAAAACCCAAAAACCGAAACAACAACAAAAAAAGCAGCATTGCCTTTAGTTAACAACGTATGACTGTGCAACAAAATGTATTTTTGCTTCTTTTACCTTTTCACACTATTCTCCTTCCTTTCTGCTGTAACTGTGTAGCCCAAATTACTTTTAAGTTTTGGGCAGAAATGCTGCCTTAGCTCTCATTTCTTTTGTTTTTAATCATTAAACCCAGTGATACAACACATATAACTGATTCATATTCCTAACAGTCTAGGATTCTCCCAAAATGAATTTTCTAGTCTTGCCCATTGTTTCTACTACTTCTGTCATAACATTCTTTGATGGTGCACTAGATATCACCTTCAGGTTTACTCTTGTCAATATATTTTTCCTTAACTCCACAGCACTAGGACTTTCTTTGTGCCATCCTTGTAGTTCCTTTCCTCCAAACATCTTACTACTTACAGTTATTCCCATCTCTTTCAGTAAAGTTAATACTTATATTTATAAAGAAAGCTAACAGAAAAGCTAATATCAAAATGAGAACCCAAGTCTGACATAAAAACAGCGGCTCTCTTAAGTAGCTGATAAAATATCACAAAGCCCAGCTGTCCTGGTTTCAGTGGACACAGAGTTCATTTTCTTCCTGGAGGCTGGTACAGGGCTGTGTTTTGGATTTAGAGAGAATAATGCTGATAACACATGGATGTTTTAGTTGTTGCTCAGTGGTGCTTATTCCAAGTTAAGATTTTCAGTTCCTCATATTCTGCCAGAGAGCAGGTGCACAAGAAGCTGTGAAGGAGCACAGCCAAGACAGCTGATCCAAACTGGCTAAAGGGATATTCCATACAATAAAATGTTATGTTCAGTGTATAAATGAGGAGAGAATTGGCCAGGACCTGCAGGTGGTGAGCAACTGTATTGTGCATCATTTGTTTCTCTTAAATTTTCTTCCTCTCTCTCCTCTCTCTCTCTCTCTCTTTTTCACTACAAGTATTATTATTGTTACTATTATATTTTACGTTGTTTCAATTATTAAACTGTTCTTATCTCAACCCACAAGTTTTACTTTTTTTTTCTGATTCTCCTCCCCATCCCACTGGCAAGGGGTGAGCAAGCAGCTGCACAGTTCTTGGATGCTGGCTAGGGTTAAACCATGACAGCAGCAAAACAAAGGAGTCAAAGAACAGGGGACATGGTGGAACAAGCCTGGAATAGCAGAACTAAAGCAAAGTGAATAGAAGTAAGTAATATTCTAGGTCAAGTCAGTAGCTGAGTTGTACCCCTACTGAATTGTACCCAGTTATGGTGGAAGAGCAAACACTTGGTTTACATTTTCTGTCAGTGCTTGACTGGGTTATCTCCAGCCACATCCTGACTGGGCAGCTGGCACCTCTGGGGGTCCTGGATAGTCACAGTCCTGCTCTCTCTTACCAAATCCTGGTGTCACAAGGACATGGGAAAGCTGAAGTTTTTGTAGCATACAGGATCTAGGGGACTAAGGGAAAGATCCAGAGGAAATCAGAATGTAATAGTGCTACTGCTCATAGAAGGGCTAGTTTATTTTACATGAAAGCAAAAAGAGGAAGAAGGAAGACAGCTGGGTGGCTGAGCATAAGGAAGACAGTTTCTTGATCCAGTATTTCTTCTGTCACACTGTATCAGGTTATTTTTTATGGTCTGTGAAAACTTAAATCACTCCCCATGTTGGTGACAGGAATTCTTATATAAACCCACAGAACAAACTAGGTGTAAGTAAAGAAACTTCTTTCATCACATACTAGTCATTACAATGTCTAGGTCTAAGAGAAGTGAATCTGCTTCAGGAGCTCCTTAAATAAAACTCAAATTAGGAAAAAAAAGTAGTCAGGAAATTGACATCCTAGCAAAGATACTGAAAAATGGCAAGTTGACTCTATGAAACCACTCCAAAAGCACATAAAATAAAAGAGACCTATAATGGAAAAGAACTCTGCCTATTAATCTATTTCACTTACATACTTACTGTACCATTCCAAACCAATAAGTTGCTTTGGACAGCTGCTGAAATGAAATTCTGGAGATTAAATATTGGTTCTCTATCTTAGCCTCAATTCCACCAAGGAATGGGATGAAATGCAGTCCCACCAGCAAGTTCCAAGGCCTGAAAAACCAGGATCACTCCATGTGATTAGAAAGGACTGATTCTACCTTCCACTGATGCATATAAATTTTACTTCTAGTTTTGAAAGGGTGAGAGAATCTAAGACAAAAAATAATTGCTTGTTTATGTTTAGAAAATTTCTTTATTTAGAAAAATTGGATTTTCAGAACTTTGGAGACTACAGTCAAAAAGTTAAACAATGTTACTAGGACTTTTGGATTCCAGGTGCTAAATATCTAGCTCTACAGCCTGACTGAGACCAGCTGATGTCAGTAAATATCTAAAACATTTATAAATATGACTTCTGATATATTAACAAATTATGTACTAGAATAAAAGCTCATCTTTCATGGATGGAGTGAATTTAAGTATCACTTTCATACCACACTATCATTTACTTCTATTATTTTTACTGTGGTAGCATCTGAGATCCCAGTTGGAAGTTCAAATACTACACATTAAAGAATGGAAACATAAGTCCCACTCTGAGCAGAATATATTGGTCTTTCCTTCCACTAGTCGCAGTCCTAGTATTTGTTTCCTAAACATACACACTGTACTTGTGTCCTTTCTGTGAAGAACCCAAGATTATAAACTAGGATGCATAAAGGAACTCGAAAATCAGTGTGGGCAGTTTAATGCACAGAAGAAAAGAGTTTTGGAAGACTCTTCTCAAGCTCTTACATACTTAGCCTCCTTTCTTCAATATATTAAAGCCCATTTGCAATTAGGTGAACAAGAAAGCACTCTGAGATGTCAGGAGAAGTTAGAATACTGAGAAGTTGCATCAAAACACCACCACGTATTTATATTCACTTCTTTTTTCTTTATGCAAATTATTCACCTTCTTGCAGCCCACTGGCTCCTCTGCAGAATATGAGAAAGGACTCTCGCAAGCCCACAGAATTTCCATTTTGAGGCTAAGCAGTCCTTCCAGTACATATGCCTGGGATATAATTTAGCAGGTAGGAATGTGTGTTGAAATCAAAGTAGTTTACTGTGTATAGCTCATCCTGTAAAGTGAATTGATTTGTGTGGGCATATGAGGACAGTTCCAGAGTAAATTCTAATAAACAGACTGGAAAGCTTCTCCCACTCTTACAGGTGCCTAGGCTCCAAGACACGTGCAGTAAGAAAGCACTTTATCCTAAATATGTTCTCCTGGCATGATTCAATTTACAACTTGCCTTAAAACAAAGCAGCATCCTAAGTATTTGTCCTCTCACACAAACCTCTGCAGCTTTAAGATAACAGAAATATCTCTCAGCTCCTCATCTTTACTGTGAAATGTTGTGTATTATTCTTCTTTTAAAGACTGTAAGGCACGTGATGTGATTCACTGGAAGAATAGCTTGAAAAAAAATTACAAGTTAGGAAATGCATATATGTTCACACATGCATTATCTCTCTTGCACACATCTAAGCAGACACCCAAGCTCCAGTCAGTTGCAAAGAAGCCTAGTAAAAGAAAAAAAAATCAGTTTAGGTGGCATGTGTGAGCATTTTTAGTCCACAAAATATTTCTGTAGGCATAAGAAAATGCAGAGAGAAAGTTATGGTGGAAGAATTATCTCAAATGTTAAAAAGGTTACGCTAACCAAACCCAAAGAAAAGAGTTTGTTAGCAAACTGTGGTCACTTATGGGGCGAAAATGAAGTTCACTGACCAGTGTCAGCAGAATTACTACCAGAAATATTCAAGGATTGATAAAAATAAAATTCATGTCTCTACTTAAATTGCAGGTGAAACTCTAAACATAGCTACTAATTAACAACATTGGAAATCAATCAAATTTCTCTTTTTCATCCAGTACTCGAGGGAGAAAGAAAGACATGGAAATGCAATGACCCAAACTAGTCACAACAGGTTTATATTTCGTTTGAATGACAGAACCAGCATCAAACTGTGTTCTTCTTCCTCAGATGTTAGGTTTTCCTCACCGAGCTTCTGTCAGTGTTCCAGGCCTGACCCTGCCTACCTTGAGACTTGAAATTGCTAGGTAATTAGGAGCACATTGCAAATATGAATGAGATCTATACAGTAAATGTGTCTTAATCAGATTTTTTAAAAATCCCACCTCCTTAGGTGCTCTCCCTCCATGCTTTAATACAAATGAATAGTTATCATGGATCATCCAGCAAACAAACAAGATGATCTCTTAGTAAAATTCACAGTACTTTACCCAAATTCCTCCTGTCAGATTTTATATGGCTATACACGGAAATGCATTAAAATACAGACGTATCTATATCATATTACACTCTAGATACACACAGATTCTAAGCGGGCCATCCCGCTACCTATGGAGGACATCCAAAGCACTTCCCGCAAGCAAGGTAATGGACGCAGGTTGTTATTCCGAACGACAGCCTGAAATCCATCAAAAATAGGCATCATAAACGAATCCTACCAGACTCTCCCGCACCCGAACTTCTCAAACATTAACTCGAGCTCGGTGTTTCGGTTTTGTTTTTTTTTTAATCTCCTCGCCAGCTCCTCTTCTGCTTGAAGGAGAAAGGAGAGCAGGTCCCGGCTCCACAAAGGCGGCCGCTACCGGCGGGGCGGGCGCGGAGGCTGCGGCGCGGTGCGGGCGCATCAGCCGCGGCGGCGGGG
>VWYP01016325.1:0-30550 GCA_013400435.1 Pycnonotus jocosus
AAAGTTCAACATAAAAAATGTGATTGTCCGGGGACACCTATTTTACTTTACATCGACCACTGTTTTAAACAATGCAACTTTTATGCAGCCATGAAGAAGATATTGTCAAATGTTCTCTTTATCTAACTTTTTAAAGTATGTGCCGAAACATTTGCACAGGACAGTGCTAATGAGTAGAATTCACAAAAGTTTGATGACTAACTTAAAAGAGCCCTCAAAAGAGACAGAATACCCTCAACATAAAAAAAATCATCCTTAAGTCTTCATTCAAAACTGCATTGAAAATAATGGATAGAGTGTGCTTCGAACTCTCAGCCGACCTACTTGCTTACTTCTCTGGTTTTTTTGAAATAAAAATACAATATACAGCTTGGGGTTTAAGTCAAAGGAATGGAGCTTACTACCCTAGGGTCTGTTCCTTAGGAATCTATAAATTTCATCTTCATTTACACCACCTATTATTGTGCCTTTGCTCACGACAGTAACAAACATATCTCTGTATTCAATTATATTCCTCTTCAACACAAAATAGAGACTTTGAATCCTTCAGGGAGTGGATCAGCTTAGCCCTACTTCAAGATTGAACGCTTCCACCCCCTTGACATCTAAAGTGCTTCTCACTCCCTTAGGTGCCAGTTGTGCAGGATTGCTTGTAGATGCATTTAGAAAATACCTGGGAATGGACCGATTTTTTTTTTTTGGAACTCATGGATTTTGTTGACAATTGCTTACCTCATTATCTGACTCCACAAGCACTTGATCATATTCACTAAGTGCTACTAGGAACATGATAGATGTGACATTTTCAAAGCAATGTATCCATTTTCTTCTTTCTGATCGCTGGCCTCCTACATCCACCATTCTGCAAAATTAACAACATCAACTCCATGAACACCTTAACAGATAAACACCCAAACACAATCACAACAAAATTCAAGGATTTAGTTAAAAACAAGAGTTTGGTTTGGTTTTCTTAATAGGTTTTTTTCCCTGATATTTAATAAATCTCTTATAAGCAGACAGCAGTCTGATGGGTTTTCTGTATTTGAACTACTGTGAGTCTCAAACCCCTCAGAATTATGAGATATAAAAGTCTCATGAGCAATGATTTGGCAATGTATGCCCCACGTATTCAACAACTGACACAGAACGGATGGTGGTCCACATTTCTCTCCCCTCCTCCATTCAGAATCAAAATCCACAACTTGTTAAAACTGCCCCATTTTAAGCAGACAAATAGAAAACGAGATATATCTACTAAAGGTTTTAATAGCCAAAACCAAAACTCATGTTTGCTTGCAGTGTATTCCCACTTCATCCCAAGTCTCAGTGTAAACATGGGTGTCTAACTTGTAATTACAATTCCACAGTTATTTTTTAAAAACAACTGTACTTGCAATGAAGTAGGGTGATATTTTTCTAGAATCAACTACACAAATGCTAACTTTTTATTCCATAATGTACATGAATGACAAGGACATACAGTTGTATTTTCAGATTATTATGCATAGTGAAACTTTGATATATCTTATTGAAGAGATGAATTGCAGAGTTTCTATCAAATACTACTCTCAAAAATAACAAACCTAATTGTCTTTGATCCTTCTGACATCTTTAAAACGAGCTCCTAAATGTATGTGGACAATTACATGAAGATAAATTTACCAAGCTCAAATTTTAGAAACAGAATAATTGCTTTTTATGTACTTTAATCCAATACTCTAACTCGACATTGCTGATGTAAAAGGAAACAAAAGAAAGCAAGCAAGTGGGTGCAAAAACTTTTTTTCCTACCTGAAAATGACACTTTGTAAGTCGAACGGATATTCAATGATCCCCGTTGTTGGGACTCGAACTCTGAGCACATCCTGCTGGGTTGGCAGATAGGTGGAATCTGCTATGCGGTCCAAGTCATTAAGATAGCTATAAACAGGGAGAAACAACAGGAATGCTAGACAGTGACATCATCATCCCACTGAGGAAAAGAGAAAGGAAAACTTGGGAAGGAAATGGGCTGTGGGGTAGGGAGAAGTACAACAGAAAAAAAAAAGCATTATCGGCAGAAAAGAGGGGACAAAATACAAAAATGCACTCCATCCCCACTTACATAGGTTCAAGCTAATTCTACAAGAAAGGCAGCATAATTATTACAGGTGTTTTTTTCCTATACAACTTTGCTTGGCTTTCACATGTAAATTCACCAAAGCTGTCAATTACATAACTAGGAAATTTAGAGACATAGTTTTGTACAAAGTGTGGAAAATATAAAATTGTTTTGAGTATGTAATGTATTTCTTGATATTCAGTCTGTAGTGCCTACATACACACACCTGGATAAACTTAATATGAACCTTCCAAAGAACAATGGACTGCTATAGAATAGATAGCAATCTATAGCAGTCTGGTTATAACTGACTGGTAATAGTTATAAAATGACAGGAGGATAAACAGCACTGTTTTCAGACTAAATTAAAAATGGAAAAGCTCAACCACAGACAATTAAAACACTCTCCAGATGTTTCCAGAAGGCCGCACAAACAAATTAATGGGCTCTCTGGCACCTGAAGTCCTGCATCCACACTGAAATTTCTGATTAGGTTGATAAGCCTGCAGTTCTTGAAACACATTCCAGCTGGCTAGCAAATAACCCAAAATTGCTATAAAATTGCTTGTAAAGGTTCAGTCACTACAACACAGAACTATTCTGCTTATTGGTTAACGGTGAGTTGCAACCGTAAAACATCACTGTACTGTAGGTTTTAATTAGCTGTCACAAAAAAAATTCCTTCAAAAAAAGAAGGTACCCATGTGTGTGTCCAGGAGCTGGACATCTCATGAAATCAGTGCACCAGGAATCTTACATTCTTCTTGTAGTGGACATGTGGCAGAAAGAATGCCACAAGAAACCAAGTTCTTGACATTTGGCTAGTTCACAGCAGAAAAATAACCTACAGTTAGCCACTGAGAAGATAAAACAATGTACAGATTCCCTTATTCATTCTAGAGAATGAGAGCAATGGTCTTGCAATTTATTAAATGATGAAGTGTCACCAATTTCTGAACATGTTCTTTTTCCCTGTAGCAATTAGTCAAGGCATGCTTTTTAAATAAACCCACACAAGAAATAATCAGACTTCTAGATGTTCTGAATTACTTTTTAATAAAATAGTGAGAAGTTATTCTGAACAGTAACAGAAATAAAAGTTTTATTTCTACCTTACAGTAAAAATACAGAAGAAATTGTTAGCTTTGGGAAAGAGTCAAGTTATCATTGGCTCAATTATAAAATTATCATATTTCCTTTATTATGACTTTATTAATAGAGTATCAATTCAATAGTAAATACCAATATGACAAAGATGTATTGAATACTATATCTCAGGTAAGCCAGAAGTTGTCGGAACCCAAGGCATCCCTTTGGCTGCCCTGGGGGCTCAGGGACCCTGGCTGAACAGTTTGGGAATCAAGCAAGAAGGCCTGAAGCCGGTACAGGGAGGTTGCAGCCCTGTACAGGGGGGTCTGAGATTGGTACAGAGGGTCAGAGACCACAGCACAGAGCCCAGGAAGACACCGTCTTTGATTTCAGTCCATGGGAAAGATTGCCACCACTGGGAGAGGGATTACAAGTCACAAGGATGAGAAAGGCAGTAGTATAGCTTATCACTGAGTGAGAAATTTGTAGTTTTATGTTTTTAGAAGAGAAGTGAATGGGGACAACATGGAGATTTTCAGGTGGAGCTTAGGCTTCTTCTTCGTTCTCGTCTCCATTTTCTGCTGTGACGTTAGCAGAATATAGTTTGGAGAGACTGGGTCAAGTAGAGATGACCTGTTAGTATAGATAGTAAGTACTGGCATACAAATGTAAACCAAGATACGTAAGAAGGGGTACAAAGGAGCTCCGACTGCCCAGGGGCGGGCAGTTCTCTGATGGCCGAGGTACAGAACAGACCTTGCTGGGCACAGAGCACACTGTGAGATAAGAAATAATAAACAAAGTGATAGACCCTGGANAGTGAGAAATTTGTAGTTTTATGTTTTTAGAAGAGAAGTGAATGGGGACAACATGGAGATTTTCAGGTGGAGCTTAGGCTTCTTCTTCGTTCTCGTCTCCATTTTCTGCTGTGACGTTAGCAGAATATAGTTTGGAGAGACTGGGTCAAGTAGAGATGACCTGTTAGTATAGATAGTAAGTACTGGCATACAAATGTAAACCAAGATACGTAAGAAGGGGTACAAAGGAGCTCCGACTGCCCAGGGGCGGGCAGTTCTCTGATGGCCGAGGTACAGAACAGACCTTGCTGGGCACAGAGCACACTGTGAGATAAGAAATAATAAACAAAGTGATAGACCCTGGAAAAACAGAAGCTTGAAGCCTCTGTCTCTTTCTTGCGTCTGGCTCAAAGATTCCAGGAGGGCAAAAAGAACTCTGACCACCTGAATCTCAGAAATCCAACCCAAGAAGAAGGTACTAGTCAGAAAATATTTTCAGAGAATGCTAATTGGTTTCTGGCAGTGACAAAGAGGCTTGAGAGTCCAAGCGCTGTTTCTGCCCTCAAGAGTTTTTTTACACAAAAAGCAGCAGGAACAATCTCATCATCAATTTGTTGGGAGAAAAGGAGAAAAGGGAAAAGAGAGGAGGTGAAGGGGAAGGAGAAGAAATCCATAACCATCACCATAAGAAAGTGACAGATCCTGACCTAGATTCTTATTCCCTCCCACCCACAGTTTTGTTTTGTGATGAAATTTTGGAAGGACATGAAAAAGCATTGGCAGTCATTACATGCTACAGTGGTATTCATAAGAGCAAGAGAATTTTAACTGAATAAACTGGCAGGTGGCCCATTTACACAATTGTCTTGTTGCATTCCTTTGGCAAGCTTTAGCTGCTATGTCCAAGGTGAGCCTGGTTACTGCATCTCTGCACAGTGGACATGTTACTAAGGTATGTAATGCACATTCAGCTGATTTTAGAAAGGTGATAAAGCAAAAAATACTATTAAATTGTTCATTTCATTTGTGTTTCTAGAAATCAATAAATGAGCAGATGAGGTTTTGGGGGGTTTTTCTGTCTGAAGTTTCAGAAACATTATTTTATCTTTAAAAAATATTTAATTTTTCCCTTGTCCTCATCCTTTATGCTCAAGTTCTGCCCACTCATTAGCCACAGTCAGGTCACTACCTTTCCACTCATTTCACCTGTAGCCCCCTACAGAACCTACACAGCCCAGAGAAGAGTCCTTATGTATGCTTAGAGAGTCTTACTTAATTCCCTGGATTTCTTCACTGAACAGATTAAAGAATGTTGGGCTCTCTAAGAACTGTCCTGAATTATACATTCAAACCCACAATCAAGGAATTAGTGTCAAAACTAGCAGGAGTATCTCACAGGAAAAAAAAAAAAATCTGAAGGATGCACCAAAACCCTTAAAGAGAAAGTATTTTTGACGACCATAATCAGAATCTACAGGCTAACAAAATCCATTTAGAATATATCCTTCATTTCTTTGTTTTCCAGTAATACTTAGCCCTGACCACTTTTTCTCCTAACTTAAAACTTAATAAACAAATATATTATTGCATCAATTTATTTAAATGAAAATATCCCAGGTCTTTGTTGTACAACTTGAAGTCTTTGTTATTTTAATGCTGTGATCATACAGCAAATTGTCAATGAAATTCTTCCTAGATAGAAAAATATGGTTTTAATTTCAATTTGTGGGTTTTCTATGGGTTTTTTTGTTTTGTTCTTTTTTTTCTATTTTTTTGGAGTTTCTTCACATTTTAACAGAGACACCTCTGCTGAAAAATTACTTCTGCTGGAATTCAGATTTAAATCAAGATTTGCACTGTTGGACTGAAGCAAAGGAAGAGGTATTTTCTGCTCCTGATCATTCTGCAGACAATTACACTTCCTGTTACCCCAGGAAGACATGTAACTTCATGTTCTGCTATCAACTTCAGGGGAATTAAAGATGTTTCAGAAAATCAAACTGAAAGCTCTGCCATCAATTGCAATAAAAAGCTGCCTTCAAGATAGTCTAAAATCACAAAAAATGTTGCAAGTCCCTCTTAAAATTTACATAACCTCTAAAATAAAGTAAGAATTGTAAAACCCTCTATTTTCTTTAAGTAAGAACATCTATCATTGGGACTGACATCAGGGTCTTTCCTTTCCATTTTATGCACTGTTTTATATCCTTGTATGAAGACTTTTGATGTATGACACAAATAAAATGTCTCTTTTCACGCAGGTGCAATCTTCCTAAAATACCACAACGAGAGCAAATTAACACACATAAGCTCAACACATTATTATAACTTGTGTATTAATTGCAAAACACTACTTCTCTACATCCATGGTACATACAAAACCCAAGGCATTTTCTCTTCATGAAGCACAAGAATGGACTTTTGCATTGCATTAGGAGGGGTGGGATAACAGTCTGATTATTCTGAACAACTGGTTGTTGAGCTGAGTCACTATTTCAAAATGCTGAGGGAATATGTAAGTGAATGCAGCTGACTACATAAAAAGAAAAGACCACTAGAATACAATTAATATTAAAAGACATACTAGCAGCACACACCTTTTTTACATACTACTATTCTAACTGTTGCTGTAAGACTGAACATTTATTATTTGTCTTACCATGTTTTATTTACCGTCACAATAAAGACTTATACTTTCAAATCTTCTTTGTACCAAAATAATTGGATATTTAACTTTTTTTTTTACCCTCACGAAAACTAGGGTTTAAAGAAATTCCCTGATCAGCAGGGAAGTGCAGCATTGCACACATAAGGTTTAAACACCCTACAGCTTATTAAACTAGTAATGTATTTATTTTTAAATTACTTTATCAGGTAGCAACTTTAAATTACAACATCAAAACTGCTAGCTAATGCCAATTGTCTTCTGCTTTCAACTCTGCTGCCTCCAGACCGTCCTAGCTGCTCCTCTGCCCATTCTCAGTTGCCAGCTCTTTCACTTGTGCAACAGCTTGATAACACATTTCCGTCAAAATTATTTGGAATAGTGAAGAAACACTACTGAAATTGTTCTGATTACAGTTTATTTGATGGGTATGTCCTGGGATGTGGCAAGCCCATAAACTCCAGCAGGAAAGCAGGGTGGTGTTACTTCCTCCACTGGCTTATCTGCAACCAGAGGAGAACTTGTGAAGCCACAGCTATGTGAAGCATGTTGGGTTTTTGGACACAGATGGATGAGAAGTAAATGAAAATGAAGATTCTGATGGGCTTTTGTGATGTATCTGCTTACTAATAAACTGATTCACTGTAATTCTGAAGCACTTAGCTAATGCAGCCCTAAAAATACTGACTGCTATACTGCACTCCTGGGCAAACAAATCCTACATACAAACAAAAAATTTAAACACCTGAGAGATATGCACAGTGTGTTTCAGGGGAGGTGCCCAACTCAAACTGAATTAAGCAATACTGCAATCACCTAATTCCCCAATGTATACAACTGGCTACACATGCACTTTTGCAAACGAATCAAAAGACTTGACATAGCTCCAGTCTTACACAGAAGGACAGTAGCCAGTAATTGCTCAAACTAGGTATTTTTTCAGTTTAGTAGCTTAGAATTTCAAAATCATAATAACAATACGGGTGTTGAAAATATCCTGGAAGCCATCCTGAGGGCTAGTGCAAGAGTGAGTAACCACCAGCATTACCACAAGAAATTCAGCTGTACAGGCAGTAGCAACTGTGCAAGACATTTAGGTCTCAGCTACACGGTACTCAAGAGTTCATTTTCACCATCTACTAAGAAATCTTATTTTGATGAGTCACAGGGTAGCTATATGGCCTCTCACTCAAACAGTACTTACTCAGCTAGGCATTATAGAAAGGAAAGAAAATGGGAAAACACATGGTTCTGAGTAAATTTATAATACAGACCAAGTTTCAAAAGTTAATTATATTTGTAATTAGTTTTAATAAAAATGAATTTTAGTGGCTGATGAGGTAATTTTCCCGGGCGTTGCTACAGTGACAGGCAGAAGGTGCATTACTGAGGCGATGAGAATGTAATGAGCTGCTGGCAGTGGACCTCCCTTGACGTCAGGACAAGCTGCCAGCATCTAACAACATGCCTGTGATCTGGATGCTGACCAGAAGCAGAGGAAGGCTTTTGTTTCCAGTCAGCACCAAGAACAAAGTAATTATTTTTAATGCACTTTACATCATCTATTACAAGATCCAAGCCTGCAGCCACCTTCATGGAAGCTCCCAGGTTATGGAAGTGCTAACAACACCCTTGAAAGAAAGCACATGTCAAAGGGACTGTCAGTCCACATTTCCAAATGAACAGCAGGAATAGGATTATGGGAGTAGACTGACTCTGTACTTTCCTACATGTATTTCCCATACAGAAATCAAGCAAGGAAGTGAGACTCCTGAGCTTAATAAACCGACCATAGTTGTTTTAACCAGTTCTTTAATAAATTGAATCTGACTCCAGTGACCATGAACAGGCAGCTCAACACTGAGCCTTATTTTCCTAGGGCTACATCACCTAATGAAGACCATCAAAACTTCCTTGAATTTTCTTTCAGAAATTAAGAACTTGGAGCACCTTCAATATCAGGCAGACACTTCAAAGAAAAACCCTCCTCCAGCTGTGAGCTACAACTTATCAGCACCTTTGAGGTCAGATCTTTCCAAGTAATCAGGGGATAAAGAGCCATTTTCTAAGGAATAAACCCATAGGACGAATTTCTATAACATTAAACTATGTTCAGCGTATAGCCTAATTGATCAGGTGCAGGCACTACGGCATGGGCAGACAAAGGTACAAAGGGTACAGCCTTCGATCAATCTCTAACATCATTTCCCTTTCTGAGGTTAAAAATGAGACTAGTCTGCTCATCAGTACTGTCTAACAACCTTTTCCAAAACTCAGCAGGCAAAACTGATGCAGCAAGGGGCTGAATTAATACTCACTAGCACAGTATCAAACTCTGTGCTTAGGAGTCTGAGAGACACTTTGAGCACATAAGTCCCTGGAAAGCAGAATGCCGGTGAAACACACTGCTGAGGAGAAAGGATCTGACTGGCACCATACCAGAAACATTAAGTTATAAACCTCTAAATAAAACCACACATGTTGAAATAGAAGTAATTATTGACACTGATAGAAAGGTCAGTATAAAACCAGTAAAGATGATTTGTTATCACCCAGCCGGCCAACACATGTCTACGGGAAGAATTAGAGTACTGAGAACAGGGAAGAGACAAACCTCAAGAAATGCTACAGATTCTGTAGTTGGTGATTTCAGTATAACCACAGCTATAAAAGCAAGCCTTACCATCAACATTTCACATGCAAATGCTTTCTTACTGCATTCAGTGACAAGACAGATTTTGGTATGATAGTAACCATAAACATTTACATCTTTTCAACCTCAAGGTTCTGAGGTTTAATGCAAAAAAAGCTCTTTTCCTCAAGATTAAGATAGTTCATGGGTATGACCCTCTCCAAATGATGTTTCACACACAGACAATGGCAGTGCAAGAGGAAATAGAAACCTAACCAAAGTTTATGACTAAACATAATTAGGCAAGATATTTAATAAGATTTGATATATCTCTGTCCCTTTGGAGCCTGGCTACTCTGAAGTGGGGTGGGGCTATACACCATACTATTTTTGGGGTTGGTGTGGTTTTGGGGTAGGGTTGGGATTTTTTAGTTTGTTTTGTAAAACTTTAAGCCAGTTGATGAGGCCACTCTCCTAAAAAACCCTAGCAACAAATCTTGACCATGTGCTGAAAAACAAAAGTCTTTTTTTGCATCTTTGAGAAAACATGCAACTGGCTTGACTTTCAGCAGCACACATGCAAAATGCTAAAGCTGCTGTAGCAGCATTTTTCCTGCCTCAGAGAGTTGCCAGAATAATTGACACAAGTGTCCTCTGTGCTAACATGCAGCAGTCCAGTAAATGGAGTAATTTTTCAGTGTACAAAACTAAATGTAAACAAGTACTGGCTGTGTTCTCAGAACTTCTGTAGAGGTTTGTGTATCTAAGACTCTACACATTGATGAAAAGTTGAGGTAAATTACCACTCTCCAGAACTATCTTATCTTAATCTGTAGTAAACACAATAAACCCAAGATTGAAACGAGGTAGGAAGAAGTCTGCACAGCATTGTTTTTATCCATATTACACCCAAATCCCACCTAGCCGTCTTCCTCAATTTCCTACATCACTAAAAGCCAACCTTAGCAAAATCTTAAAAAGACAAGTCACCAAATAAACAAATGCTCATGCAAATTTTTCTTTTTAGAAAATGTGGTGTAAAACTTATACAGTCATTAAGAACATGTCATGTGTTGCATGAAAAAAAGCATCCTGAAAGAAATACATACTGTATACTGTTTTACACAGTCCCACTTCCCTTTCTGAATTTCCCAAGTTCTGTTGTATAACCTGCAGTTTTTCTGTGGGAAGCAGTACTTTGTTATGCACGTCTTATCTTTCTTCAGACATTGTTTTTATTTTGGGACTACACCTAAGGCGTAAGATAGGATTAGCATGGTTGTGCTGCTACTACTTGATCTTTGAAATTCCAACTTTCATTTTTAGCTGCTGTTTCTACCCTACTCTAAACCTTACATAAGGCTGTGTAAACTGTGAATACACAAAAGCAGAGTCTACGATTCTACAACACAAATTGCCCTCAAGTATAGCTTTAGGCTCTTCAGATACATTTTTACAAATGAAGGTAAGCAAGAACGAACCAACAGTTTATTAAATAATAATGTACTTTGGCATCGGCTGACAGTGCAACTGTAGGAACGGAGCTGTTAAAGGTGGCAGCAAATGCAGAAACAAAAGCCTGAAAGACTATGTATGAGAATGTCATGGCATGTATGACCAATGAAGCAGTACATCACATAATAATTAAATGCACTACAGATATCCACTGGCATAGCTAAGACACGAAGGGGAAAATGATATTCAGTTATCTGAAATGTTAGAAAACATAGCCGTGGAAGGGAAACTGAACAGATATGCTCAGCACTTGTGTAGCAACTATAAAGTCCTTGGTTGGAGGTACACAGTGGCCAAATACTTCAATTTCATGTGGCTAGAGAGATGAAATTGAAAATATGAGCAGGCTCTGGGACACCTTCTAGGTCTTAACACTTCCTACATTTATTCATGAATGGTAAACCCTTAGTGTCATATTAGAGAAAAATGGTGATGAATCTTCAAGAATTCCAATTACAACCGAAATTCTCTAACACAGAAGACTATTGCCTCTCCTTTCCTCAGGCTTTGAAAAGGTATGATGCAATCAAACTGTTGACTGGTAACCTTTTTACATTTGGGTTAAGGTCTAGGCATACAGTATAGTGTATTTTGAATGATCTCATCTCACATGGCTACTACTAAAGGTAATTCTCCATGTTATTAGTTTACATCTTGTCTCACACTGTGATGCAGCACCTTAAAGGGAAGTCATTCAATGGTAATTAAGTGGGTAAGTCACCTGATAAATGTACATGGAAAGCAAATAACCTCTACATACCTCATGTGCTCTTGACTTTGCTACAGAGAAGCCTAATAGTTGATTTTAAAACAACATGAACACCCAAGCTTTGGAGCATCTAGTGGTCAGGAAAGAGAATAGAATGTATTTCTTAAGCCTTCAAGAAGTTCAATTCAATTCAATTCAATTCCCATAAGGGCATTTTCTTTTATAGACACTATCCCCACCTCTTCTAGTAAACATAGATTGGATGTATTCTTCCAGAGTACGAGCAGTGGGTATAAAAACATCAAAAAATATGGTAATAATGACAAAGAATGACAAAGCAGGTGAAAAAATGGCAGAAAGTTAAAGTACTATGATATACAGGACATATTAGAAACCTGGAATTTAATCTAGAACAATAAAGTAACAGGAGGAAAACTATGTGTAGTAAGAGAATAATTTAGGTTGCAAAAGACCTCAAACATTGAGTCCAACACTTACCAATCAGCACCTCATCACTAAGACCACAGCATATAGTACAACATCCAATTACTTCTTGAATAAGGATGGTGACTCCACTACTTCCCTCAACAGTCTGTTTCAATGCTTAACAACTCTTTCCAAGAAGAAATTGTTCTTAATGCTCAGAAAAATAAACGTCAGCTGGTGCAACTTGAGATTATGTCCTCTTGTTCTATCTCTTGTTACCTGGAAAAGTGTCTGACCCCCATGTGACTACTCCCTCCTTTCAAGGCAGTTGTAGAGAGCGGTAAGTTTATACCTGAGCCTCTTTTACTTTGGGCTGAATACCCCCAGCTCCCTCAGCTGCTCCTCACAGGATTTGTATTCCAGATCCTTCACCAGTTCTGTTCCCCTTCTCTGGACATGCTCCAGCCCCTCAGTGTCAGAGCTGCAGTAAGGGGGCCGGAACCAGGCACAAGATTTGAGGTGTAGCCTCAGCATTGCTGACTGCAGGGGAATGAACCCTTCCACACTCTGATACAAGAAATATCAGATGTGGTTCTGCCAACCACACTATTTCTGATCCACCCCAGGATGCCACTGGCCTTCATGGCCACAAGCTGGCTCATGTTCAGCTGCTGTCAGCCAGCATCCTGAGGTCATCTTCTGCTGGGAAGCTTTCCAACTACTCTGCCCCTGCCTATATCACTGCCTTGGCCTGCTGTGACCCAAGGGCAGGACTCAGCACCTTGCCTTGTTGAAGACTGATGGCAGAAAAAAGCAATATAGGCAGCAGACTGAAAATACTACTACTGCTACTACTACTACTATAAAAACACAGTGGAGACCTACTGAGAAGATGAGAGGCTCCTGCAGGGGATGAACAAAGAACACATCTGACACTAACACATACACACACTTACCAGACATTGGCACACATGCTTACAAGAGAGCTGATGGACAACAAACCATTTTGGTTCATACATCAAGTCAGAAGACAATGAGAACCAAAAGTGCTTGTTTCTGTCTCACTGCCTTGTGAATCCCAGTAGCAACTTTTAAGCAATTTGTTCCCCTGCTTTGTTACAGGGATGTAATGCTAATAAATTTGTTTGGGTGTTTTACTGATAAACACACATACTGTATTTTTGAAACAATGTTTCTTTTGTGTCTGACTTTTTTTTTTAGTAGACTTACATACCTGGAAAAAAATCTACTTGCAAACATAATTAGACATAGAGGTTTTTCTAAAGACTCATACACCGTGATTAACAAGTCTAATTTAAAAGATTTTGCAGAAATCTACAGTATGAACTACAATAAAGTCACCAAATCTATAAAAACTCACAGTAAACTGCTAAACATGCAGAGCTTGAGAAATAATCAATCAGTTAGCACACATACCTTTTGCAAGACAATGTACTAGGAATTTTTTTTATAGTTACTTAAAGATTCCCATCTATTTTTAGATTTATTCAAAAGACCCACTATGGTGACAATTTAATTAAAAGTAGGCCAAAACTATGGTATTCAGCACAATCTGATCTGAAGTAGCATCAGATCATTATTTCCTACTTAGGAGAGTAATTCTATTTTTAGCCTCTGAGGCAGAGCATATGAAATACATACACTTATTTCAACTTTAAAACCAGTATCTCATCTGCTGTAGAAACAAAGTTTGGACCTACAAATACATGAAATTCAAGACATGAGATGAACTCTGCTTCACCTTCTACTTAACTTTGCCACTCATTTCAGTACAGAAGCAATGTGAAAATATATTGCTAGTAATGTGTCTCTTAAAATTTTCCTTCCACTGTTTTGCATCCTGAAATTTTTCTCTTTATGTAATATTGTATTTGTTTCCTTACCACCTAAAACCAAAACACGGTATAGTATGTCTGGGGACAGTGAGAATCTGAACAATACAAGAGAAAAGCCATTGTACTTTGCACCACTCCACACCAAAATATATGTGTAAAAATGATGGGTTGGGAAGGTAACCAGGGCAGAAAACTACACAGGACAAGAGAAACTCTAAGCATAGGGCAAAGGGAAGTCATGGGGTGGTGATAATATTACAATGAATCTGAGGAGACTTATGTCATGCATCCATAGGTCTTCAGCTGCCTAAATTGTATCAGCAAGATCCTAGTAGGTTTGTCTTGACTATTCCCTTATAAAGTGCTGTACTAGACAAAGATGCTCAGACTACTGTGCAGATAAATTCATTCCACACCTGTCATGTCTAATGTCCTGCTACAATGAGCTTAATGTAAATTTCATGGTGCATTTTCTTAAGTAAGAGGCTTCTATTCACATACACATGCTAAATAGAGACTGGTATATCATCACAATAATTTTTTCATGGCAAATACAAAAACCAGTGTAGAACCCATGGAGGCTTTTGCCGCAGCTTTAATAACAAATTATGCTCCGTTCTGTAGCACTGGTCAACATTAAAAGGTAAACATTAAAAGGAAACATTGGTTTCTTTGGCAGCAGATGAGAAATTTTACCTGAGCTGTATGCTACATCGCTAAAAAATAACTAAGATTCAGTAAAGACATCACGTAGACATCAGATTCCAATGATAAACTTCACATTTTTAAAAATCAGATTCCAGTCTCAAGAAACTAAAGGCATAACATTTCAGACATTTTTTAGTCACATATGCATTTTTATTATTGTTGATCAAGAACAAACAATTTAACTTGAAGTGCTCTCCTGATGTCTTCCGGACAGCCATGTTCTTTGAAGTTTAAACTTTGTTTCCATAATAGAAAGGCAGCTCAGTATAAAACAAATCCCTTTGTTTAGTACTGTTTATCACTGAGACTACAAATGCCAGGGAGGGAAAACAGAAAATCTAGAAAATACAAGTTCTTGAACGTTTCAATTTTTATGAATTGTATGCAGGTCTACTTTGATTACGCTTCCCAGTATTCACTACTGTCACACTATATGAAATTATTTTTGCCCATCTTGCATTTGTGATTATATACCGGAGGAGAGTAGGTTGAATAGGTTTAAAAAATCCCCCCCCAAAGTAACCATCCCTACTTAGAATGTTAATTTAAGACTTTGAATGACCAGAGACTGTCATTTTGTGAAGTGTACATATAACCCTAAAATAGATGTATGCCACTCCTTAATTCAATTTAGTATGTGTATATCCACCTATGCTTGTGCTGCATATGCATACAAACATGCACACAAACATATAGTACAATAAGCTACTGTACAATAAGTAAGTAAAAAGTAAAAATTACTTTGTTAGAAAAAGAAAGTTATACATAGATGTTCACTGCTACCATGTACTTACTATTTAGTTGAATCTGATAATTGATACTCCCGTCGTCTATCGTAACACTCCTGAATTCCAGGGTCATTCCATAAGCTTCTTATTGCATCTACATATGGGTTCTCAAAACTTGACACCTTCTCTACATCAACTTCTCGAACTAATAGTGCATGAACCTAATTCAAAACAAACAAAACAGTAAAATTTACTTCATTTTCTGTTTGGAGGCAGCTTATATACAATGAACAAGATTAGTAATTCTTCACAATGCTTATATCACCAACATGTATGTTTAATTTGAAAAATCAAGTATCATGAAGATTGAGTGTGAAGATACAAAAAGGAGGTAATCTTTAAGCTAACATCAATGGAGTGAACTTGGTCTTGGGAAAATTTTATCTTCTTAGACTTCTTTCTTTCAGGACACCACTAACTGGTACCAAAACACTGAAACAAAGAAAAAATAAAAATGACAGACGAAACTGAAGGATTCTGTAAGTACTACCAAATTCAAACTGGTCATTAAGATCTAACTACAGCTAGTTCAACTCAAATGTTCCACAACCAAAATCTAGATGGTGTAGGTCATTCAATAGTCATTCAGTTCAATACACTTTTGACAGCAGCAGACATTTGGGAATATAACAATTTCCCCTTTATTTATCAGAAATCTTGTAAACATTTATTCAATTATTTTTGGAAAGCCATGTCCCATACATTTTGGATTTTCTTCATGGATTTCTACAAGTATTTAAAACAAGATTCCAGAATAAGAAAACTGGGATTTTTGGGAATGGTAATCATGACATCTTTACTTCAGGAGATACTGAAATAGCTACCATGTCTTCTTCTTTATGCCCCTCAGAAAACTATGGGCAGGGTTGAAAAATGATTCTGAGCTTCAACAGTGTTACAGCTCTATGCTGGTTTTCCTGGCAATACTCTTTTTGCCAAAATCCATTATTCACTTTAAAAAGTGTGCAGTTTTTCTATCTTGGCTTCATCTCAGTCTTCTTATTATTATCCTTTTTATCTCTTATTTTTAGAGTAACAGGAAAATTATGGAATTCCCAAGTTACTAGGAGATATCTTATCCTACAGAACCTACTTCAAAAGAGCTGAAAAAAATTTGTGTAATTCAGCAGTATTAGAAAAAGGTTCATACTTTCTCTGTTCCTTGGTTTGTAGGACTATGTTAATGGTGGTTAGATTTGCACAAGAACAGTGAGTTGACCTTTCACTACTGTGAAGCCCTTGCTTTCTTCGGCTATTTGTGTGCATTCTAGGTTTTACCAAAATGCTCTGTATATTTTCCTGAACTACCACAGAGGTTATGACAACAACAGCAATTAGCTGAATAAACTGAGTAAATAGAAATGTTTAATGCCAAAAATGTATTTCACTTTTCTAGGTGTAAGAGGAACTAAATCAGTCATCTTTGCTTGGGTTTTTTGTGTAAATCAGTGTAAATCTTCAGAATCTCAGGCTGACCTGTCACCGCTCCTGGGTAATTCCCAATGCCACTAAAAATGGAAGGGTAAAGCAACCAAAAAGCAGGGCGTGTTTTCCAAATGCCTGATTGTAATAAACGTGCCAGGAAAGCCTCTACACACACATGCTACAAGAAGAGCCACAGACTTTTCTTCTCTTCCCTTTATCTTATCTATATGTTCATCTGCTTTGAAAAGTAGTTACCACCTAAGGACTGGAGGGGATAACAGCCCCAGAAATCTGATGTTGCCACAACCTACTGTAGTCCTATGACTGAAATTAACTATGAACCAGAAACTGGTACCAAGTCTGAAATTTCTCTAATAAAAACTCTGCAACAGGATTTCAGACCTAGCTGACAAGACAGATAAAGAAAACAGGATTGAACAGGAGAAACTAAGAAACAGATCATCTGCTTGGTGCCAAATGTCTTCCAATGGTGTTTGTTTTGTGAAACTCCCCCAAACCTGAGTTAATTTTAATGGACTGATAGACAATAAAAGCAAAGTGCAGTGAAGAACTACTTAAATGTTTCCTTATACATTATATTTTTATTGCTAAAAACCATTCACTGCCTAGCTTTGTTTGAGATCAAGACACCAGACAAAGTAGGTAAAAGACAACATTATTGACACCGTTGGAACGGAAAATGTAATAAAATAAATGCAATAGTATCAGTTTCCTTAAGCAATGTCTTTGGCTTTTGAATCATACTATATGAAAAAAAAAATATTAATGAAAGCTGAAGTTTCAATTTCACACAAGAAGCAAGTTCAAGTTTTCTACAGCACTGATTTTTAAAACGTTGGGACCTACCTAGACAGCATATTTAGTAAGTTCATTTTCAAGAATTATATGTGCAAACATCCAAAACTGTAACACCCAAAAAATTTATGAGAGATCTCAGAAAAGGGATTTGAAGTAACTTCTAATCTAAAAACATTTATAATTTAATGGATAACGAAACACTTTCCCTACCTGTTCTACCATGCAATTTTCTTGCATTTATATTATTATATTAAAATGCTGATGTGACTTTGGGTATTCATGAATACAAGACTTTTATGTTCCTGTCTAAAAATCACATCACAGTTTTCATTAAACATCTCTAATTTAGAGTGTTTCACATTTTGTTAGAACATACTAAGACAGAAAATCATAGAATATCCTGAACTGGAAGGGACCCACGAGGATGATCAAGTCCAACTTCTGGCCTTTTGAAGGACACTCCAAGAGAAACACCGTGTGACTGAGAACATCGTCCAAACACTTCTGTGAAGTAAACAGAAGTGAACTCTGTCACGCTTGGTGCTGTGACCCTGGGGAGCTGCTTCAGTGCCCAACCACCCTCGGGGTGAAGAATCTTTTCCTAACATCCAGTGTAGAACTCCCCTGCTGGGGAGTTTCAAGCCATTCCCTCAGGTCCTGTCACTGGCCACCACAGAAGTGCCTGCCCCTCATCTTCCCCTTATGAGGAAATTGTAGCTGCAATGAGGTCTCCCCTCAGTCTCTTCTTCTCTGGGCTGAACAGAACAAGTGACTGCAGCCACTCCTCACATGGCTTTCCCTCAAGGCTCCTGACCGTCCTCATGGCCCTCTTTTGGACCTCCTCATCTAAGAGTTTAATATTCTTGTATTCTGGCACTCAAAACTGCACACTGGACTCAAGGTGAGGCACCACAGTGCAGAGCAGAGCATGACAATCACCATATTCTAAAATACCACTTTCAGAATGACAATGCTTCAGCAACTCTGGAGATCCCAACACCTCCTGGTAGGGTTGAACTTAAATGCAACTATGTATGTCTACTGTAACATTTAAAGACTGAGAATGTCGCAGCTGTCTGTCAGTCAGTCAGTCAGTATCTGCTATATAGTAATTTATATATAAGGCTGCCCAACCCTCACAAAATCTGTTAGAGCAACATCTTCCTCACCATGGCTCCACTTGCAACATGAAGATATAAACAACTATGAAGGCACAAAGGGAGAAAAAAGGGTGTATTAGAGCTTCTTTCTTTCTTCATAGTGAAAGGGAGAAATCTCAGTTGGGTGAACTGAAATCCATTAGAATTTCAAAATAACATACACAGAGCCTGTGTAAACTAGCCCGTGATGTGGACTCTATGATCACCTTATGTAATGTCATTATGGGGCTAAACAAATGTTTGAAATACTACAAAAACATGCAAACGAAAACAGAGCATACAACTTGCACTCTAAGTATTACACAACTCTCATTACTTCCCATAATTAAATCATATTTTAATGATGCTATGACCAAATTGGTTATTTGCAAAACATCCCTAAGAATTAAGGTATTGAATAAGCAGGTATAAACTCTGCAGGTAAACTCTTCCATGAAGGCAGGAAATTGTATGTCATTTCTGAGAAACTACTCAAAAAAATCTTGCATCTCCAGGCTACCTAATATAACTGTAGTATGGTGGGACATTTTTCACCTCCATGCAAGTCCTAATTACCAAAGTATATTCCAATGCTTTCTCTGTGTCTGGTATACAAGACAATTTACCAGGGATATAGTAGCATTTCAGATACACTGGCATTTCAGAGACTTTAGGCTTGATGTAAATTACAGATACAACTTTGGTTTTCAAAAGCAAAATGAAATTGAAATGTATTGTAACATTTGAAATTATTTCACTTAATTTAAAACATTACAGTAACTCCTAGTCATCTTTTGCTCCCTGTGCATTGTGGAATATGACAAAGAAAACCAGCTGGAACAAAAAAACAGCTGTTATTTGAAGAGAGGGGGAACATTTCACTCCCTCTCTCTGCTACACAAGACAAACTCCACAAAGATAATGCAATAATCTCCTCAACTGCAGTGACAACAGAGGCAAAAGAAATAAATTTCACCTTCAGATTTTAAATATTAATTTTCCTTTCATATTTTTCACTGGATCTAATTGATCCACCTGGAGACTGATTTAAAATATTAATTTCCTTTTATATTTTTCACTGGATCTAGCTGTTCCACCCACAGATATGAACTAAAATATGAAGATTTATTAAACAAAAATTATATGCTCTTTTATCCTCTTTTTTAAAAGTTTCACATCTCTAAATCTCCAGGCATATCCTCAAGACTTTTGGCTACTTTCTTTCTTAGAAGGTGAGATCATTAAGTATTACAGCTTTTAAACACTACAACTTGTCTTGTTAATGACTGCATAGGGTGTTACACTCTTCAAATACGGGCATGGCTATAAATCTAAGCTTGAAGATGACATCACTGTGCAAAATTGAACAGCTAGTTGCAAAAACCTATCACAAAAAATCATAACTAATATTTACTTTTGTGTGTGTGGCATGTTACATTTGCAATGGATTATAGATAAGGCACTTTCATACCTCCTGCTGGTACTAAATGTAGCACCTTAAATGAAATTATCACACACTGGTCCTAAAATTTTGCAGCTAGTGAATACTTTCCTGACATATGCCATAAAAATGTGTCTGTTGAGCAAATTTTTGCTGTTGAGGATCCTAGAAACAGAAACAGCTTTATTCTCTGGAAAACACTTGCTTTGTAGAGCTGGGGAAATTCTATGGCTGACCATCTGAAATACCTTATGGACCAGCCAACTGTCACATCCTTTCCACTACTTTAGTAGTTCACCTCCAAAGAGCTTTGTGTTAGGAGACTAAGTATTCTGCCCTGAAGTTAGTCGAGTCTGCCTAGACATCCTACTTGTTTACGTTCACTTCTAAAACACTTTAAAAAACCCAAACAAGTGCCACACATGCAGTTTTATTCTAACTGTAAATAACAGTTTCAATTAACTGCATGATCAGGACTGTATGATATTAATTCACAAGTTCAACTTGTTTTCCAGGCTTTGCCAAATTCCTTTTTAAAGAAAACAGAGCAACAAGTAAAATACAGTCCACATAAGTAAAGAAAAATCCCAAATAACTAAGTTATTTTGTTAAGTTACTACTGGGTTTAAAATGTAACCAGTCCCATTAAGTCACGTTTTGACTTGTTTTCCCAATGTTACTTTCACTGACAAATTTTTAAAGGTTTTCAGCAGCTGATGAAATTCTGGGATTAACACTTTGGTTCAGATAAATCCTTAAGATTCCTAAAGATACAATGGAATAAACCTACTAATGTTTTACACTATTAAAAATGAATTGTAGCATTTGAGTTCTAACATTAATAATATGAACATAAAACTAAACTAAATCTTTTTCTTTTAGCCATAGTCATTAACAACAAACTACATCCTCATCAAGTCCTCGCAATTAATAACTGACAAGGCCAAATAGGTAAAACCTTTTTCTAGCATTGAAACCTATCTACAAATTTAATTAAAATCTTCAATGAGACAAACTAACAAAAACCATATCAGATTTGAACCAGCACAAGCAAGAATTGGCAACAAGCTCTCCTCTCACAACGGTTTTTGTAGCTAAAATTAATTATCCAAATTACTGCTCCATCTATAATCATCAATAATTTGGTATTATCACCAAATGTTTACAAAAACACATTTAAGCATGGAGCTCTAAGCAACCTGGTCTAGTGGAAAATGTCCTTGTTCACTGCAGGGGAGTTGAAACTAGATGATCTTTAAGGTCTCTTCCAGGCCATTCTATGTAAACATAATAATATTTTCAGGAAGATATCAATGTTCTAGGGGTTTTTTCTCTATTTTTTTCTTTTTTTAGTGTGTTCTTTGTCTTCTTTTTTCTCCCAATGACAACTTTTAAGCTGAGAGCATCAAACCATTATTATGTTACAATCCTACAAATAATTACTGTACACACAATACATAACAAAATACTTCTCCTACTTCATAAACGTCTCAGGTTTTTAGACCTTTAAAACATGCTTCCTTATTTTTGAAGAACAATGCTCAATAAGCCTTGCAAATGGTAAATGTTTCTGCCAAATTTTTGTATAGTGGTTCAGTTGAATTTATGGAAGAAAATTTTATGGAAGCATGGACACACTGAAACATTCATTCCATTTGCAAACTTCACAAGCCTCTGAGAATCTGCTACCTCAGTCAATCACTGAAGTACACAACTAAGTGCATTAAAAAAAAAAAATAGAAGGACAATGTTCCAGTACTAGAATTCTCATTTAAGCAGCATACCATTGAAGAGAACTCCCATAAGCCTCACTCCTGTACTCACTCCTGCATCTTGGTCCTGCACCACAGACTTTTTTTAAGAGTACAAGCAGCAACAGCCTTGCATGGTCGAATGGATTCAAACACCTAGACCTGAGAAATCGATGTGCCTCTTCAGAGATGTCATGGCCAATTAATGCAGACAGTTTAGCATCTACTTGCTTACACAAAGAAACTGCAGGAATTGCACTGTGTTTCAGACCTAGGGAAGAACCTATTGTGAACCTAGGGCACAGGGAAGCTAACAGCAGGCTCTTTCTAAGGTAATGTCCTGATTTTGGCTGGGATATAGTCCTCTCCTTCTAGCTGGTACAGTTTTGGATTTAGTATGACAATAATGTTGACATACTGATGTTTTAGTTGCTGTTAAGTATGTTTACTCTAAGGCAAATTTCCCATGTTCTGTCAGCCAGCAGGTGCACATGGAACTTGGAGGCAGCACTATCAGGATAGGTGATGTGAGCTATCAAGGGGATATTCCATACCACAGAACGCCATGGCCAGTATATGAACCAGGCAAATTCAGCTGCGAGGCACTGATCCCTGCTGGGGAATGGGCCAGGCACCGGTCAGCAGGCACTGAGTAGCCGTGTGGGGCATGTCTTGTTTCTCCTGAGTTTTGTTCCATTCTTGTTCTCCTTTTCACTCCTATTATTATGATGTTTTATTTTGATTCAATTATTAAACTGTTCTTACCTCTGCCCATGTGGTTTAATGTTTTTTTCTCTGACTCTTCTCCCTACCATGGATGTAGTGATCGAGTGACTGTGTGGTACTTAGCTAGGCTGGGATTAAACCAGGACAAGGAAACATATAATTATATCTGTGTTTCAATTCAGGAGAGAAAGTATTACATGGAAAAAGAATCCTCTACACAATTCATACTAATTAGAATTGTCAGATGTGAGAGGTTAAAAAAAAAAAAAAGAGTATAAAAGAAAGCATTTTGCCACTGCATTTTTAAGCCACACTTTTTTATCTTTAAAGAAACAGAGTGCCCTCTGCTGACTAACACATAACAACAGAGGCAGTTATGTCAAACTGGTATTTCTAGAAGTATCAGAGAACTGGGAGGGTCCCTTTCAAAATAATGAATGATTCCAACAAGAATTTTCCTCTGTAAAAATTGCAACTAACTTAAATGGTTACATTTGTGTGCTGTCCAACCAAGAAGATTGTCTTTCTAAACAATTACCTCACTTCTTGGAAGTAAACTCTGAAAGTGAGTTTCAGACTTAGCCTAAGCATGCAAAGATACACGACACCCTCTCACCTACTTATTTTGAGTGTGTTCATTAATCCCTTGATGTTTAGAGCAATGAGTTGGCAAGACTGAAGTAAGGGGGCAAAATGTAATCTCAGATGAAAAGGTGTTGTTTAGAACAGGGTCACATAAAAATGAATTTAGCCCCAAGATGTTAATGATAGCAACCCACCATTATTTTCTCTAGAGAAACCAGAGACATATTATACCATGGTGATGAGTAACTATTTGAAAAATGCCCTTAGGGAAAATTAAAATGAAGTTTTATGCCATGTGTGACCTGAAAAAGTGATAGCTTCCTTATAAATTAGCTACTATCTTCTCCATTCCTAGAAATAGGCTGTATTTGTGCTGCCTGGTATCAGATGCCAAGAAGAGCTTATTCAAAGGAGGATGGCAAAACACTGCTGATTCGTCTTTTAAGACTTCAAGCAAAACACCAGTGTCCTGAAACATGCTGCCAACTTAGGGAAGAGGAAGAAAAAACAATAAAACACACCTTTTCAATAGTGAAAACACAGAAACAATTCTTCCATTGTTAAGAGCCTGAAAAGCTACTTACTTTGCTGCCTGATGTACGTAAAATTGATTCATATGTATTTTTCAATGATTAGTTTAGCTTATTAACTACATTATTCAGTATTTATGGTGAGAGGTCACAGTAGCCTTTTAAACAACCATTTGGGAAGGCTTGTTTATCCACCAAAGCACAGCTGGATGAGACTCCCAGGAGAAATAAGGCATGCTCTTTATAAATGTACCATCAGTCATCACATGAGAGGAAATAGATTTTTGAAGGGTTATGTTTGCTTCCTTATGGTACACTTTTAATAACCTATATGGTTTATTTGAAAGCCTGTGCTTTCAAATAAGAGTGACATCTATATGAAGGTAAACAATATTGAGGGCTTTTTTAAAATTAATTTTGATTAAACTGTATCTGTAAGAAGCTTGTAGGAGGAGAATAACACAGGTAGAAAAGTCACAAACACAGTCTATTGAGAAAAACTGTCTCCTCGTTACTAGTATTGTGAGGTTTCTGAATTCAGTCACCTAAGCCTGCTCTTCAATATACTCTGGAGATTCTCCAAGCAACAAGATGAAGATCTACAAGTGAACATGAATGACGAAGTAAACAGTCACATCTAGTCAATCACAATGTATCTCCTGGAGTCAACAGGTTCTACTTAGCCACAAATATCTAAGTTTACCCTCTTAATTACCTCAGTTTTTTGTTTGTTAAATTCAGAAATGTCCAAGGCAATTTCCCAGAAAATCTTCAAAACAAATTTATCAAGTTAATTTAGGGAAGCTGTTGATGTAGAAAAGACAGGCTGTTTGAGTTATATCCTGCTATCCAGAAAGAACGTTTATTAATAGACTTTATTTACCCTATTCGCAAGTATTATCAGAGACAGGCAGCTAGTTCGGAAATCGGCGCAGCCACGACACACACACACAAAAATATTTTTAATTGGAATTACAGTATTAATGGAAATGCTGGTAGTAAGACTGAATCGGATGGTTAACAAAAATAACCAGTACTTAGTCTTTAGAACAAAATCATTAATTCACCATAAAAAAAAGGAAATAATTTTGTTAAAAAAGCTAGCAAAGCACTCTTGCCCTAAGTTATCACCTGATGCTATCATTGAAAGTTGTTTTCTTCAGTGGGCTTAAAACTCTCTATCAATATGAAAATAACCCTGATTACTTTTTAGACAGGGGAAATAAGTATTTCGTTTCAGACTTCTGGCATAAATGAATCACAGTTTGGATTAAACATTAATAACATTTAGCTTCACTGGGTAATTATAGTGCATTGATTTCATGCCACCCCCCACCTGCAGAACACATCTCCAAGTAGGAACACTTTTGCATTTTTGCAGGTAGGTCAGGACATTATTAATCAAATAAAAGAGAGCATTGCTGGAGGGGAGGAATCAGAAGCAGCTTTATGCTGGTTTTGCAGCAACCCAACACCTTCAGAAGCGTTGATCACTAAATCTGCAAAGCACCACAGGCCCACAGTCACCCAAATTTGCAATGATGGTGACTGACCTGACAGCTCATGCCATGGTCAGCACCTGACAGTTTGTGCATTTAGGTATGTGACCACTTGATGTCCTGATGTAGCAATCTCTGCAATGTTATATACAAAGCAGCAGGAAACTTGCACAGGACAAACACTCTTCCATAATTGTCATCACAAATCCTAACATGGAAATGCTATCAGAGGAGGGTAGAAATTTAAGAGTAGAATGTTGGAGAATACATGATAATGCCATTGCTCTGCCATTTTCCTTCTATGATGGTGAGCTTTCCTTCACACTATTATTTTCATGCTATTAATAATACATATTCAAATGACTGGCTGAAACAACAGATTTATTTAAAAAGGCCAACACTGAACAGATAGAGAACACATAATGATGCATGTTAACCTGGTAACTATGGAATATAGCATGGAATGCCCCTTGTAAGAAAGTCTGAATTTTATGATCTAAATGCAGTTATCAAAACTGACTGGCTGTGGACTATAGTGGATTTAGAATAGCTGAATAATTCACTACACTGGCAGGACACTGGTGGCATTATTTTTAACTGTATAAAAATCAATTGATGGAAAGCTAGAAAATTCACAGTACAGTTCTAAGAAAACACTAAACTTTCTGTTATTTGTGTCACGGGGCAAACGAACCACAGAACTTATGTTTTCCAGAAGATTTCAGTGCTGTTTCCCCTGCATCTTCTTCATATCGGTGACTTCCTTTTATAGCACATCAGTTGCTGTAGCTGTTAAACTGCTACTTATTGAATGGTTTTAAATTTTAGAATATGGCTTTAAAAACCCAACAAAAACCCCTTAAAAAACAGGGTATCAAATTCTGCTCCAAGATTTTTTTCCATGCAGTAATCAGTCCTCTTCTTTGAGGAAAAATAGTATTTTTACTATTTTTCAAAATTGAGCAGAATTTTGAAAGCTCAGAAGAGACTTCCATATTTAGGGGACCTATGACAGAGAAAGTTGTCAGTATATCCAGAGGTCCCAGTAATTCATCACCAAGAGAAGTATTTATCCAAACGTAAATTTGGATCAGCAATCACATTTACCTTTCCTATAACACTAATCACAGAACAGTAAAATCATTCCATTCTATTAAAACGTTAGCACTTTGAGGTCAGCAACTCTTTTGTGCTCGGTAGGCCACACTCTCTTCAGTTTAAGCAGCAAAAAGCTGGAACTGTCCAAAGTGTTTCCTCCTGATGGTCAGCACATGACTCAAGTTTAATGGGGGGAAAAATCACATAAAGAACAGAACAGTTTGGACAAGAACAAGAGGCTGAGCCTGTGCACACTTCTGTGGCTGCTGGTCTGCAGAAGCCACCTCTGCCACTTGCACCACAATATTAAAAGTATTGCATAGTGCTGAGAGGTCCCAAATACTGCCTCAGATCTTACGAGCCACTTGGAAAATACCTCAGAGAAGGAAAGTGAACTAGGTTTGCTAAAATGCAGGCTGCTGAGAAGGAAACACAAGTCTAAATAGAATCCAACTCTGACCCAATGAAGACCAAGGATCTGACATGCAGTGTCATCAAACTGTGTTTATATACATTTGTGGTTGCTGTCTCAGTGCTTTCAGAGATCTATCACTGCCTGTTTTTCTCCCACATAATTTATTGTCTAACAGGAATCCACAAATTCTGTCATGCCTCCTTGCAACTCCATTGCTCTAAATGAAAGCAAAGCCTGTAATCAAAAAAAATAAATTAATCATTATCAGCCTTCAAATATACACAGCCTTCTTCACCTTTACAACTTACAGGATCAATGGCAATGTATTTGGTCTGGCACTAATACTTCCATGTCAAAAAGGAAAACAGAGAGGAAAAAGAAAGGAAATAAATGTCAAAATATAACTTTTTGACTTTTCAGCGGTTTTGCAGCCTCATCTTCTATCCACTGAAATCTGAAGGCAAATAACTCCTGTAATTCTTACTGAATGAGCACTGCAGAAAACACTATCCTTACAAGAACCCAATAAATAAGGCAAACTACATCAGGGCTTTACAGAGATCTGTAAAAGTTGTGTTGTTCTCCTTGCCTTGTCTTGGCCCAGACCATATTGGAACTCCATCCACCACATATATTTGATGAATGACAGTAAGTGGTTTGAAAGGCTGTGCTGCCTAATGACAGGTTTTGTATGTTTAAAATGTCTTGCAATCCTTCTGTGAGCATTACTGTGAATTCAGTGGCCTTAATTTACAGCAAGTCTTACTTCTGTTCATACAAAGTACAGCTCCTGACTGAATTTTCCTGTTGCACGTGCCACAAAAAAAGCCCAAAAGACCAAAATCAACCAACTGATCAAACACAAAAAGTCAACCCAAAACAACGGCAACAAGTAAGAAGAAACAGGAAAGGAAATTACATCTTTAAAGATGGTATCCTGTGGGCAGTGTCAACTCCTACTCTCCTAAGATCATAGGATAATTTTAAAAGGAAGACTGTATACCCTGAAGTCAGGGAAATACTAAAAACACTCCTAGAATATTTAAACTGATGCTGCTATACTAGTCTCCACACTTTCATACAGAGATTCAGTGGGTGAGGTAAAGAACTTCTTATTTAATAAGAATACCAGAGAAACATGGCTCTAACCATATGGCTATAGATTTTTTTACTATTATTCTCACGGTAAAGGCACTACTATATTGCCTTGTTTCATGTTCAATCATCTAAGGCATCTTATTATAGGTAAGGGTAGCTCAGTATTAAATGTTCAAGTGATGTACCAGTAGCACCCAGACCAACAGAAAAACAACTGTTGAACCTTAGGGACACACCACCCCATAAAACCTGAAGACAGATAGTATAAGTAGCCGTTTCACCAAGAGTCCTTGCCATATTAATGCTGGCCTTTCCTCCCAACATGAATATAAAAAGATGTTGGAACAAGCAACAAGCAGGACAAAAACTCAGAGAAACCACATTACTCATCCAAGTGTCACAGCGACAGCCTGCTATGAGCTTGGGATCCATAGGCAAATGGCATCAAACAAAGCAGGACACAGCTGCTCCTCCTAAACTGTGTAACAATGGAGATGCCTAATGGCTTCTAGAGAATAGAAGAAGCTGGGCATGCCCACTGATTCTACACTTCCATAATTAAATTGTGATTTGCATTTGCAGAAAATCAGGAGCTGAATTTGACTGTGGACTATATTTGGTAATCCCTAAAGCACGTTGTCTGAGTAAGGATGCAAAAGAAAAGCTGAAACTGAAGATCTAGTGAGGTTAGTAACCACAGATAAACCAGGAAGCAAGCTGATAGAAGAAAAGATAATTTATGAAGGAGAAGAAATCTAGCTTTTTCCATTCCTGCTTCCACCGCCTCTAGATCACATTTCAAAGAAGGCTGATGCCATTCCTAAACTCTAAAAATGTCATCACTACAGTTCCCATCTCAACACCTAAACTTTGACAACAATGCTGTACATCCTATATCTTTACTTTTTGTACTAACCAAACACATTTACTTAATCCTAAAAAAAACCTTACAAAGCTGCTTGCCAGAGAGATGATAAATAGTCCACTCAGCTGATCCTTAAGACATAAGCATCATCACTTTCATTACAGTCATATGGAAACACCACACACATTCATATGACTGTGTGAGAAACCAGGTAACTCACTATGACCTTAAAGAAATTGCAGAAACCTTTTACACAAAAGTACTACAGGAATGTATTTTACAAAAAGGTAATTCACATCTACACCAATTCTAACAAGTTAGGTATACCACAGGTAACAAAACTCTGTTCAGACTACAGTATTGTGATATATTCTCCAAATCTAGAACAGACTGATTCTTCTGTGTTTGTACAAACCTGAATTTTTACTTCTCAGAAATTACACACTATTGAAATCACTTACTCTGGACAACATTTACCTGAATGAGCCTATCTGAATGCTAGAGGGTTTTTTGGTACAATCTGCATCACTAACAAAGCCAGTACTGCAACAGTAACTCCGGAAGAGAAAACAAGGCTTTGGAAAGTGCTGAACATAGAGGAACAAAACAGACATAAGGAGAAGCAGAAGAGCAAGGTTTAATACTATGAGTAAGTGCCAAATACAGCATATGTGCTTAACTACTTTTAAATGGAGAGGCTGGAAATAGTTCAAAATTCTTAGCCCAAATGAAAACATGGAGCTATGTTAGAAAACAGTGAATAGAGGAAATAGTGTGAAAGAAGACTTGAGACTGCCATTTCTCAATTCTACACCTAAGTTTCTCCAAAAGGCAAAGAGAAAGCCACTCCAGTGCCTTGAATCAGAACCTTACAGTGAACTGTATCTACTGACTTACCTGAAAAATGCATACCATGCTTCTCCTGTTTCCTCAGACAACCTTTCACTAGCCATTACTTTATTTTTATCCCACACTAAGCTCTTAAAACTTAACAGATATACACAAATAATCGTATATGAACAGCTCTGATTAACAGCTCTGTCTGCAATTTTAAACTCTTTCGTTTGATGAAGGCCTTGTAGTTAAGCTGATAAACTAGCCCCCTTTGAGGAAAATACCCAACAACAAATAACACATCACTTGTTACTGCACTGCCATACTCCTTCATGTTCTGTTCGATCACAGCGCAGGAGGCAGACATTTATGCCTTAACTTCCTCTAAAGATGTTAAACTATTCTGGGTCCTTTCAGAAAGCTTGTAAACATTCTAGCTTTTATGCTCCTGAACACCAGTTTATCATATTAAAACGAGAAGATCAACCAAACAAAATAAGAGATACTGTCTACTGAACCCTAAAGGCAAATAACTCCTGTAATTCTGTACTGTAGATGGAAACAGCCACTTTATTTCCTGGACATAAAACTTAGATATTTAAATTGAGTTCACTCTTTGGCAGCACCAGAGCTCCTAATGAATCACAGATTTTACTGGATTCCAAAGCTGTATACATTGCTTTGGGTTTCCTCTTTGATACATTACACAGATACATACATTTACATCACAACTGTAGCTCCAGATATGTGCTATGCTTGTTGCAGTAATACTCACTAAATAATTTTAAAATTAATTTAGGCTATTGCTTATGGAACATATTTTGTCTTTTTTTAAAATTTTCTTTGCACAGTTTTCTGAACAGTGAGAAATACAACACTGGATCCTAATTTTTAATGTATCTATTTTAAGAATAAATTAAGAGGTTTCTACATTTTTCTTTCCTGCACATGTAAACACATAAATCCTCAGAAAAACTAAATGCAGTGTAGACATACTAATTCAGTAATGAGTCCCTCATCTAGATCAGGCTGATAA
>VWYP01016326.1:0-93274 GCA_013400435.1 Pycnonotus jocosus
CCCAGCTTTGTGTCATCAGTGAATTCACTGGGGAGGCATCTTCCCTTTCAACCAAGCCGTTGGTGGATAAGATAAATAATACTGGGCCCAGTATTGAACCTTGTGCAATACCGCTAGTCACAGGCCTCCAACTAGACTCTGTGCCACTGATCACAACCCTTTGAGACCTGTCCTTCAGCCAGTTTTCAATCCACCACACAGTCCAGTGTCCAGCCCATACTTCCTGAGCTCAAGATCCTTGATACAAGTATTTATAGGACATCACATCTTGAATATCATCCCAGAAATCCATCTTCCCCTTACTATATTCAACAATTTCCTTGTACATGTTGCCCAAAGCTTTATGAAAATATCTTGCAGAAGAGTGCCTCTCCTCCTGACTTCTCTAAGGCTCAACCTAGGACCTGAAACAGGATCAAATCTCACAGGATCAGAATGTACAGCTGAAGCAAATTTTTTTTAGGAGGGGCAATCTAAATCTGTACGATTGACTAGCTTTAGTCAAAAGGATAAAGGACCAATGTCTGAGAAACCTAAACTTCCCTCACCAATTATGTTACAAAGTTTATGTCTTTAACAATAATCAAGGGATTTGAAATGTCTGCTTCTTACCCTTGAAGTCCCTATCTCCATCAAACTTAAAGCACAGTCAAAAGTTTTACAGCAACCATCCTGTTATAAAGCAGCCAGAAAGCTGACTTCTTGCTCAGATAATCAAAGAATAACCCCTTACATAGAACAGGTGCATTGCCTTTGAAAGTGCTGCAGACTGAACCAGCATTGAGCATATATTAGAAATTATTATTTCACATAATGTTCAAACAATCTGGATAACAGTTTAAAAATTTAATAATTAATTTAATTAATTTAATAATTAATAGAAAGTATATCTTTATACACAATCTATCCTTTCGCTATCGTATCCCTAAATTTTGGGACATTGCATTTAGTTTACCCATTTTTGACAGAGTAGCAAATAACACTGCTGTAGTAAAGCAGTGACTGAGAATGTAAAAATGAAGTTGAAAAAGCACTTTATTTTTAGCTGTCTTCTACAAATGTGATTTTAATTACAAGTGAAGAGGCAGTGTGTTGAATTGACTTTTCACTAACTACAAGTATGTGATCTAACCACCCCTCTTTTAGAATTTCTTCTGCATGTAAACTTTGAGGGCTAAACTAAATAAAACTTTTAAGTTCACTAGACCAAACATCAATCCCTCCTGTGATGTGGTGTAGGACAGTCTCTTCTAAAAAGGTGTATAAATTAGAAAATTAGAATGTTAATCATATATGAAATATAAATTGTACCTGCAGTTCTTCCAGGAGATCAAAGTTTTGTTTGCGCAAGCTACTGTTTGCCTTTTCTAATTTATCCAGTCTCTGATTGTCATTTAAAGATGAATCTATGAGCTCATCCTGAAGCACGTGATATTCAACTTCATATGCTTGCAACTGCTTGGCAATATCCATTTCAAACACCTGTGGTATAAAAAAGTATTATTAGTTGCTGGGCAGATCAAAAACATTGCTCTTTCATGGCTTTAAAATCTACTGATCTAGATCTAGACTTACTTAATCAATGCATACAAAAAAAGGTCTTTTTTTGGCATTGACATTTCTTGTTGTGGAAATGGCAAGCCTGAGGCAGTAGAGTGCAATACATTGGCATTGGATCTACTTAAAAACTTTACTACTGATTTGCTGCCTGACTTCAGCAAAACTACTTACACCAAAGGTTTCAAGGGTGTGGACTTTGTAGGGTATTCCCCTTTTCAAATTTAATACATCTCAGTTTGGCATAAACCCTCCTACTCATACCCAGAATCAGTTGCCAGTTCAGAAAAAGTGTGGTCCAAACTCATCTGCCACATGTACAAGTGTAAGGCTAAGTAAAATAAAAGCTTTAAATGAAATCCAGTAGACTTTGCTATCTTTATTTATGATTCTATAGTATTTTTACAGACTGAAAGAAAATTAAATAATCTATCCTTACACACTTAACAAAAGTATTATGTAACATCAAAATAGATTTCTATTATCATTAACTACAAATCACTGAAATGAATGCTTAGTCTTATCCATGAATATTAAGAAAACCTTTTATTTTAAAAGCAGATAAATAAACCGAGATGCAGAGTGACCCAAAGGAAAAAAAATCTACTGTTTTCCTTTCTTTTTTCTAGGTTTTGCAAGCATCTGCCTTCAAATTATTCATAACTATGACTCCAATCTCCTCTACAAGCAGTGAAGAAGGTAGAAAATTAAAAGAACAAGTGTCCCAATCACAGAACATAGAAGAAATAAAAGCTGATTTAAAAGTGTATTTGAAAAATAGCCCAAGAAGGGAAGCTCCAGGGTCATTCTTTATTTTTAAACCTCTTGTACTTTATTAATTTTGAAGATAAGTCAAATGTCAAATCCCATCTTAAATACATGTTAAAAGTAACATGAACATTTGCCTATTTTATTTATCTGCTCTGTCTACAAAACTTCAACTGTTGGTTAAAGAAAACATCAGTTTATTAAATGTTTCTGTCACATGTCCAATAAAAAGTTATCTCATAGTTAAATGGCAGCACAAACATATATACTGAGCATCTACGCACAGAAGGCTGAAATACACTTTTAATTTGAGTTTGATTACACATAGGGAATTTTCATTTTCTGAGCATCCCTGGAGAAGACATCCTGTTGAAATTTCAGTAAAACAAGCACTGCAATTCAGCAGGGCAGAATGTTAGTTCCTCTCATGACCTCTGCCACTTCTAGCCTCTGTGCTCCTGAGGAGGGAGGAAAATCCCTGCTGTCATAACCAGAGTATCAACTCTGAAAGAAGGGAAACATGAGGCAATAAAAAGTTTGATTTGAAACCTAGCCAGCTGAAGGCACGTTAAGGCACAGAACCAAAGGCCATGCTGCAGAAGGATGAGGAGCATGGCGATTAACCCAGGAGCTGTGTATGGACTGTGGGCTGGTCAAACAGCTGCTCTCTTCAAAGTCAGCCCTGATCAAAGCAGGGGAACTGCTCCTCCTTCTATTCACTTCTACCTACCCACTTCAAATTTAGAGCTGCCTACATGGAGCATCCTTCCCTCCTTCCATTCAAAGCACATGGTTTTCTGCAGGTCACCTAAGCACTACAAGTCTTTCACCCTGACAGGTAACATACAACCCCCTTCGCCCCTTGGAAATGCCTTGCTTTCCTTCCTCTTGCACAGATTTTCTAGTTCTCATTTCCTTCCACTGACAGTAAGCACTAGGGGCCATTTTTCTGCTCCTGATGTGAGCTGTGTCCCTGAGAAGCTTTGCTGCCAGGGCTCGGAGGGAGCCCCTCTGCAGAGCACTGCTTATCAACCCACAGGCTTTGATCTCCAGCAGCCCCTGGGGGGTTGTTAGCATCTGCAGTTCTGCACAGTACAGCCCCTATGTTCTGGACCACAAAAGGCCTTCAAAAAGACTGGCTAAAGCCCATCTTTTATTTGCCTGCTGCAGTTTAGATATCAAGTGTAAAAACACTTAGGGTTCTTAAACAGGCAAGCCTTAATTGAAATAATTTCCAATTTTTTCATATTCCATAAGTATAATTTGGAGCATTCTGCTAGCTTAGCAATCATTTTCCTTAACTGCTGTTTAAAATAATTGCATGAAGGATTCCAAGTTTTGCTGTCTAGAGTCACTGCTCACTGCAAGAGTCTGCACTGCCTCATGTACTCCTGAGAGAATTACAAAGGTGCTGTTGTTCCATACTGGGCCAGCACCATAAAAGCCAGTAGAGGCAGACTCAGTGTAGGGAGGCTTCTAATTTCATTAAGCAAGGTTAACATTTGTGAGGCTCTTGTAAGTCAATTTTTTGCTTCTGATATGAGACTTGGAAGGCAAGATTCCTTGGTGAAAAAAAAAATTTAATTTTCACTAAAGGCTTCATAAAATGACAATAATCAATGGTTACAATACCACACAAAGCTACTAAGTCATCTTAGTTTACAAGTCATCTGTTTCCAAAAGTTTTCAACATCTTCCAAACTACAAGAGAGTTCTCAGCTTGAAGTAGCTGTTCTGGTTTTTCTGTCAAGAACTTAACAGGAGCATTCCTTTGCATACCTCTCATGTGTTCAGTTTATTTCATACCTGACTAATGGTCTTTTCCATCTGTACCAAACCCAGGTTGGGGAGAGTGCTTTTAATAAAATCAACAATAGTTTCTAGGTTCTCATGTTGCAGAATCAAGGGCTTGTGGCTTCCCAAAAGGCTTAAAGCCACTTTAAATATAGCCTCTGATCCTTGAAGAAAGAGCATATCTGTGAAAACAAGGAAAAAACAGGTTATATCAAGCAAGCACATCTTTTGACAAGAATATCAAAACAATAAACTGTCCAAGGAAAACAACTTCTGATAGGAGTGACTTGGAGGTTAGATACACTGTGGTGGTCATGTGCTTTTGGCTATGGCTTTAGAAGTTTTATAGGATCAAGGTTGTTACTGTGAATAGCACACTTGACTAACACAATCACTTACTAATTTGTTTAGTGAGTTTTCACAAAAAAAAAAAAAAAAGCAAATCAAGTTTAAGCTAAGTCTACAATAAATTAGGTAGTCAAGTTTATCAATTTTGCCACTTTTTCTGCATGTGAGAGTTTAGTGGGCTGTTTTGATGTTTGTAAGAATATAAATTTGAACAGAAATCTAGTCCCAATGCCCTTCAAAAATTGTAATACAACAGGGAAAAACCTATACCTGAAGACACAACTCAAGATCTGAAATTCTATTTTTCTCTCATGTGGTGGAAGAAGCCACAAAAACCACAATACAACATTGAGCACACACGAGGCTAAATGCACATTTTCCAGTAGCCTCAAGTTTCAGGTGTGTGTGTTTATTTTTAGTATGTGTCTCAAGCACTCCTGCTAATATGCTAATAACGATATTAACGAGTACCCTGAAATCTTAGTCATACAGCTTAAGTGTAAATATTGCAGGTGGCCCAGCAATGACAGCACCTGGCATACCAAGCACACTGAAACCACAGTATATAGTGACCTTTCAATCTAATGTCCTTTCCTTTCTTTTCTTTTACAAACTGCCTATATATTTATAGAGTAAAGAAATATAAGTCTGGAATAAAGGCATCAGACAAGAAACCCAATCTGTATAAACAGCATTGCCCTGCATTTCTTGCTACTGTAACTCAGAATCTGCTCCTGGTTTCATTGACGGACTCACCTTGCTACAGACAGAAGCGTCTAACAAATGGAACAATACTCATGGAGGTGATAAAGGAATAGAAAATATTGTGGGAGTTTTATTGTATTTCCTAAATATACATTTACTTTGAAAGGGCTACTCTCTTGTTCTTTCCCTGCTTTGTATTTGAAGCCACAATCAATCACATACAAAGAAGCACAGTGATACAAAAAAGGTATGTCTTGATACTAAAAAAAAAAAAAAAAAAAAAAAAAAAAAAAAAAAAAAGGAAGAAAAAGAAGAGTAAAGCAGAGAGATAGAAAAAACCTACCATGCTGTAAGGGAAACAATTACTAGCAAAACTACAGTTATCTCTAATGTAGTGAAGAACCTATGAAAGCACTGGCTAACAGCTTTTCTTACTAAAATCAACTCTATTTCCAAATTTGTATCATAACGAAATTCTCCTCTTTCACTCTTTAGCTTGCAGTGCTGAAGCCATAACTCATTTCACTCTCTCTCTCCAAGAAAGAAAAGCACAAGTAAAAATTAACCACAAATCTCACACTTTCTCGCCGTTTGTCCTAAAAGGGGTGCAACATTTTCAGCTCTGTGTTGAGCTGAATGTGAACTCCAGTGGCAGAAATGATTAAAAATTGGTAACAGAGCAGGTATCTGCCTCAATTCTCTATTGAAACTCAAAACTATGGGAAAATGATTCATAGGGAAAGCTCTATATTAGGACAGGAAATACTGAAGAACAGCTAGAAACACAAAGTGAAAAAAGCAGAGCTAAAAAGAATGTGTTTTTATGATTCAGCATCTGCCCCATAATGATGTGCAGATTAACTCAAGGTGACCTAAGAGTTGTTAATAAATGTCTATATGACTGAGCTGGTAATACATGGCTGAAATCCCTCTTTCATTTAAAACATCAAGTACTTAACAAAGACCTGTTTGTTATCCACTCCCCATGCTTCATGTGAAGTGGGCTCTCAGCCAACAACAATACAGTGAAGGTACCCAAATTAATGTCAGCATAACTGGCAGCCTACAGGATTAAAAAAAAAAAAAAGTTTTATCTACAATTTGAAACGAAATAAATACTATTCTATCAAATCTCCTCTATTAATTAGTAAGCGGGGGTACTAAAAAACGCATCTTTCTTAACACTGTACTTTCACCAGCTCCTGCTCAGGAGAAGTGTCAAAAGTTTGGACAGATAGATAAAAATTTAAAAGTTTTGCTGTCTGATTCATAAAACAGTCTAACCCACTTCTTATACATATTGCCTGTTAGATGTCTGCAAAAAGCACACTCTATGGAAATCCAAGGGAATGGTCTTCAGTAACAATTGTATAATTAAATAGGAGTAGCTTAGTTTCTAATACTAGTTCAGAGAAAACATGTTAGAAAATGGCAGTGCAATCTCAGGATGAAAAGACATTAGGGACTGTTGTTTACTTTCCTCCTCTCTCTTCCAGTTTTACTGATATACTGCACACTCCATAGGATGACCTCTGTTGTTTTTCTTCTGTTCACAGTAAGCAAAGTATTTCTCCTGGGTGGCTGAAACACGTTGGACAGCAATGCTGTTCCTAGTAACAAGATTCCAAATGTAAGACTTCAGAAAGAGCAGAGAGAAGTTTTATGGAGAATTACCAAACACTCTGGATACAAATCCAAGGGGAAACTGGGAGGCAAACATGGTGAGAAACCAGGGAGCAGCATAGAGGCTGGGGCCAATCTCATGTTCCTCTAGGTGGTTATAGAGATCGCGATGGTAGTCATGAAGAAGCCGAGACAATTGGTACATCTGGATCTGCATGGAATAAGAACAAGAGACTAAAGATCGACGTGTTTTAACACTCCTAATAGCAAAGTTCATGCTTCATACTTATCAGAAACTGAGAAAGGTATTTGTCAATTGATGTTTGGATGAAATTGTGTGGAAACAAGAAATACTTGGGAACCACCAAAATAAAAGATACAGGATGCATCACCTGTGAACTTACAACAGGCTCATTTGCAGGGTCATTTGAACCTCATTTGAACACAACAGAAGTCTTCTTATTTATGGTTTCTGTAGTTTCCCCAGAAATGGGGATTTGAAAATATGTTGATTTGAAAATCATGCTTTTAAGATGAGGTATTCTTTTCCTAGATTATCCTTCCCTATTTTCAAGAACTCAATTTAAGTTCAGGTTTTGACAATGCTAGCTATATTGCATTATTATTATTATTAAATATTAGCATCTTTTACTTAAAAAACTGAAATCATACCTGTAAAATTGTCATGTCAGGACGATATTGTTTTCTCAGGCCCATGTCAAACATAAGAAACTTCAGCATTTTAAAAGCATCTTCTTCACTCATATGGAGTAGTAAAACACCCGCTACAAAACTAAGGCCCTGGCAATATCCTACTTCCTGGTCCAGAAGTGAATAGGCCTTCAAAATATTGTAGAGTGACAGCTGCCCAGCTCCCAGCTGTGCTGAGAAGTATGGATGTGTTGGAAATGTGCGCCCTGTGAAAAGTGCTGAAGTTAGCGACTTAAACTAAAAAATAAACAACAAAACCCCCAAAACCTTGTCATGTTGTCAAATTAAACAGTCTTTCAAAAATGTAGATTCTTTTGAGAAGTAGATTTTGAACCAACCCACAGGAAGACCAAAAGAAAGTTAACAATACAGAACAATTGACTCTTGTACTCTACCACTGTTTTGTTATAGTCATTGCAAAGTTAATTTAGAAACTCTCAGGGGGTAGGGAGAACCTTTTATTTGGAACAGCTGAATACCTGATTGTTAAGACTGGTTCCTGAACAGTTTATTAAAAGATAATAAACTATTATAAGGACTATTATAAGTTGTCCTAATAAGGACAACTATTAGGATCTAGGCACAGATTTAGAATATCTAATCTACTCAGGTTGAGGCCTCTTCCCTCTGCTTTTACTTTTTGTCTTTTTCATGCAAATGTGTCTCTCATCACAACCTTCCTTGCCTTGGTCCCTCCCAGTTCTCCATTTGCCTTTTTTTTTTCCCTGTAGCCCGTACAATACCAAGAATTGTGTAGCTGTATATGTTATGATATATGCTATATACATATTATGTGAGAGCACAGCTAATCGAGGCAGCCAACAGACACAGCATTTTGTGCAGCCATTTTGCTCCCTTGAGCTTTGAGCATGCAGAGACTATGTCCAGGATCAGCAGGGGACTCCTGGAAGTGTGAGAGTAGTGCTGCTGGCTGGTAAGGCTGATGCTGGTAAAGCTGAGGCTAACCAATCCTTGTCAGTTGCCTTTGATGACACAGTGGCGGAGTCTTTGTTCCAGCTGATCCCTTACAAGGGCAGGTCACTAATGACCTGGGCAATGGGGCAGAGCACACCCTCAGCAAGCCTGAAGGTAATACCAAACTGAGAGGAGTGACAGATACACCTGTTACCATTCAGAGGGTCTTCAACAGGCTGGCCAAAAGAGCTGCCAGGAACTTTATAAAGTTCAACAAAGTTAAGTTCAAAATTGCTGCACTTGGAGGAAGCAAACCCACGCCCCAATATTTGCCATCCATCTGGAAAGCAGCTTTGCAGAAAAGGACCTGAGGGTTCTGGTAGCCACCAGGTCAAACGCGAGCCAGCAATTTGCCCTTGCAGCAAAGAAGGCTGATGGTATCCTGGGCTGCATGAGGAGTGCCCCCAGCAGCTGGAGGCAGCCGATCCTTCCTCGCTACTCAGCACTGGTGAGGCCACATCTGGAGTGCTGTGCCCAGTTCCCTGTTCCCACTACAAAAGAGATCCATCCATACTGCAGAGAGTCTAGCAAAGGGCTGCTACGATAACAGAGGGACTGGGGCATCTCTTCTATGAAGAGAGGTTGAGAGAACTGGGACTGTTCAGCCCAGAACAGAAAAGGCTCAAGGAGGATGTTACCAGCGTGCACAAATACCCAGTGGAAGGGAATGAAGAAGAAGGAGCCAGGCTCTTCCCAGTAGTGCTCACTGACAGAATAAGATGCAATGTGCACACACTGAAATACAGAAAATTCCAATTTTTTTTTTAGATTTTTTTTTTTTTAACTTGTAAGGGTGGATAGATATTGGCACAGGTTGCCCAAAGAGGTTGTGAAGTCTCCATCTACGGACATATTCAAAGTCTGAGCAAACATGATCCTTCCTAGGCAGCGTGGGCACACCTTGCTTTGAGCTAGGGGGACTTGAATTAGATGATCTCAAGAGCTCCTTCTCAATCTCAGCCACTCTGTGATTCTGTGAACAAAGGCGTTAAAGACTTAACCTTTACAGATTTTTTAAAAAAACTTCCAAAGGCAAATTTTTCATTTTTAGGAAAAACCCTCCCCCTATCAAACTTCTTCTGTAAAATACCTTAGCAGAGGAGAAATCTGAACACCTCTTTTGTTCTAGTATTAAGTGTAGCTTGTTTTCTGGTTGCCCACTTGTTAAATACCTCCCCACCCTTTAGCTCCTGGAATGCTGCTGTGCTGCCAGATAATATCAGAACTCCTGTTTCAAGACAAAGCCTGGGGCAGAGTCCTTCTGCCATCTGGTAGCTGCTCTAGCTTGTCACATGGGACATGGCATTCAGTTCTAAGTAGATCTCCCTGACCAGGGCGTCAGAGTTGAATAAGTATTTCTAGCTTTCAAATGAGAAGGAGCTTGTATTCCTTTGCTTGAACAACAAATTACTATAGCACAGTCTAAAGGCATACCTGTACTGCCTCACTTAGGCAGCAAAGCTTATTTAATGTACACCATAAAAAAGAGTTACAAGCTTAGCAAGAATAAAAATGCTAAAAAGTTCTAAAAACCAGTGAATGTATGAGGAAAAGAACTGCTAAACTGACAAGCTGACGTGTTTGAGTGCTCTGATGTTGGCTTAACTAAGAACTTTAGCCTTTATTTTGGAGTAAAGATTTCTGGCCCTGCCAAAAAGAGACTAAATTACCTGTGATACCTCTAGAGCCCCAGAATGTTCAACTAAGTACCTATTACTTTATTTCTTAAAGTGTAATAAAATAAAACCTAATTTTTTACCATGTTTGGCAAACATCCAGTGATGGATGGTTTCCTACACTGATAGCACTGTGACACGTAAATTGGGCCACAAAGCAGCTGCTGTACCTTAGCTCTGCACCCACATGCACACTCCTGGCTTCAGGAAGCACTATTTGCATCTGAGGATGCATCAAGTCAAAATAAGTGTGAGCAATACTATTACTGCTTTGGCTTGTGCTGTGTTAACATTATTTAGCCTAATTTATGAAAGTTTTTAAAGTATTACAATCACTATGTTATGAGAATTTTTTTTTTTCTTTCAAGGTGTAAGTGCATGCTCTTAGAAGGATTCTTAAAGATTTGAGAGAAAATGCAATAGCCTGATAGTTCTGATAGCCTGAAGGAACACAAGTTAGAACGTGCAAATCCCTTCTAGCTGCTTATCCAGTTATGCTGTCTGTTACTGTACAGCACAGCTCTGTTTCAATGTGAATCACTAGGAAGTCTTCAGCTTCCTAATTAACCTTATGGTTAGGACAGGGCCCACTCTTTCAGCTAATGGGCTGGCAAATAGCACCCTGGCAGAGATAACACCTTGCATGAAAACCACCACAAAGTTATCAAATTGCCAATACATGCAGTCACTTGTTTCTACAAGAAGAGCACATGGCTAAGATGAGAGCGTATTTGTGTGCAGAACCAGGTAGAAAATATGAACAGCTTGCTGAACCAGTAAGCCTCAGTCTACTTTTTGAGACAACAGATTGACCATGCTCCCTACTGTCCAGGAGCCATCCCAGCACCATCCCTCTACTAAGGTATTCAATTAATTAACCCAGCACAAAACTGTTCACCTCTTACTGAACCACTTCAGTGTTCCACCCTTCACTGCCAGGGCTATCAACACCAGGTATGCTGGACCAATCAGTATTTGCCAGTAAATCATGTCTTGGCTGCATGTAAATGTCTCCCTCAAACACAAAAGATTGTTGTCTGGCACTGCTCAGTCCAGGGGAATTCCTAGATTGGTGTGCAAATTCTGAAGGGACACAATTTACAAACACTGCCACTGCCTATTCCCAGCTGGCATCAAAGCTCCTTGGACTGTTACTTTCCCAGTGCCAAGTCAAAACCAGTCAGGTCTGCCAAGTAGGGGAAAGTGAAGGTGACATCCACCACCACCCTTTCCCACCCCTGGTCACGCCACTTTCTGCAGAAAGACACCTGTTCCTTCACATTTCTATGTATTTTCTATGCATTGCTTTGGTATTTTGACTCACTTTACCAAGTGTTGCAAAAAAGGAGAAAATAGCCTCTTTATCATCTAAAGCTTAGGTCACCAGCTAAACTTGACAAATCTTCTCACAGTTTAGTATCCACTGAAGACAGCACATAGATTTTTTAAATAAAATAATAAATGGGTGCTCCCAGGCAGCTCTGGGTATAGGTAATCCTTCCTCATCAGGCAAGAAAGGGAGTAGATCCATTTGCAGTGAAAAATGCTTAAATACTGTGCAAGTAGTTATAAAGAGCAGAATTATAATGGGACAATTCTGTATTACTGCCTTACAGAAAAGATGTAAGAGAAAATAATGCAATGGGTATTAATCATTCAGATCAGTCCAATGACTTTTCCCATAAATTTTTATCATTCTTTCACATGACGTTTGGTTACTTGCAGTGTGTAATTTCCTTTGATGGACTTTTTCATTGCAAATTCATTTAATCGAATGCAGTGATAATGGACTCCTTAAATTGACTCACACAGCTCCTCAGAACCTAAGTGTCAGTGCTATGCTCTGGAAGACATTGATTTTTTGCCTTTATTAGGGAAAAGCATAATGAATAGTGAGTTCAATGTGGGATTATCCCACACACAAGAGTTGTGATCCTGTTGGAAAAACATCAGCTCCTGGTTTCTCACACCAGATTAAAAGCAGTTCTTACCAACAACCTATTACTAAATCATGTGTGTTACCTTCTTTAAGTATCTTACAGAGATCATAAACCCCTTGTTTTAATTTCAGACTACTACTGTACTTACCTAGGTCAATAAGAATTGCATGCTGTTGGGAAGTTAGTTGTTTTAGGAGTTCTTTATAGGGTGTGTCCTTTGGTTGTTGTTTACTTGGAAACTGATGTTTAAGATGGTATTGCTCAGCTAAAAACTTCCAGATCTCCCCACGGTGGTGACGTGGTACTCCTGAACAGAGAAAGCAATTAAACTAGTAATTGGTACTCCTACTGAGGGCTCTGCCATAGTTGAGCTAACAGGATCGAGGAACTGAAGATGCCTATCTGCTACACAGGCAAGCAGATCCCAATTGGCTACCTCCAATGGACCATAGAAGTAGATGAAACTACAGTGCTTTTATTTCCTCAACCAATAAAACACATTGGCACCTTAAAAGGAGTGATTTAAAGCAGAAAGAAATACTATGGACTGTCTAAGGTTCATGCTTACATCCAGTCTGAGAAGCACTAGAAGAGGCATCAAGAATTGCAATACTTGTTTCTGAAAAGTTATATGTTTATCTCCCATTTTTCCACGTAAAGTGCACAACAAAGCACTAGAACTAATTCACACTTTTCACTAATATAGCATGGACTCTGATGTTATGAGTATGTTTTAGGAAGATGGGATGCACACATACCAAAAATATAAATAGGTACAAATGAGACATGATCTAGAGACTACAACATAAGGCAGATAATCAGATAAGCAAGTACTGTATTTCTAGTTTTGCTAGCTGCTTGCTTAATGACTGCTACACATAAAAATGTTTTAAAATTTGAATTTGCATTTGCATAAGATGGTACCAAAAGCTGTTACTTGTTTTGTCAGCAGCCTGAGGAACAGCACTAGAGAGAATGTGGTTATAAAGAGCGGTTTAGTGGCCACACTATTCCTTTTCAGATACAATTTACATGCATTTCAACAACACAAAAAAAAAAACCTGTTTACCTTGTCCAACAGCAGAGTGTATTTTTTCTGCATCAAATTTAATCTTTGACCTTCCAGGTGTACTTAACATTTTTTCCCAAATCAAAGTTACATCTTTCAAGCATGGTGTGATTTCTTCGTAGTCAAGTTTCAGGCGTCTGTTCTGCAAATTATTTTCAGATGCTAAAAAGTGATATAATGAATGTAGCAGTTAATATTGTTTACTATTTGCAAAATGGATTAATTTAATTTACAACTCTCTCATGCTATCCACCTGAAACATTTCATATCTAAAATTTCATGATTCTAGAATTGGATCAGTTTGTTTATTTTTTTAAAGATACTATATGCAATATTAATTGTGTTTGGCCTGTTAAATTGAATTCTCTACTCCTAATCAAAAGATGATTGCCTCCTAAATATGAAGAAACATGAGAGATGATGACTAATGAAATAAACATAAGATTTTCATAACAGGAATTTTCATTTTCCCAGCTCTTCAGTGCTGAAGACTTTCAGCAAATAAAAACACAAACTCAATTTAGTCATCTATTTGTTATGCATAGAGCCCCATAATAGTAACGACAAAGTAAAAACAATAGCTGGGAAAGCATCAAAAAACCATGGCAGAAATGAAAACAGTTCTGCAGCTGAGCGTAATTCCAAAGTTTAGAAGTAGAGCGAGATTTTCAAAGGGAGTCTTGGTAAAGCTTTTAAGATTTTTTTTCTGTGGGGCATTTTAGTACTATAATGTGTGTGGAAAAGAGGATTTATTAATGTTAATCATGTAAACTAAATAATAAAGCATGTTTTGTGACAGCGGATGGATTTGTGCAGGTAGTAAGACTGTAAAAATAGAAGTGGAGAAAATTAGGAGTAGTTCATATGAGATAAAAATATGTCAGTCACCTATTCCTAAAAGGATGAAATGATGAAAGAAAATGCTATAAGAAAACCAAGATGAAGCTACAAAGACGGCACTAAGGAGAGACAAACAGTGGGAAATTTAAGAGAAATTAAAAAAACAGGTTTCAATTTTTTAACTAGGCTGTAATGTGGCTAAGTACTCAATGCACCTAGTTGCAGGACAAGAGCAGCTCTCTACTTGTAGAAAATGAGCGGAGCAAAAGTTCAAAATACATAAAAGTCTGAAAAGGTTCTATAGTATTAAACAAAAATTAAAAAGTAATTCTCCTACAATTAACACAATTTGAAACTATGTTTATGAAATAGTGTATCATGAAGTGATCATGCTTTTCAATTAATTTTCCCTGATGTATTTACAGTACTTCTTTGTTGTGATGATGCATTACTGTAATGGTAACAATATACTCTTATTTTGAGGACATTCCGCCATATATCATAAGCCTGCTGCTACTTTTGAGGATATCACAGTATGAACTCATAGAATCACTCCTATCCATTTCAGTCTTGAGATGATCTATGTTAAAATGTTATATTATCTTTTGATAGTTTAACTCTCTGTTATTTGTATTTTCAACTCCTTTATATAAATTTAATAAACAGTTAAAGATTTCCTGACATTTACATTGCATAATGACACTATCAACACACTAAACTCAACTTGTTCTGAGATCTGTATCTGCAATAAGGTTTCTTAGATTATTGAATTCTGACTGTCAAAAAGGGTTATCTTCTCCTGTACTCCCACTGACTATACAAGCTTCTAGATTTTAAAAACTGAAAAGAAAAGAACTGTTTATATCTGGGAAGTGTAGCTCCTCATCCTCTAGCTGCTTTCAGATGTAAATGACTTTATTCAATGAAGTCATTCATCTGAGTTGTGAGATTACCTAAGTGTTTGTAAGATTTGGACCTCAGAATATTTAATTTTCAATTCAGTGATTAACTACAGATACATGAAATACATGCACTCCTTTTTTTTTAATAGCTGTGTTTTCACGGTGAAAGCAATTCAGTCTATCTAAACTATTTATCAACTTCTTCACATTTTTGTCAGGTCAAAACCAACACATTTATAAATCAGAATATTAAAAACCTTTAAACACAGATGGTATTGTATGAATATAACTAAAAAAAGGACATTTAAATTTCAGCTTATAGGAAAACAAACTCTATCACGCATAAGCACTATGAGCAAAGATTCCGTGCTCGCTGCAGCACAGTCATCTGTTGTTTGCAAGTATTGTCTCACCATCTGAGCTCTTCAGGCAGCAGCTACCTAGGGCATACAGCACAGCTGGGCCTTCAGTTCTGCCAATGCCCACTTCATTCATTGACTAACTAGCTTTCTAGACATGCTCATCTTAACCTATGTGCAATGGTTTTGCAATTTTTTCTTTTGGGCAGACATAATTGGAGTATCTAGTTAAACTTGCTAAAATGTGTATGGATATTAATGACCTGCACTTGTCAAAAATTTGACTTCAGGCCATAGACTCAGATAATTTAAATACAAGAGAAATTTTAAAAAATCAGGAGTATAAATACAGAAAACAGAGAAAATATATTTCTAAATGCCATTAAAGAGTTACAGAAGCTAATTTACAACAGCACTGTTCTAAGCTTGAAGAGTTGTATAAATCATTTCTCTAAATACCTCTTCTCCAGATGGTCTCAGCATCTGGCCAAGGACACTGTATATCTGGTATCCATTGCCATGTTTTATCTTAGTGGATTAGCTAGTACATTGCTGGGAACATGCTTGTCACCTGGGGGTTCTTAGGAAACTCGGGTGTCAGGTGTTCTTCAGACAGAGTTGAAATAGGAGAGCTACACTGCTGGGAACAAACAGCCTACAGGTGGTCAAGTGCTTTGGCAGGCTATATCCAATATCCAAGAGGTGTTTTGTCTTTCCAGCCACGTGCCTTAGCCTGAGTTTAAAGAAGGATTTCATGTTTGGTGTACTGAACTTTTCATACAGCTGGTCCCCTCTCTCCACACTTCTTGGAAGTCAATCCTTCCTCAAGTTTAGACAAGAAAAATAAATATTGCCATTTTCATGCCAGGTAACTCCCCTTTTGAGGGTTCAGGTGACTACTCCCTTCCTGAACATCTAAAATCACCAGATAAAAATTTCTGTCGTCATCATTCATATCTTCAAAAGAGCAGCTCTCAAAGGCAACCACTTGTGATTCTGCATACAGCTGTTCTTTATGTGTAAAAACTGCCACTAAAATGGATTTGTTGCAGCTAAATCATTGACAGAAAAATTGTGGTTAAGAACAACTGCAAATTACTGTTTCTCAAGTACCCTCTCATCACCCTTTGGACTGATCTAAGTCATTACCACTCCACAGAAACCTTGCCTGCACAGTGTGGGTACTACTGCAGGAACCCATAGTTTTAAGTCCACAACAACCTCTTTCAGAACTTTCTCTGAGCCTCAAGACAGGCTAAACACAACGTTGAAATGACCAATACTTAGACAAGGACCTGTGGATGTAAATGTAGAAAATAATTCAGTTCATGATACTGATCATGCTGAATTCCTTGTGAGAGCTTCTAGACGCCAGCCTAAAAAATGCCAGCCATGGTAAAGAGAGTGTCTCTTCAGATCAAGTAAACAAATAATAAGGTGAAGTAGTAAAAAAATTATCATCCATTGTCACCTACACTAATGAGTGCTGAGTGAGATGTTACTAATCTGATTTACCTGTGTGTTCCTAGAATATTTCATTAAGGCTTGGTGCAGTCCACTACCAAGACCACAGAGAAAACCAGAAGGTGAATTTGTATTGCAGTAGGGTGTACTCAAGAACTTCACCAACCTTGTAACTTCTGGTTTTCTTTCTCCATTCTGAGGAGCAGTATCTGCTGAATAATGGCTTTCTTCCACAGTTCACGAAGCTCATGAGGTGTCCGTTTCCTCTCTTCTTTCACTGGCCCAAAGGGGCCATCCTCACACACTGGTTCCAATGGGGATCTGGGTGGAAGATCTCCCAATTCACAGTAATCTTTAAAAGAGAGAAGCTGTTGTTAACTGCTTGGATGTCATGAACAGGTGAATGAAGGGACACAATTTGAAAGACTGCACATGTATAGATACATACATCTACTATATACACACTAGCTCATGTATCCATCTATAGATAGATAGGTAAGAGGTAGCAATACCAAGTAAGGTTTCCCAAATGAGATTCAAGCAGACTTAAAAGCTGCTTCAGAATAAGAATCATACAGGCTAAAGCCTAGAATAATTTTTTCCATAACCTGGTAAAAACATTGTACCACACAACAAGAACACATCTTGCTAATTACAACTTTGCACGCGGAGAACTGAAAGGAAAAGGCAAGTTTGAGAAATTACAAAAACATTAACCTACAGCTGAAACGTGGCATGACTCAAATAGCAGATAAAATCAAATATAGGGCCCACATCATTTGAAGGATAATCTCTAAAGCATGTTTAACAAAGAAAACACACGCCCTTAGCTGCACAAATACACCACCACCTAAGGCCATGCAATGGGATGATTACCAGTTCTTAAAGTAAATAGGCAGAGACAAGCCCTTAAGACATTTCACTTCTCATTTTTAACCATATCATAACCTTCTGCACTTTTTCTTTTGGCTTCAGCTGGCCTACCACAAAATATATCATTTTGTCAAACATGCAAGGCAATTCTAAGACTGAAAACATTACAAAAAGTGAACATTAAATAAATCTCAGGCAAATTGGAATATAATTTATTTTTAGGGAAGCGGTATATAACATTGTTTTAAATCAAGCAATCAATGTAAGAAGCACAAGCTGTTACAGTTTGTGTTCTTAATACCTGCTGTAGTATCACTTAAATTTATTTTTATACAGCTTCTCTGGAGGCTCAGTAGTATTTGATTTGACACAACCTGTATCTAGAAGAAAAATTACTCAATTCACCCAACTTTAAAATGAATGGTCAAAACAACCAATCTCTTCCTACCAAATCTCAAAAGGAAGGCCATCACAACAGCACCTCTTCACCCAACCAGAATGGCTATGAAATGGCTCCCTGAGCTGTACATACAGGACAGTGCTTTAAAGTTAGTGCAACAAAATCCATTCACAGATTTGCCAGCCAAGGACAAGTACATCTGTGTGTGCTATTTCAAACAGCTCCTGCAGAAGGAACATTCCTGAAGCAATTATTCAGATTACAGCTCAGTGGTCCACTTCTTTATCATTGCCCAGCATGGTGGTAAAGATAAACACACCCATCGTCTCATCTCTTCAAAACTAACAAAACAGGAAGGTTTTCCCCCCTTTAAATTCTGCCCAGACTGTCATTCTGTTTTCACTCATGCAGTTCATATGCAGCTATTCTTTCCTTATTTGTTCGAAGGCACTCACACAACTGAGCTCAGATGACTAAGAATGGAAATGTTCACAGCTGTTCACTTCTGCTTTTTAAAGTCTTGCCACTGTCAATCGTCTCCTCCCAGAGCCAGAGAGAAGTAGAGTGGCTCCAAATACCACCTGTTTTCTTATATAACATTCATTTGCTTGCCACCACAAAGTCTAGGGCTAACATATATATATAATTGAGTGCAATATTTTCAGCTAGCAGAACAATTTAAACATTTACAACCTTGCACTCTGGATATAGATGTGGATACCCACACTTCTGGTATATACAGCATTTCAAAGAACAATGAATATCATGGGAATGAGAATTAGGCAAAGGTCAAATATTTGACAGTTTAATGGCAATCACCATTTTGCAAACAGAATAGGAAAACTGACACTGACATGAAAACTGACAAATGCACTCAGAAATACAGCAAGTAGCAATGTAATGAAGAGACTGTATTATATTCTTTAAAAGAAAGCGGGAAAAAATTCATCTTTTTTCTTTACAGGTAAATGGAAAGACTTCAGTGGGCTAAGATCTGCAGTTATGAAACAGATACAGGCAAATGTCAGCACATAGAGAAGATACACACACTCAATAATTTTCAGCTTGTATTGACCATGAAAGGAAAATTATTTTTATTTGATTGCTGGTTTTGATGCAATTGTTGGTTTTGATGCACATGCTATACTGTCAACAATGTTCTGTACATTTTTATGTAGAATTTCTAAATATAGTAGCTTTGATGCCAATTTTCCTTAGTGCATATTAACAAATATTTAAAGGTAAATGGTCTTAAGGATAACGCTGGTAAAATTCACTTAATTTCCTTGAATAAAATAATAAAGAAATAAAAAGACAATCTTCAAGGGAAGTTTTTTATTTCCTCTAAGGCTGCATAGAATAATGACACCATAAGAAAGAGGAATCAACAGAAGTGGACACCATACACCAATGCAAAAAAGTAAAAGTGATCCAGATAGAAAACCCCTTATCTATTGTACACTGAATGTGGTCTGTTCACATCTTACATTCCTGTTCCATTCTCATAGCATCCAATATGGAATGCAGGCACATCTTGGGAGAAACAAGTCTCTTCTACACTTCCTCCCAGTGGTTTATATATCTCTTTTGGAGTCAGACGTGTATTCTGATTTTACGTATGGATGTATGTACTAATATGTTATAAAATAATAGACTATGTCCAGATACAGTTTATGGCTACCTACTTGCTAAAAAAGCCCTAAACCCCCCCAAAAACCAATCAAGCAAAACACATGCAAAGAAATGGATTAAACATGTCGCATTCCTAAATCAAGAATGAACAAATTCCACATCTAGAATCTTCCTATCTTTAATGTACAATCTTTCTTCCTTGTGACAAATTTTAGAGATTGGTCTTCAAGTACCAAATCCACAAGTTTATCAGAGACATTACTCACATGACCTTCTCCAGTGATCAAAATGTGGCAACACCTGAACAGCTGCAAAGCATTAATTACTGAAGACCATGGTCCTGCTTCCATTTAGGCTGAAAATTTCCAATCTGTTGCTGACTAATCTGATAAAATCAGTACTCATTAAAAGAAATAATGCTTAAGACTATAAAAGAAAACCAAAAGGTTACAAATAATTATGATCATCAACTCTACCTCTAATGCTTCTGTGAAGAATCCTAGGATTGATTTTGCCTTCCAAACAGCAGCTCCTTTTCTATTTTTTCTTTTGCTTCTTATCACTTGTGGACATTCAACAGAAAGTCTAAAGTCTACTCTGATAAAGCACAACACATTCAAAAGCTGCCTTCCTTCCTCCCTGCACACTGGCATAAGACAAGATTTGCAGAAGGAACCTGTTTAACTGCTCAGGTGGCCTGTCAGAAGTCTGCAGAGTTGCATCAGCTGTTTGGCTGGAAAAGGAGGGAGGAAGGTGGAACGTGAAGGCAATCCGTCAAAGCAAAATAAAAAACTCAGACATTTGGTAATTCAGCCCTAACCCGTGTCCATGAACATACAAGGTGAGAGATGGACATGCCACCCAGCTTCCAGATCCAGAACACACAAGAGCAGAAATACTGTGATGACAAGGAACTGAATATTGCGTTGCTACTCACTGAGGGTCTGGAGGATAGCAAAGTAGAGATAAACAGCAGAGTGATTCAACTGCATGTAACTGGGAGCTCACATTCCACTGAACCAAACTCTCATGTGTTAAAATCCAAGCAATGTGCAGCCTTCAGAACTTTCATGAGATTAGTAGGTGCACTTAAACAGGATCTGCTTCAGCACACACTGAAAGACTGCTTCCCTGTTCATCTGCCAACTCAGTCAGCTTTTGTTCACTCGTATTCCACGTTTGACCTGACCCTAACTCCTTTCAAATATATTGCTTCCTTTGCTTCCATATAAAATTCTACCTCCATACATGCTACTCCTACAAGCCTATCGCACTTCTGCTCTCTAAGGTTCAGGATTTGGCAAGTTGACTCGATAACTATTAGTATATTTGATCAAACGCAATTTTATGGTAATTTTCCATTTGAGGTTCATACTTGGACTACACTTGAGAACTATTCTTCTGCACAATGGAATTTTACAAGTCTGTGGGCCAAACCCAAGGATTCCCTGAGAAATTGCACTTCACTGAGAAAACCACCATCTTTCCTGTGCTTTTGAGAACTTCTTCAAGGTACTGAATTGCAGATGACACTGCTCATGAACCAGATGGAAATGTGGCTCAAATATTCTAGTGCATCCATATGTACCTCAAAAGCACTCCTCTTCTGCTTCCAACACTTATAATGGAACCAATAAAGGACAAGGCCAGTAGGAACAATGGACTGAGATGGAATTAGTACAGCTCATCTATTCATTTATACTCAGCTATTGGCTTCATATGGCAGTGCTTCAACCCTAAGGTGCAAAAGGATCAACAAATGCATTACACAAAACTCTCATGTGGAAAGATGACACAAAAAACAAAGTACAAAAGACTAAGAAGGAAATATTATGATATATTACTACCAGGGACCACACTAAAGAAAGTCTGTACATGGAAAGATGTAAAAGGCCTCAGTAGTGATTAAAACAGACAATAACTGATCAGAAATTATATGAACAGAGATATTTCATTTGTAAATCACTAAGAAAAAATTAGTTTATCAAATATTTTCCTAATCAATTCACCTTAGTATTTAACAAGGTTTAAGTGAAAAACTAACCTAAATGCCTGAATCTAAAAAACAATCTTTCAGAAGCACTTAGTCTAACCAGCCTCAACTATCAAAACCAAGACAACAAGGTTCATCTTTGACTAGAAACTCCAAAGCTTCAAGTAGAAAGGAAGGGTTGATAGGGAGGAGGGTCAATAATAATGCATTGCCACCATGCATTCCTCACTATGGAATTGTTTACACATGGCTCTCTACATGTAGTGTTTACCACTCACATCCACTCTCTGGAGTTAAAAAGTCGGACAAGATATGGTCAGAATCTGGACAGAAGAATCCATTAAGCCTTTTATTTACTGCATTATGTTATTTTTCTTTGTTGCATTTTAAACTTTACAAGTTCATCTTGGCAAACAAACAAGAGAACCCCACAGTCATTTAAGATTCAATTGCCAAAAGAAAAGACATCAACAACATCCTTAGTTCTCTTCAGATTTTCCATTCAGGTAGTACAACACCTTCTTTCACATGTGGTAAAAAATAAAGGAAAGAGAAAGAAAGAAAAGAAATAAAGAGAAATGAAAACTTCTATAAGCAAGGATATAATAGTCCTATTATTTTACATAGCTGCCTGGAATATAACCAGACGTCGTAAAATGACCAGGAGCCTTCTGTAATCAGAAAGTTTCAGACGCAGAATCACAAGAAGCAAAAAGTTCTTCTAATCCGACATACAACTTAAAGCAATGGCTGAAGGAGGAATTCTTGAAAAATTGAATATTTCACACTGTTGATTAAAATCAGCTCTAAAGGATGCTTTGGACTTTGCTTTTCTTTTAAAGCCAAGACTTCTTAAAAAGTACTCACTACCTCCAAATCAATCTCATTTGCTAATGTTATCAGTTCCTGAGAAAGGAAAGCTCTGATATCTCAAGGGGCACAGAAGCCATCAAATGTTAATCGTGTACATATTGGTTGTAGCCAAATTTCTGTGCTGCAAATCAAGACTAAGCATGTATTAGCTCAGAAAGAAGCAGAACTGAGTAATCAATTATAACCAACTGGCTTTAATTAATAATAACTGTGTTGCTAAAACAGTATTGGCAAACCCATTACAAGTAATTTACACCCCATAAACACTCTAAGCACAGAATGCTAAAGCAACAGTTTATAGTATTTGCAATGCTACTACAAAATGATTTTTAAATAATCAAGAGATATAGCCCACACCACAAAGCACATAAACAGATAGGTAGGTGTTACCTACAGCTGGTTTCAAGAATAACAGTTCTTCAAATTCGAACATTTCTTCACTTAAGATGCACTTAGGATTTAACAGTTTGACACCTCTATCTGACAGAGGCTGAAACCAAAATAATTTTAATTAATGGATTGAGTTCATTTTCCTGTACAGAGATACTTGTGCTTTCTAAACAATTTTTTGCCTGCAACACAAGCCCTAAAATAAAATGTAGTTGATTTTTTATCTGAATTTATTTGCTGACTACTGCTAAATGATACAAGCATCTCATTGCTCTGAATTTCAATTTCTTTCACTGCTCAACAGGTAACTTCATCATACATTGCCCATGTTAAAACAAATCACCCATTCTCCAACCTAAAACTGACATAGCTGTAACAAAAATCTTGTCTACTTCCAACACCTCCCTCAGCAAGAAAGCTCCAACAAGCAGGGCTACTTTTCCACCATTTCCTTCAAAAACTATTCATATCCCCCTTAAATCCAGCAATTGACTTGACTGTTCTGGGAGTTTCTGACAATCTGCAAAACAGTTCTCCTACTATGATTATTTCTGAACAGTCAATATGTGAAAACTGTAGTGAAAATTGCCCACTGCACAGAGATTTGTAGATGCTGATTAAATGTAAGTGGATATCTTGCTGCACTGCAGTGCAAGGTGAAGTTTCATTATCAGTCTACACTGATTTAAGGATGTCCTGCTCCTGACCAGAGTAAGGGCACCCACCCTACCTTCTAGACACCTGTCCCTGCCTGCTCTTGCTTATGTAATACTGTGAGTGGGACTAGAAAACTGATCCAACTGAAAACTAGGGCCTTTGAGTGTGTCCATACTTCACCTGGCTTAAAATGATCACTGAGTTGTTCTCTTCACCTTTTTACCAGTCAACATAGAACTGAGGAGTTCTAGACCACTTGTGTAGCCAAAAAAATGTGGTTCTTGAGTGATGCTACAGAAGTAGGAAAATCTGCCTGCAAGTAGGGTGGGGAGGTATAAAGATAAAGCTCAAATAACTGAGGAAACACATTTATTACTTAGAAAGTTTAAGACAGTGAGTAGGAGAGACAGAGCTTTAGAAAAAGAATAGTAAAAACCTTCTTTCAAAATAAATGTAGTATTGTAACAGATCAAAGCATGATCCATTTTGTAAGGAGACTCTGCTTCCCTTTTTCCATCCCTCTAGTTTGCAGGATTCAACACTCATTACGCTCCCACAAATAAATGACAAAAATGAAATTCAGAGGATGAGACACTATGTCAAAGGAGCCAGTGAGAGAAACGTTGCCCCCTGGTGCTCCACACCACTGGCAGCATCAGAGGGGCTGTGATGGGGAAGCAGCTAACAGCAGGAGCTGAGGCTGGAGAATGTGAACTGCAGCTTGCTACAATGGAACTAACATAATTCAACCCTCCACCCTCCAGCTACCAGCTGTAAAGTATTAGAAGTCTGTACGGATCATTTCACCCATGTAGAAAATCCTTTCTAGGTCTTGAAACTGGAGATCAGCCTCACCTTCAGGCTCACCAGGGATCACCTGGCTCTCCTGGCAGGCAGCAAATTGCGTAATAGTTCTCTGATGTGCTTAATTGTAAAGTTATGTACAGAGGGAGGGAAAAATACTGGGGGAAGGGGAAACTGGCAGCACCAACAAGGAGGAAGTGGCTGGAAAACTGTGTGTGTGCAGGGCTTTGCTCTCACAACAACAAAAAAATAATGGTTTTTCTACAAAGCTTTGTGTTGTCTCAGAGTGCTTGCCTTGCTGAGCATGGCTACATTAGTCCAATCGTTAGGCAAGGCAGGAATCTCAACTGGCAAGAAAAAAATTGCTTTCTAGCATATCTATTTGCAGTATTTTTCTTCTAATGATGTAGGACTGAATACCCTTCTTAATGTATCCTTCCTTTTAAATAATGGTGTATGCAAAACAAGTTATACTTTCTGCCTGGTAATTCATGATGCAACTCCCAAAGCACAGCCAGCAACAATTTTGCTCTACCTGAGCTACAGAAAATGAAGTTTTAGCTCAAACTATTTATGAACATTTCCTGAGGAATTAAAGGATTCAGAAGTGCAAGCCAGTGGGATTCAGTGCTGTTTAAGCTGTTCAAGCTTCAAGTGGAAACTCAGGATATCAGACTTTTATCAAGCCCAGTACCTCGAAAGAGTAAGATCAGAATTTCAGCAAAAGCTATGTACCAGTTGTCTTGGGTTTCTTTTTTTAAAATTTTTTTAAACTTTTAGTAAATACACTTTCATATCCTGTTGTGTTAACCACACAGAGAGCAGCAATGAACATGATGCATCTTGAGCTCCAGCTTACCACCTGCCTATACAAAAGTAACCACACATGTCAGAGCCTAGGTTTTTCTGTGAGTATAAAGCTTTAAGCTTTATACTCACAGAAAGTGTCTAGTTCTTGTGACAACTTATACATTCTTATGTGCAATTTACTCATTACAACCCAGAGAAATTACAGCCACAGAGCAGTTTCATTTTGTTGACAATGCCTGCCCACATGTGGTCAAAGCAATGCAGAGTTCAGGCATCGTGGTGGATTTTACCTTCCACACAATGTTTAGCAAAGCAGCCTAGGCTAAACTTGAAAAACTGTATCATCTTTGAGTGACAGAGATCTGGCTCTCTTGGCTGACTGACTTACTAGCTTTTAAACACATCCCTTTTCCAGCTTTTTTTTCTTACTCCTCTCCTGCAGATTACACTGTAGTATGGTGTTGACCATGGCACCCAAAGGGAGAAACTGGTCAGTGAAATCTGTGTCTATAAAGGGAAACCCATAGATCACAGACGTTCCCTTATTTCCCTCCCTTCATGCTTACTTTGGCAGAACATGACAAAGCATGTTATCTTTAAAACCTTCTTTGTCCTGTGTCCAATTTGGCTGGAATTGATCTTTTGGTGATACATCAGCTGTTTGTACAAATTGAAGGAAATCAGTCTAAAAAGAGTAAGAAAGACTTAGAAAAAGACAGAATATGAAAGAAAAACAAGGTTATGAATGACAGGTAGTTACATTTACTTTAGAACTAGTTAACTGTGGTGGTGGGTCCAATATAAGACCAACTGTACAGCAGCTCTCTTCAAGGCTACAGAGACTGGATAACAAGTCTGTATCCTTCACTGCCTGAAATGTTCCAGGAGATGCATGAAAGTCCAAATAGAAAACCCCAGTATTTTCTCTAAATAGTTAAAAAACCCGCTGACTCTGAGTTTTCTTCTGTTCATAAATTGAGAATGTACAGTGAAACAGAAAAGAAAATTAATGAAGAAAAAAGGCCAAATATTTTAAATTGCTGCTCCTAATAATAGCACATCCTGTTTTCCATTTTGGCCGCACTTGTTTCCCAAACTATTCTGCTTACCCAGCTGTAGGTTGTTAAGATTGTATCTTGCAGTTATTATGTCTCAGAGGAAATGCTTGGGTAGGCAATTTAGGTGGATTTTATTTTCCTATTTAATACGGGAAGGTTTTGTGGCTTTCAAAACCAAGCAAGACTATTTCCAGACACAAAGGGATGCATCACACCTGTAAAAATAGAGGTTTCATATAACTGCCCTTCACATGTCTTTAAGTACAACAGAGCATTTCACATATATGTTCACATGACATGCTCCTGAGATCACTTCATTTTGACGTAGACTAAATTTGACCTCACTGTCAGTCAAATTACATTGCAAGCAGTGCATTAATGATATAAACACTTCTGTTATGTGCCTACTCCAGTTAATCAAAGTCTCACTTTAAGATGCAAGAAAAACATCTCAGTGACATTAGGATGGTTACATTTTACCACAAGAAAAACATCTCAGTGACATTAGGATGGTTACTTTTTACCACATTTACTATAAGGTACTGTTCCTTTCTGCTTCCTTATACTTTTTCTTATTTCTCATACAAGGCCCTTAGAAGTAAGTTAGAAGTTATAGCTTACAAAGTTCATGCTGTGAAATTCAAACTTTAGTGAGCCAGAGGATTTTCTCAGCATTCTTGGCCCCAGCTTGTCCTGTACTATCTGGCTTACATAAAGTGAATGCACAAAATGATGCACAAGCATGATTAAGCACAGTGGTTTTCTTCTGGTCTGTGGTTCTTCAGCTCTAAAGAATTTCACAAAATAATTCATGGGAACAGTGGATAATTATGACTCAAGTGGCAAATGTCACAGACTAGAGCAGCATACATGAGGACAAAGTATGCACTACAGAACTCAATTGAGATCATAAAAGAAATGTAATTCCTGCTGGTACATCTGGATTTTTCTACTCTGTAGTTCTATATTCCAGCACAGAAAGATGAAATAGAAGCATTCTCTTTTCTTCAGAGCAATAGTTGGTGATGCATTTTTCCCCCAGTACTCTTTAAAATAGTACACATAAAAATAATTTCTTCTCTAGCTAGTTAACATGAGACAATAGGAACAGCTTACATATGAAGCTGAAAAGCAAAAACTCAACAGCTAATGAGCTGAGTATTACTAAAAGTAGGCACTAAACTGCAATGACAGTACAAACAGAACACCAGGCAAATATATCTGCTCGGTGGACACAATGACTCACACTTTACACACTACATATACGAATAAGCTCACAGGAGCAAACAAAGGCAGACTTTACCATCGTATCTGCTGGGAGAATCACACGCTTTCTGAGGGGTGGCCACTCGCAGGAAGATCTGCTGCCTCCACGAATGTCTTCGAGTCCTGACGGGGCTCTCCGTGTCCAGGGCCTGCTGGCCGTGCTTGGATTCGAAGTCGCTAGAACGGCAGAAGACAGCGCAGTTTGTGAGTAGGTCACCTGGATCTGCCAGAAACAGTGACACAACCTGCAGTGAGCACATGGGCCACTGCCTTGGGAGTGCAGTGTGCTGTGCACATGCTGGGCAAGCTCTCAGTGTTGGGAAGGTGAAACTTGCTTTGTGGCAGAAGCTGATACATGGCTGCAAACAGCACTGAGGTTCACCAACAGGGGCTGGCAGCTCTGTACAATCTACTCTTTCCAGTTCTAAATAATTTTCAGTCTTATTTGCAGCAGTATATTAATCAGAACATATTAAAAATACATACACAATAATGTAGCTTTACCATTACACTATTTACATGCCATCCAAAAAACTTAGCAATTATTCATAGGAGACACAAAGACTTGCTGATGCAAGTACTCACCAAGGAACTTATAAACACCAACTAAACTTCCAACCTTCTGTGCCCTGGGTATGCAATACATTCCCTCCTAACACAGACCGGGAGAAAAAATTTTAATCTTTCTGCTAGCAAGCCTACCTCTGAAATAGGCAACAAACTTGGGAACAGAATCCAAGAACCTTGGATATTACTCCTTTGATGTCATCCACACATGCCATACAGAGGTTTTTATTCAGAATACAAAATGAAATAGTGAGGAACAATGATGTTTTCCTATTAAAAATCCCACTAATAACTTTCATCTGTTAGAACTCTAAAGTATTCATTGCTTTATTCCAGCCATTGGCTAAATAGCTACATGAGTCTTTGTAGAAACTGAAAGGGATAAATGAAATTCAGATAGCTCTGACAGCAACAGGGAGGAGCATTTTACAGGTCATCCTCTCCTTCTAATTGGAGGACACTGACATTGCTTAGGATGAATCATATATTCTCTTAACTGAAAACTCTCCAATGTCAAGAATAATCACAGAAGTACATAGGTGGAAGTTGCATGACCATTGCAACATCATAAATGACTAAGATCTACAATCCTAACGCAAGAGTAGTCTGCAGCAATTGACAGCAATGACATGCAGAACACACACAGGTGAACCATTGCACAANTGCAAGAGTAGTCTGGGATAGTGTCATCCTTTTGACAGCAATTACATGCAGAATACACACAGGTGAACCATTGCACAAATCAGGTTTTGCAAGTGCAAGAAGCATTTGAAATATTTCAGACAAAGCAATCTTTGAAAATACAGCTTTACCTCCAGGCTTTAAGAGAGAACCCTACCTTGTTGTGCTCCTAAAGTCAGAGGTGTTATTTTCATCTACAGGAGCCAGAAATTTTAAGAAATTTGGCACAGAAGAGGAAGAATGAAGCTTTTTCCTTAAGGCAGTACGGTAGGAGATGCTGAGAGTGCAGTTGGGAAAAGTATAGTTTAGAACAAAGAAGTATAAATCCACAGAATAAAAATAATACACATTCCTAAGTTTCAAACAAAAGGCAGCTAAGTCCTGGAGGTCTGAATATCAAGGAAACCAAAGTCAAAACTAGAACTGTGAACAAAGTCCTACTTTGAGATACATATTCGTTTGGGCAAACTAAAATGTTCCAATGTATATAAATGTACTTCCAATAAAGTTATTATTCTTTGCTATATCCCAAGATTTTTAGTGCATGTTTCAAACAAATTCCTTTAATTTAATAAAAACCAATGCCAACTTTATCACATTTTCTTAAATATCAGTTTCAATGACCGACTAAGTTTAGGGGAAAAGGTTAGGAAAAGTTGACACTGATAATCATTGTGCTGGCAAATGAAAAATAAGACTTTGGCAAAAACTATTTTGTAAAGCATTAGCAGGGTTTTATTCAGGCAAACTTGGAACTTTTAAGTTAAAAGCTAAACCTTCTGACGGATCATTCAGGACTGTGCCTCTATTTATGCAACAGACAGGAGCACCAATCACACTTCATCAACAGTCTTCTGGCCAACATAATTCTTTTAAAAGAAATTCTATTAATTTAAAAGGTTTATTTAATTGTCTTTTAAAATAACCACACATACCAAGAATAACCAAACATACTAAGAAGAAGGTTAATGGAATAAAGTAAGAACAACTCAGATAATGAAAAGTTTTTGCATGCAGTGAAAATACAGAAAACTACTTTGCTGATGATACTAGAAGAGCTTTTCGCAGATGAGTACATAAAATCACATGAGTAGGACAATTTACTCCTGAAAAAGTAAGTTTAAGAAAGAATTGTTTCTGATAAACCATAATGTTCTATCTGGATGGCATTTGGCACTGTTTCCTGAAGATGTGAATGGAAGGGGGGTGGGGGCTGACTACTCTGGGATAATCACCAGCATGAAGTGAAGCATGTTCTTTAGTAGCTGGTATTGAGATAAAGAAGATAAGGCTATAGCATAGTGTGCCCTGCAAACAGGGTTCACTTACAGTCACACTGTAAATCCATTACAATTACATGGTAATTCCACTTACAGAATTGAGAAGCTTGACTCTATTGATTTAAACTCATTAACCTATTTGGCATCTCTATCAATTTCCATTTTCAGTCTTGTTGCCTAGATGTTCAATATGGCATATCCTTCAGAGACAGGGAAAGGAAAGGAGAAGGTGCAACTGCTTGTACAGAATCATTACCAAATCACTTGGAAACATTTGCTTTGAGAATTTAACCTTCAGGATTCAAGTAAGTCTTATTAAATTGAAGAGTGAACAGAATATTAAATTGAAAAGTGAAGAGATTCTGCAGACTGACATTCCCTGTCTTGAGCTATGTCATACTTCTGAGCTAAAGCTGAATTAACAGATGCTAGTTAGTACTCAGCAACTACAATTGAAAAAACTGGTGAAACAGTGCCCTCAGTTGAGTTTTTTCTCAGGTTTAGAAAAATCTGCACCTTGGAGAAACAGGAAACTTTTACATGAGAAACAAAAATGAAAAATAAACAGCAACAGCAATAAAACTTGCTTGCCAATGGCCAGTGACTGCTGACAGTGCTTCTGAGGACATTTGGTCCCATTAGCCCTTTGAGCTAAAATAAGCAGTTTTAGCTCAAGGGGTTAAGAAAGAGTTTCACAGTTTATGATTTTTAGGGAGCCACTTAGTTTCAGGTTCTCAGGGAAACTAAGTGTTAATATCCTTTTCTTCAATGCTCTCTCTCCATATTTTAATTCTAAGAAAGAAGCCATGGGAAAGTATAATTTGATACTGCTGCAAGTACCCAAGACAAACGATGGGTTGATGGGTTGGGGTTTTTGTTTGTTTGTTCTTGGGTTATTCTTTTGTGAGGAGTGGGGATGGTGGTGGGGTTTTTTCCTATCAGCTCCCCATACTCCTGCTGCTTCTTGTTCTGTGTAGTTGACTTGGTCAACTTGCCTTTAATGCAAGGCACAAAAGAACAGTAGTATGTTTCTGTGTTACCGTGAACAAAGGACAGAACCAAATGCTTCAGGAAGGACAGAGTGAGCTCTCAGGTTCTTGGCAACTTATCCCTCACACAATTTAAGGAGTGCTGCTGTCTGCTGCATAACAACAAATTGCTTTGGAACAACTGGCTCTAAAGAAAGAGGCAGTGTCTGAAAGATTTTGATTGATTAAAAAAATGAATTATATAAGTATCAGCTCTACAGTCAGTAGTGGAGCTGTTAAAGAGCTCCCTCTCCTATAAAAATCTACCACTTTTGGTCTATACTAAATTATTTTCATTATTTATGCTATAGAGTTTCATATTTATGACAGAGGAAAACAAACCCTACCCCAAACTATTTGCAGATACTAGCTCACCTTTTTTGTCCAAAATGCCCACTTGGTTCTCCACTTGAATTATGCCTTAGATATTTTAGAAAGTTGGGTGAAGAGGCCGAGGGATTAAGACGAGCTAGAGTAGGAGAACGTGCAAGTTGACCAGAAGAACTTTTAGATTTGCCGACAGATTCGTTCACACCCCATAGTGCAGATTCCAACCAGAGCGATGGAGTTGAGGTAGCACAGAGAACAAAACAGAAAGAAAGGAAAGGAGGGAGAAAAAAAAAGAAATGAAATCCCTTCTCTAATCTCTGAAAGGGAGCTGGCATATGTAAGTGAGGCATTTCCTATGTTTTTCACAGTTAATGCAGTAACTGTAGGAACACAAACTCTTTTTTAACCCAATCAGCAAGGTCCCAAATTCATGTTTACAGGCTTCAGCAAGGCATTTCAGAATATGCCTAATTATAACTCACCAAAAAATGGCACTAACGCCCCCATTTCTTTTTCCTTATATGTGCCTCTCCTTGATTTCTGTGATAAAGTCAGGCATATGATCAAGAGTTCCAGTGAATGAGAAGTGAAATGCTATAGGATGAACTGAATATAGTTCTACTTTGAAAACCATCTTTTAACTGAGGTAAGCTGCTCAAGAATACTCATAAAACAGGACTTGTTAAAAGTCTATAGCACATATGATTTTTGAGAACTTTAAGTATACTTGTCTTGTAAGTTTTCCATTTCCTCTGTTTCTGTACATTTGCTATGAAATGGAAGCAACAGGGATTTCTTTTGGGTTTGAGTTACATAAGGGAGCAAGCACGTTGAGGTCTTACTAAAATTTCAGGCATGTTCATTTACTGCCCTGCCTCCTGCAGGAAAAATATGGGCTGGAATATATAGAGATTTCCTACTAATTTGTGTAAACGAGCAGTTTGGGCAGTAAAACAGAAGCCTATCAACAGAAGTGTTTCAATAGTAATTGGAAAAAGCCAGGTAGAAGGATGAGAGAAAACTGCCATAAAGTTAAGAGGGGGCTAGAGATGCAGAGGCAGGCCTTTGAAGGAGGACAGCTTGAAGAATATTCATCTCAAATAAAGTAGTAGTTTGTTTTTGTGAGTAAAATCTAGATAGGCTCATTGAAAAGCTAGGCAGGGCCTCACCTCTACCAATAACTAGGCACTTTAAGTCACTTTTGTGTGCTATTTCAAAGCTACATATGAAATCACCAACTAGTAAGGTTTTCAGGATCACAGAGGTTACTGGATTTTTCTCTGTAAATAGAAAACAAGAAGTAGCATTTATTTATACTGCTCACAGGTCAAAACAAAAAACCCCAATTGCTTGGACAAATGTAACTGAATAAAGTAGTTTTGTGACATGTACTGTGGAACTACACATCTCATGTCTTCTCTCCCCTGTGAAGCACACAGGGCTAAAGGTGTTTTTAAAAAGAATACCTACAAACCTCCAAGGAGTGACACACTGCTGAACATATCTCTTATCCATTAAGAGGACATACCTGGTACGCAACTATCATCCCCAAATATGCCCTCAACAAACAAAATCATAGCCTGCTTTTAATAAGCCTTACTTTCTTTTGTGAGGAGTCTCTGTGCTCACTGAGTGATACCTCATAAGTTTCCTCTGAGGAACAGATGGAGATGTTTCAACAGGTCCCAGAGATTCCTGGCTCTCCGTTGGTAAATGACTGAGTGTGTTTGCTCGCCTCCGAAAGCTCTGCTGGGGCAGCGTAACAGAGCGCTCCAGAGAGGAATCCTCTGTGTCACTGCAGAGATCATCCACTGATCCACTGGTCTTGACAGCATTCTCTGCAGGAAGTGTAGGAAGTCTGTCTTTCTCCTTTTCACACAGTGGTGGCTCCTAGCAGTGCAAGAAATAAGGTTATCAACATGTGGGCTTAGAATTCATCCTTGAGATTGCAGTACTGTGTCATTATTCACATCCTACAGACCGCCACTTCAAACACACACACTTTGATCAAGCTAGGTCAAAGAAAGATATTTGATGTTTAATGTCCTTGTTATTCATCACTTAGGCCAACAAAGCAGAGTCTTTATTTTGTAGAGAAAATTTTGAGTAATTTTATTTTATAGTATGTTGAATACAACTCAAAAGAAATAGGGTCAGAACAAAAGGGTGAGGTTTGGTGAACAGTGAAAAGGGTGCATTGCAGAATGTTGTATCTTTAGCAACCCATCTAACCATATAATATTCCTCCCTAACCATGTAATATTCCTCTTGTCTACCTGCAGATTCACACAAAGGACTTAAGCCTATGACTAGATGTCTGTTTCAATCCCAAGCCATGTATTCTCTTTATTCCTCACCCTGTGTGTTTCCTGCAGAATCAGCCATTCTTTCAAAAACATAACCAGAAAGAGCAGACCCTTGTTTACATGATATCAGGAGTCTGCAGGTGAGCAGGCGTTACAGCAGAATCAATAGCTGTATATCTAAGCCTACAGAGTGCTATGCTGCCTCCAGGGAAGAAGACTGTTCTTCCATGCTGTTTGTTTGTATTGTTTTATACAGACTAAAAGCTTTCTAACCACACAAAAGGGAAATTACATCTTGTTTTAGTTTTATGTTTCTTATGAATACAGTCCTGCACTCATGGTATGAACTTTCAGGGCTAAAACCAGTCAGATTAGGATAGGCAGCATGGTCATTATAGCACTTGTTACACTGCACACTGTTTAAAATTCAGGTGATGCTATATAATATTTTATTTCACATATACTCACATATTCATACAAAACATATGCTATATACAGTACAAGGCATTTCTAATTCAATAGCACTTCTCTGGTTTATAACAAAGGGAACAGAATGAAAAGCTTGAAAGCACTTGAAACATTTCACATCTGACCATATTTCACACTTGCTTAGTTGTATCAGGGAATATTTTTTGACGTGTCTAAATACGTACAATTATCCCAGACTTACTTTATTTGTGCTGCTTAAGGTACTGGACATAGAGCTGTCCAAATCCACAGAAACAGAACTGTCCAGTGGACCTCTGGCTTTACTGCCCTGTAGAAATAAAGCCCATCAGCAGTTAAGATTATGATATATGGGGCCAAAGAGATTTAGGTAGCACAGTTGGAATCAGTAATTTTCACATACAGTATCAAAATTAATTTCCTGAAATGCCTAAAAATATCCTTTTTCCCTATGGGAAACAGAAGCTTTATACAGGATAGTCTCCATCAACTTGAAGGATCCTGTAGAATTAAGGAATTCTCATGGGCAATGATGTGCTTTCCATGATATATACATAATCACATATTTCACATGTGCTAGAACAACTGTTAAAGTACCTTCTGTATTAGGTACTTACAAAGATACAGAGAAATGAAAAGGACATGTTTTGCAAAGGACTAAACCCATGTAAATTTAATACACAGGAAAATATAATTTCTGGTATTACCATTTCAGTGCCTACAAATCAGAAAGCATAAATATTTCTGTAGATTCTGTGAACAATATTTTTGTATAATATGAGTAATGTTTTTGTGTAACCCAGAAAAATATCTGATGAATCCTGATGTGCTAACGCATTTATGGAACTTGTATCTTCCTAATCTTAAATCATATAATTTTTTAATGTTCTGAAGTTAAAGCTCATGTTCTCTTTGAAGTTTTATCCCAGATAAAAGACAAAATGTTGTTATTATTCACAACAGTGACTATCTCACTTTGAAGTTCAGCCAAAACTTCTGGCTTCAGATCTGATAAAAATCAAGAGTTTCCATCAAAACAGCAATGCCAGTGAAAATGCAACCAATGTACACCTATGCTTATGTGAAGGCAGCTTATACCAGTCAGCAAACTGAAAAAATTGGAACGGTGCTACAGCTAATGTAACACCACTAACATTATGTTCCATATCCTGAGCACAGCTGCAGCAGGATTTTATAGGGGTGAATTATAGAAATGCTGTCTGGGAAGTAATGCGAGGAGATATTAAACAGGGAAACCATGCTTTTGCTATCATTTGTCTTAAGAGAATGAGTTAGATGTGATGTCTGAAATGAACTTTGAAAACCTACCTTTGTCACTACCAGTTGCCTGTCTGTGAACTAATAAATTGTACTACATATTGCTTCAATGTAACTTTTTGCTGACTGCAAATGAGAATGTCCAATTTCTGTTCCTGAATATTTGTTGTTTGGTGTTCTGTCACAACTCTTTCATTTTAAGGGAGAAGGTCTGATTTTTTTAATCCTTTGTCAAGCAGAAGTCCTTCCTAGCCTCCTACTATTTTCCTCAGACTTTTCTCATGAGGTGCAAAATGAAGTAGATTTGAATGAGAAGACACCCCATGGATTTAAATTGTGATTAAACTTGACATCTGATTTAATTTCAAACTGCTGCTGGTTACTTTTGGCAGCTAATTTCAATGATCTGTCCATGATAAACATTTTCACAGAATCATAGAATTAACTAGGAATTAACTTGGAAAAAAATCACTATCACATAGAAGCTCAAGTTTTTTCCACTAATCAGTATTTCCAGATACTGTCTACAGAGAATTTTACCAGATGTAATATTGCATAGATGCCCTCATGTTCTTAGTGTCATTCTTTACATTTTTCACCTTCAAATAATCTACAGGATTTAAAAGTTCAGATACCCCACTATTAATCAGTTCTGTGTCACTAATAAACACATCTCATTAGAAATGCTTAGTCAGCTCCTTAGCAGTTTCCTTCTACATAAAGAGAAGTGAACAATTATAATTACTGCTTTAATTTTCTAAATCCAAAGGAGAAATAAAAGAATTGTTACTTTTTCTAAGTCTTCATGTTAAATGTCATATTAATTTTTTGAAATGCCTATATATGCACTTTCTTATCTAAGAATTAGTTTGTTTCATCCAGGACTTAATATTCTCTGTACCAAAGCCCTGCTATTTTTTGTCTTCTAAAATGTACGCTCAAATATTTTTGTCACTCTGACTTCAATAACCTTTGGGGTACAGCCTTGAATGATAAAAAAGAAAGACTTTTCTATCAAATAAACAAAGCAAATAAACATGAAGGTACTTACACGTGATAAAATACTTTCAAAGGATTCTGTAAGAGACCTTTTTGCTTTGTTCTTTAACATGTCTAATCTGAATCTTGGAGCACTGCTGGACACTTCATTTACAGCATTCTCAGCAGGAGCCTGCAAGTGTGTAAGCCATAAAAAGAGAAGAGATTAACAAAGTAAAAGTAGAGTAAAGGAAGATTTGCTGCTACTTTCCTAATTTCTTCACAGGTCTAATTACTCTTCATATATTCACTTGCTAGTTCATATCACAAATGGCTGATAGCAATCATCAAGTGGAATTACCAACCAAAAGTAGAGGGACAGACAGTTAAGACTTTTAAAAGGGTCTAAATAATTGAAAATTAAGGTTTCCAGAGAATAGATGGAATCCTTTTTTAAATACTAACCTCCTTGAGTTGTTTTAAGGTAGCTACTCACAAACCAAAGCATCCAAAATCACTAATCCCTTTGGAAACACTCTAACTGTGCTGTATAAATAGCCAGTTAAACCCCATTGATGGAACCTGATAGAGAATAAAAGGTAGTTCATCTCTTTGGACATGGATGAGAGTCTCTGCTGCTGTTTCCGCAGTAATCCTCCTCATCTTAAGGCCACTTCAAATGGTTATTTACACACAAGAAATAACTTTCAGTCTTGAGTAAATGAAATAGGCTTTTAATTATCAAATACAATGTGTTGTCATTACAGTGACAGTGAGATGGCAAATGCCACAGATCAGCTGAGAGCAATTACAAATTCATTATACATCCTCTTACATATATTGGATTTTCATTGCAGTGAGAACAAATAAACAATTCAGTAGTCTGCCTTGTTTGCACCACTGTCTCCTAGGCCTGAAATCACACTGTACCAGGGACCTCAAAATCTGAGATATCTGTTTTGGTGCATGACAATGGTTTATGAACCATAAGCAAACTCAGCATTCATCACTGCTTACACATTGATATTTCAAACTGCAAGTGATGGAAATTTGCCTTTGGAAAAATATAAAAATCAAATGTAATTTTTTTTTTTCCTGGCTTCTCCTTACATGAACTAAAATTGAATGATTACTTACCTGTTTTGCTTCTCCAACATGAACATGGTCCTTCTGTTTTTCTTCATACATGTGTCTCAAAAGAGAGATAACCAGCTCATTCTCTTTTTGTTCATTTCGTGGTCTTAATTTCTGTAATTGAAAACACCAGAAGCACAGTAATTATACATTTGTGTAACAGCAAACATTTATTCTTTTCATTTGTCACTGTAATAAATCAGCAACGTAGAAACAAGTTTAGTCTGCTAATGCTACTGCTCCAGTCCACCAGAGGACACCAGTGTCTCAGGCAAAGCACCAATACAGCCACAAAAACACCTGATCTCACTTCATACATGACAGAATTTACACCTAAGACAGAGGACAACTGTACAGATATCAAACTGCCACAAGCAAATAAAGGCTTTAAAATATTTTTGCCAATTTTCTTTTGATATAAAGAAAACTGAACCACTGTAGTTCTGAGTTTGTAGCACACATGGAGTACTGTCCTAGAGATAGGATTACAGTGCTTCTCCTAGAAGTTCTCTCCTAGAAATTCTTCACACTGAACATTTAATTTTTGGGGAATGACAGTTTTTTTATAAATTGGTGCACAAGGTGAACATATTTATCTGTGCTGCATTTTATTTAGATCTGAATCATTGTAAGAGAAGATTTCAAAACAATTTATTAAAGAATTTAATCCCAGAAATTTAACTTTTGAAAAACGTATGCTGCCTTAAGCCTATTGATATAATTCAGAGGATACAGTATGAATTCATGCCAAGGTAGCACATTACATTAATAAAAGTATCACAGGAAGACAGTTACCTAAAAACGAAAATCATGGTAACAATACATGGATCTGCAGGACTGCAATATTCCAGGCTGTCCAACGGGAAAAGTTAGCTGAGAAAGATGGCCAGGAGATTTGTACTTTACCCTTAGTTTTACCAAGTTAATCATTTGCAGACCCTCACCAGAAGCAATTAACAGTTTCCTGTGACTACTACAAGCTTTAGACGTGTGCAGAACACTAAAAGGTACCAGTGCTGCCAGCTGCCATACGCTAAGAAATTACTTAGCTCATGGAATTGGTCCCACAGAGTAACTTCCAAATTTGGTAATGAGTGATAAACTGCCACGTGGAAACACACAAAGAGACTGAAATGACTCAAAAGAGGAAGGAAACATTATTTTTAAAAAAGTCTGAAATTTCTTCATCTTCAACAGTGTGTCAGTCCCAATGACATTTCCTACAATGCACATCATCTGTTTTAAATTCAGCTATGCTTTCCTCTGTCCTAAAACAGATTTAATTAAGAAGGTAGAAAGTTTAACTTCTTTAGTTAGTTGGACAAGAATTAAGACCCAGGACAAATTTTAGGCAAGAAATTTTCTGATCTGGGAATATTACAGTAATTTGTTTTGGTCAAAGTAACAGTTTGAATGCCCTGAGAGTACAAGTTATTGCCTTCACCCATAAAAAATGTGTTCAGTTTTACTCGGTGAGAAGGCAACATCTTCATGGAAAGCAAGGAGTGTTAGGCGAAGAAAAATTAGTAAAACAGTCATTTTCATCAAAAGATAAGTTTTTAACAGCTCTATAAAAACAAATGAAATAAAGCACAAGCTGGCTAACAGTCTATTAAGTGAAAATAATGAATGATTCACAAAATATGAGAATAACTTCTGTGTTTTACACAGATGTTAACAAAAAACACCAACTGCTTTAAAAAATCTTGTAGGAAACAAAGCTTACCTGAACCTCCTCAAAAATAGAGGCCTGTTCCTGGTTATTTAGTGTGGTTAGATGCTTTTGTAGTTCAAGTTTAGTCTTAGAAGGATGCAACCCTACCAAAAGGAACAAAAAAGAACAAATTACAGGGTCAATTTTTTTCAGAATTAATCAATCACATAAATATGCTCACGATTTAAGCCAAAGCTTGTCAATTATTTGAGCTGGCCCATTTCACAATTTCTTAAAAGGGCATTAGAAAGAACTCTAGGTTAATTTAAACTACTACTAAAGTAATGTCTTTAAAATGAGGGACATGAACTCTGCAGTGAGGAGATTTACTGAGCACAGACCAGGATTATACTCTTAGCTGAAGATTTCACTATCACATAAGATAAAATAAACCCACAATCTACTGGAATTTAGCAGACTGTCTTGTGCAGTGCTGCTTGGATTTTTTTTTTATGGTATAAATAGAATTCCCTTTCATTTTCTCCAATTTCTATGTTGTGGGCTCTTCTGAAAACAAGTAAAATCATTGCTTGTTAATGAAGGTCTTGCTTTGCCGCTTGATGAAAACATTTATTGACAGTCTAAAGCAGACTACTCTTTCATTCAGATTATTTTTTCTGTTTTCATCCTGGATTAAATTCTTTTCCTCTTTTTTCTGGAGAAAAACAGCAAACCATCAATAGTTTTGTGCACTTCAGTTTCTGATCATGGAATATCTCCTTCAGAAGCAGACAATACAATTAGCAAGATGGCATGATTGAAGGCATTTACTTTTAAGAAACTTCCCAAAATACACAGCTAGCTGAAAACCAAAACAGAGTGAAAGTAGTTTTGTTCTGGAAGTTCTCCAACTTCATCAAATTAACACTAGGCAGGTTTTAGTCCAACAAGCCACTGTCACGTGAACTGACAAGCTGCTGTTGCCCTTCATTCATCCCAAACATCATCTAAATGAACAAAATCTAACTGTGAAATTTGCTGAAATGTAAAGAGGTTTGAATGTCTGTTCTGGGTGACAACTACAATTCTAATTTCTGCATTTTCATGAAGGACCATAGATCAGCACCACAAACACACACATTAAAAGCATACTGTTCAGTTCCTGCTTAGTGATAGCATAATGCCAGTTTCCAAGTGGATTCAACAGGACAGCAGGTCATATCTATTGCAGCATCTATCTTTCAGAGGTTCCTTATCTACACAAGGTCTTCTGCATTTATAGGGCCAATAAAGCCAAGTGAGCTGCACATCACTAATGTTTACACTTGGAAACAGTTTTCAAAAATTCAACGAAAACACAATAAAGGAGCTTAACTCTTGTTAGAAAATTCTAATTACTTTACAGAAAACCTGACACCACAGTCCTCTAAATAAAAGTACTGGCTTTCAACTTTCCACCCCAAGTTCCAAGCACTTTTTACGCATTAATTTCCTTAGGATTTTACATGCTGTCCCCCAATGAAACTGCCAGAAAAAAATATTCAACCGGAAAATTCTTTAAACCTCACCTTCTATCTTTTCACAGAGTTTATGCAAACTTTGCAGAGGACACCCTTCACAGAGCTGGGGCTGTGCCTTGGAGGTTTGTTGAACAGCAGCCACAGTGAAAGCCTGTTTCAATGTCATCATGATTTCATCAACCTGAAAAGAATGGCATGCAAAAGAACAGAATTTCACTCTTCCACTGTTTTCCTTAACACAGACAGTCCTTTAGAATGATACTGCCCCTTGCTTGGGAATATGCTTATGATTAAAAAGACAAGCTGTTTGTATGTCAGTTCTGTGCACAAACACACAAGCACAATAAAACTCATCATGAACTCATGTCTCTTCCAGGCCATCCAATTTTATTACTGTGGTCTATGAAAGATCCTACTCTCTAACTCAAACCCCTTTCTTGTCTATGATAAAAAAGCTTACTACAGTTGTGGTGCACTGGTCTTACTTAGAGCACAGGAGTGTAGTCCTGATTTTCAGAATAGGTGCCCTAAGAGAAAACTCTCCCCCAAAAAGAGGCATAAGGTCTAACTTAGTTTGTGAAATGAAAGGAAGATTTAGTGGATTTTAAAGAGGATTTTAACTTCTGCCCTCAAAACAAATGAAAAGGTCTCTTGCAGACTGCTATATTAGTTACATTTTTTAAATACTTGTATTTCTGAGTGGAACAGGATTTGAAGACATTCAGCAAAATACAGAGCATGGAGCAATAGAAGATTTTTCGGGCCTAATATTCTATTTGGCTGTTCTTTTCTTTCACTTACCAGTGCTTCATCTGTACACTGAAACACATAGCAAACAAAGTGGAAGCCTCCATTTTCTGAAGACTCTCTACAGATGAACCCAAAGTGATCCACATGTCTAATTCCCTAGCAAAGAAACAACAGCAATGAAACAGTCATATCTGCTTTCAATGAACTCATTGTACCTGTATTTCTTTTAGGAAGAACAAATTAGCATTACATATAGATTAGATATCTCTGTTACAGCTACATTAAAGACATTTTGCCATTAAAATTCTGTCCTGTTATAGAACCTAATACTTCATGAATCTTTTGAATTTCAATTAAGTCAGGCATTGTTTGATTTTTTGTTTTGTTTTTAATAGATGAAGTATAGAAGAGCCATATAGCAGACCCAGAGATTAATAAATTCTATTCAAAATGTATTTTACTCTGAAATTTTCAGAATACGTGCCTGTATGTTTAGTGATGAAAGCTACTGTCATCAAATTAAAACCCGAAGTAATTTATGGAAAACAAAACCTACAAAACAAATTTTAAAAGAACTCAGTCAGAAGGACAGAGAAGCAAACCCTGTGGCACAAGGAACAGGGATTAATAGTGAATGAGGAGGCTCTGACACATGCCTGCCCTCAGTGCATCACATATACTACCTCTTCATGGCAGAGGACTGTCCTTGTTTAAACACATGCAACTTATATTCTTGGGAAAAGCATATTTTTAAAGTATTTTTCAGATAACTCTTGCATATAATTTTTCTCCTTTCATTCTCACCTCTTGAAAAACATGGCTCAGAGATGCCAAGATTTGCATAACTGTGAATCATGCTCACTGCAATCTCAAGCAAGAGTGTGTTCCTGACCAGCGTGTTCCTTCTAGCTAATATTATTCATCCACTGCACACAGAACTGAGTCTTTATCTCAGAAATCACAATGCAAAGCATGAAAGAAGAATGATGATCTTATAAAATTATTGATTAATTAGCAGCTTTTCAAGAGCAACCACTAAAACTGCTGTTGGGAGAATCCATGTGGAGGGCAAGAAGAGAGGATTTCATGAGCATTCACAAGTACAGAATATTTAAACAATTAAAAAAAAGAATACACTACAATCTTACCTGAGAACAAAAGGATATTTCTTTAAAGCTTTTCTCAATTGCGACTTTTTTTGTGTCAGGACTGATAAGGTAAACTTCAGACTGGCCAATCTAAAAAGAGCAAAAGAAATTGCAAGCTGCTAACAAGTAACATGACACTTCTTTTTGTCCTGCTATAAAAATGTTTCCTGAATATAGATCTCAATTTCTTTTTCTACCTGTATATTTATACCAATGAGCATATTTCTATCAGAAAGAATACTGAAACAACACTGATTTGTCATTGAGAGCTCTGCACGTTCTGGCACAAAGGTTCAATGAGACAAGGGACTGAAAATAATGTTTAAACAGATGAGAGCAATGTTGTATCACAACTAACCTACTTTGCACTGAGAGAAATGTACTCATACTCCCTTTTCTTATTTTCTGCAGTCTTGGAATGTACCATAGTCACAGGAGCTATTTAATGAGATTGCTCTAAAATTTAAATCCAAGAGTGTGCCTCTCCATATATACCACCTAATAGTTTTTTAGAGTTTTTTTATTTATGGCCCACATAACATTTAATTTAAAGCACTTAACTCAAAAACTATACAAATGAATTTACTGAAGTATATTTTCTAATGTAATTTAATCTGTAGGCCATTTGTACAGTCAAAAGATGATGCTAAGTATTGATGGGCAAAGGGCATTTTTAAGATAAAACTATTGTTTCATTTTTTCAGCTTCTGGCAACATCTTTGTAAGATAGTAACAGAAAAATTATAAATTCCTCATATTTTCTAGCATGTCACAGACTGCTAAAAACAAATCTTATATCGGATTTTAGGAATGCAGGTGGAATTTGGATCCACTCAGGAGCATGACTTAGAGAAACCTGCTTCAATCACTACCAAATCCCAAAAGATGCACATGAAAACATGAGCAGCACCAATATAACTGTACTTTCTTAAGAGAGGGGGAAGGGAGGAATGTTGTGTGTGAATAGATCAAGTCAGATGTGCCACCTCTGCATGTCTAAAAATGGTCCTGTGCATTCACCTTCCACCCCTCTTTCACTTCAACCAGTCACAATGGTTTTCCTCAGATGCCTGCTGGTTTCCCTGTATTGTCCCTGGGGCTGACCTTGCATGTGGTTCATGGAGCTATTCCTTTCAACACCTACCCAGCAGCCTCCTGATTGCTGCTGTCTTTCCCTCCCTGCAGCAAGAGGCTCCTTCTTGCTGCTCAGTCCCACATAATTCTTTCACATTTGGCCTCTGGGCAGAAGTGATCATTTGAAGTCAACTGAACAAGAGAAAAAATCCAAACCAATGAACCTCTTAACCCTCACCCTCAATACACAGCCAGAAGAAAAACCTAAAAATACCCCCTCCTCCCTCTCAAATCCTAAGAAACTGGCCAGGAAAGCAGTTCTTCATGAAGATATATGAAAATCAGGACTGTTCAAGTGAGGAGAGCTGGCAGGTAACTAATATGAGTATTTTCTACACCTCATGCATCAACCAACCTTTGCTTCAGTCCTGGGGAAAATCTAAGTAACTAACTGAGAAATACCAACCTTTTTTTCCCCCTCTGGATATTAAGTTACTTACGAATGTTTTATATGTAGCCACACACAAAGTGATGAGACCTGAGCATGCTGCCTGCATTCCCTGACTCAGAACCTACTGAACACAAGGGACAGGTAACCAACAAACTCAGCTCTGCTTGAGCTGCTGCCTGTGGATACTGAAGGCACAGTTACCTCACTTCCTTATATTCAGCTGAATTTAGACTGGCTAAATAGGAAAAGAATACAGCTGTGCATACTAAACAATATCTTCCCAGGCAAAAAGCAACCCAAGACACAAAGCCAGATCAGCAAAGCCTCACAATTCGGGAATGTGCCTGCCAGCAGGTGACTGACATTACAGTCAGGCTGAAACTGCAGGTGTCTTTGAGAGCTGTTGCACCTATTTAATATAAGTTAAAAAGGCACTCATTGGAGTGAGAGCATCTGGACCTACCCAGCCCAACTGTAATCTCTCTATTTCTAAAATATGTGCTATGAATCAATAATGGAACATGATTTATTTAAAACTAGGCATGATTATTACAAAGAGTACCTATATTTTCTATGTGAAATACATGCTCGGGGAAGAAGGTAAACATGGCTTTCTTTTTAGTAAAAGGGAAGAAACATCTCTTCATTTTCTTGCACTCTCTGTTTGATGTCAGCCTGCCACACCTAAACAAAAGCTTTAATTCAGGTATAGCTGACTACAATGTTTTCTGCATGCTACTTTTTACAGATATAGCACAGTGGCAATCCTTCTTAAAGATTCTTTTTCTCTGCTTTAAAAAACCTGTTATAATTGCAGACACTCCACACCTTAAGAATGCCCAGCTCCAACAGCAGCTGATGGATCCAAGATGACCCTAGGAGAGTTGGTCTTTGCAGTATCAGCTCCAAGTATCAGCTTTGTATTATGCTCAGAAGACACAAGCTAAGTAAAATATGTAACATAGCTGATCTATCATGAGGATTGTACAAGGAGCACATACCACATTCCTTACTTCTCAATTCTTGGGAAACAGTTTTGCTCCTCACCTATCAAGGCAAGGGCATTGCTAGCCACACCAAAGCAGGGCAGGAGTGGAGGCACATGTGGAGTAGTGTAGGAAGCTATTACACTCCTATTCCATCATTGCACAGACACATTGGCAGCAGGAGCACCTTCATGAATTACACTGTTAATCATGGGACAAAGCCGGCTTGCTCTCAGTCATGGTTTGGTCCTTCTGCTCTAGCTACAGATAATTCATTCCCCTGGAAATTTATCTCTGCTGTTACTAGCTAGTGTAAGTGTACATACCATGCTGCAATTGCACAACTACCTACTAACTTGCAGTACCTATCTAAAAGCTTTCTTTAGAAGCCCAAGTTTCAGGTAGTACTGTTTTAAACTATTTAATATAAATTTATTTAGAATACGTAAACCAATTTGCATTAACAAGTAATGCTCTCCAGAGAAATAGGCAAGTTTAAGTTAGGCTTTGGTAATTGCAATTAAGTTATCAAAGAAGTAACTGCCATCTGTCAGAACATCTGCTTTGGTGTCTGTCATTCCAAACTCCAAGATGTGACAACGCCACCAGAAGCTGCAAATCTTGCTTTACCGTAAACAACATAGTCCGGTTTTCTGCAATGTCAGTTGGCTGCACAACACTGTGTCCATAGATGAGCTGACTTTTTAGGTTCAGTGAAATTGCATCTTCTTCAAAAGACCTGACAAAACTGTTACTCCTAAGGCTTCCCTCTTGGAAATCCTTCTTAAAAGCAAAGGAACGAAGTCCAGGTTGAGAAAAAGATTTCCTAATTGGCCTTTTTTCCTCTTCTTCATTGACCAAGGGCTGGAATACAGACCGCAATTTGCTGCTGAAAGAGAAGCCTCCAAAGTTATTGGCAGTTTCATGTTGTTGGGACAGTGAGTTAAAATCCGAATTTTTTGTACAACTTGCACGATTAAATTTCTCAATGCATTCATCTATGAGTGCTGGAGGTGCATTTTTATGGGCTACTGTTACCCGCCCACAGAACAGCACCTCAAACTTTTTGGAAAAAGGGTCTTCAACATCTGAGAGATTATTCTGAAACTCCTCTTGACGGGCAATTTTTCCAGCTTGTCGAATAGAGCTTATAATCTCAGGCACCTACAGGAGGGGAAAAAAACCACACATTAGCATCCGGTGCTTTATGACAAACAATTTGCAAAATTAAGAGACTCCCTGTTGTGGTTTTCCTGGAAGGATACTTTGATTTAGTTTCAAAAATAAAAGACTAATTGAAGTGACCTTGTATTTATTCAAGAAACACATTATAGCAGTTAAACACTGAGAAGAGGAATTTCTCATTTGTCTCCCTGCCAGGAGTTCACAATCATCAACACTTTGTCAAAAGAGCTTTGTCCTTTGCAGTGCTCTTTGTCTTCAGTAAAACTTTTGCTGCTGAAGCAACCAGTATAACAAGACAAATTCCAGCTGAAAATGAAAGACAGAAGTACTTCAGAAAGCATACAAGAAGACATGGACTAATTAATTGGTAAAGTTATTTAATCTCTGTTATTTTTCACTCCCTTCTCTTACTCAAAACACTCATGTCACATCGGTCTCTTGCAAATTTACTTTCCCCATCATAATAGCATATTACATTGTTATGGCAGTTTGATGGGGTTTTTTTAAAATGTAAATAGCTGTATTTTTTAGTAACTATATTAATTATTTTAGATGTTCATTTTTATTCTACTATCCTAGAGCACACTTTTAAATAATATTACCTTGCATACAGTATGACTTGCAGGGCATCTGCATGAGACAGCAGTCTGCTACAGATCACAGATGTTGTAATTAGAACCCAAACTGCTATGTGATGCATTTTGAGTGACAGTAAACAGTCTCAGTTGCTGATATGGTTAGACAGTAGTGATATGCATATGCTCTCTGCTAAGCTGCTATGAGGCCAATGCTTGGTTATATCACACTGCTCTGACTGACCTAGGAGATTAAGGTTCATCTGCAGTCTGTGCTGCTCCTGCTGTAATGAAAAATGTGAGGCCACCAGTTAACTCTGCCAGCTGTTTTTATTTACCAAAGTTAGCTTGAGAAAAATCCATGCAAAGTGTGCTAATTTCCTGACACAAATTTCCCCTGTCAAGCATCAACTGGAGCTCGCTTTACTTACAAGTATTTGGTTGCAGATAGTACAAAAAGAAGTCTGGGAGCAGCAGACTAAAATAGCAGCCCAGAAGAACCACCTCCCCTACGAGAAAAAGGCATCCCTAAACCTAGAGAATATTTTGGAAACCTGGCCTCTGGTTTTGTTCTGACACTTTTACAGTTATCTATTGCTTAATCATAATGCAGTAATGTGCATAAACCAACTGAGGAAACAGCACAGGACTTTAGGGGAAAAAATAGGAACAGTGGAAATTGAATGAATATTCTGGGTGTTCATAAAGACCTCAATAGGATTCCTTTTATAGACAAGGAAACAAAGATAAAGATACAAATAGATAGACAGACAGACAGACAGATAGATAGACAGATAGATAGACAGACAGATATTCACATATATAGCTAGTGGATTTTAAACAGTAAGTAACACATTACAAAATAGGAACTCAGGAAGCTTACTTCACCCTTCAGTGCAAGGCATGAGTCATCAGCTAATCATTCAGCAAAGACAATAAGGAAGAATGGGCAAGAAAAGCAGGATCGGGAATTCATAAGTCCATTCTCTGATATATCACAAATCAGTCAGAAAGCCTTGGGCTCAGGCAGCTTTGTGCCCAACTTCTTAATCATACACAGAAAGAACATTAAGGGTATAATAAATCATTAATACCTGAAACAGTATGCATTTGCTCTACAGTGAACTTAAGGTCTACCTCAGTTTTATTTACTCAACACTTCTCCAAAGAAACATATCAGAATTACAGTAAAACATAAAGCTTTGTTCTACCCACATTTGAAGCTGCAACTGCTTTAGCAATTTTTCATAAACATGTTTTACTCTCGTGGGAGAGTCTGGACTCACCAGCCACAGGCAATTTTACTACTGAGCTGCCCAGGATACATGCAGAGACCAGCAATCCCACCTCCACTTTTGCTGAGGCTGCAGAGGCAGCAGCAAAGGACTGAGGCGTTTTCTGATCTTTGCTTACTTTGGTAAAGCCAGGAACATCAGCTCTCACCCAGGGAAAGAGGACCACTATCTAAACCACAGTTAAGCTCCCCCAGCAACACACAAATCAATGGCTACAAGGACAGTTTCCAGCAGTGCAGGTGCTGCAAGAGTTACAGCTGAGCTAAAGCCTTGATAAGGCATTAGGGATCCAGCACATATATGCAGTTACTGAATTTAACTTCTTTAGTGTTTTTTGTTATCAAGCACCTTGGACATTGACAAAATAGCCATTCAGTGGCTATACTTTATTTACAGACAGTGGTTAGGGAAAGACACTGCATCACACAGAAGGACTCTGCAGTAGTTAATAAACTTTGTGTCTGAGGAGAGTCAGCAGGCCTGTTGATAAAAAATCAAGGGAAGTATTTATTTATTTATTTTCACACATGCTAGGGCTTGAATCATGTCTTTGATAAGTAACAGCTGGCTTCCTTGCTACACTTACTAAAAAACACAGACTCTTCTGTTCTCACTTACAGACTTAAAAAAATCTTCAGCCTGCTAATAAAATTTTATTACTTATGATTAGCAATTGATGCAGCAGAAGCAGCAAATCACCACTTCACTTTCCTGTGATACTTATGTATGTTAAACATTTATCTATTTTCATTAGTAAAGACAAGATCCATGATGTATGGGAAAAAAAAATCAAAAATACTTATTTCCCTGGAACTGCTTTTTGCCTGATCAAGATTTGTGCTCTTTTTATCTACCTGTACCACTACAGACTTTTTATGCAAGTATGGAAAATGGACAATCCACTTGCCCTCTGTATCCTTTGACACTGGCTCTCTGAGTAAACAGATCTAGATGCTGAGTAAACAAACATGAAGTAAACAGTTGTTAAAAATAAATATATTATAATTATTTCAGGTTATTAGAATAAAGATGTAGGCTCTATCTTGGCAAATGTTTATTAACCACAGCTGGAACATTTCCAGATTAAGCAGCATACCACTGGGTGATCAGTAACCACATCTCTTGCAAACCTCCAAAAATTAATTACAATGTAAACAAAATCAGGTTTTATGGCTCTTCAATTTGTATCAAAAAGCAGCAAGGATGAAGTTGCTCCTGAGTTAAATTAATGCTCCTTGGAGTCTTTTAAAGGCTGTGGGCTCTTTCTGAACATAAGAATTTTTTTTTTTTTTTTTTAATTGCAAATGTGGCCACAAGCTGGCATAGGTTGCCCAGAGAGATTGCAGAGTCTCCATCATTGTGGATATGCAAACTGACTGGACATGGGCTGAGCAGCCTGCTCTAGGTGACCCTGCTTGGAGCAGGGGGCTGAACTAGAGGGAGACCTCCTGAGGGGCCACCCTATGCCACCTTGGTGATATGGACACCAACTGCTTTTATACATACCTGTTGGTAATTGTGCCTACTAATATGAACTTGCTAAGACAGTGGGGGCAGACTGTTGCACGCAGGTAGGATTTCTTCCTGCCATGTAAATCCTCTTTTCTAGCATACTTCTATGCTTAAGTGTTTTCTGATTTGTTTCTTAATATAAATATATAATTAGTGGATAAACATTATTTCTGTAATTAGAAAAACCACTACTGCTGACCTAAAATTATTTCCCTAAACCCACAAAAATATGTACAGAACATCAGTGTAAGCAACAATGAACCTTTACCAAACACAGAGCATTACCTTCTTATGACTTCAGGCCAAACAAGCCTGCTGAACAGAAGACACAACTGAAATATACTAGGAAAAAGGTTTTGTGTTTAGAGTGTCTGAATTAGATACAGAAAAAGATCACGTATCTATAACCATTAAAAACAACACTGGACTTCTGAGTTTTTTTAAAGCATACCACATTATTTCTGTTATAAAGAGAATGTTTACTTTGCAGAGACAAAGCAGGGAACTGAAATGCTGAATATTCTTGTGACTTGGCTTGTGGGTATTCAAGCAAAATACAAACCAACACCTAGGACTTCCTAGTGCATGTTACTCAGTTACAAGACAAACAGCTATAGCTTCTATGCCATGCACCAAATCATGACAAAGGGCAGTAATTTTTAAGCATGCATGGGTTTGCTGCATCTGAAGAGCAAAGAACAGCTCTTCCCCTCACAAGAAACTGCAGTTGCATTTTTATCCCTTGAAACTAGCACTCACCCTGTAAGTTGACATACAAATATGTCAGAGGTTAAGGTCTTTATCTTCTCAGTAGATGTAAGAAAGAAACTGCTTTAATGAAAAGAGCCCAGTAACAGCTGAATGCAACAGCTGACTTTTGGTAAGAAAGACCATACTAAAAAAAAGATTCCTGGTTTCTTTTATACATAGTAGCAAAGAAAGCAAAATGTGCCACAGAAAAAGAACTGCTAACACATCAGCTGGGAGAACTAGGTAAAAAAAGAAAAAAGTGGGATAATTTATTATTCTAGATGTTATGCAACGTTTATACCTGCAGTACAAATCTACCTGTTTATATCTCCCAATCTCTGCATAAGGCTTCAGGTCAGTGAAGGGCTCAAGCACTGGCTTAATGATTTCAAGGACATAGGAGGTTTTCGTTTAACCTAAGATAGACCTGTGCTGACAGGAACTGGTCTTGTGCAGACTCCAGCAGTTGCTGGAGACTGAAAAACATCAGGGTAGGATTCTTAGGCTGAACCTCAGAAGGTCTCACACCACCCCAGCTAGAACAAAGCCTTGAAAATCTTTCACAAAGCTCTTGAAACAAGTAGATGTTCTGATCGAATTTTGCTAGCTCACTCAAGCGAGAGAGGACATCTGAATTATTTTTAAGTGCTTTTACTTGCTTTTTTCTCCTGATCAATAGAGCAAGCTCAATAAAATATGTCAGGAAATCTAATACTGTTTGCTGTTAGTATCTTTCCTTCCTTATTTTAGTAGAGAGTAGTGCTACAGAACCATGGGAGAAGCCATCTAGTTGTATCAGGATAGATAGCAATATTTTGTCACCCATAAGTTGTTTACAATAATGGAATCATTTATAAAAGTAGCAGAATGAAGAAATTAAATATTTTGAAACATATACAACACATAAAAGGTAATACAGTACAGTATTTACTTGCATTTTTAAAAAGATTGCATAAAAATTTTATTTCAGTAGTTTGACATGTAATAAAAAGCAGCTGGTCTGTTTTCAGCACACTGGTGGCAAAATAGCTGTCCAGAAATTAATGCAGATCAGCATTTCCTGTCCTTACCACTCCTTAACCCGCGGTAGTGGTCACCTGACTTCTCAAACACTTTTCTCCACTCATAGGATTTAAAAGTTTGGCATTTTTAAACCAAAAGCATTTTAATTAATATATTTTACAGATAGCCTTCTTCTTTTAAATTGAGATACTGCACAATTTCTCCTTCCAAAATCACAGAATAATTTAATTTGGAAGTGACCTCTGATGGTGCAGTCTCCCACATAACACAAGGCAAACTTCCAAGTTAGATACAACTTCAAACTTTGATGAGATGCTGGGGGTCACATTCAGCTAAGTTCCAAGTAGGAATATCAAGACAGAATTTCCTTACACTCTGGCATTAGCAGAAATTCAAGGTAGAAGAGAGTTCTAAACTTTTGCATATAATTTCTACTTCAGTGAACAGCCTTTTATGTTCAGGTCTTATCTCAAGTGTCTTCACAGGGCGTTTTTTTGTTCTGTTATCTTGCTTAGAGACTGGTCTACAGTCTCCTACACCTCCCTGACTTTTTCCAGTCATTAACTTCAGTTCTTGTTTTAAAACCTTTTTACCCATTGACCCTTAATAAACAGATTTGATATGATTTTTATTGCTCTCACAAAGCCACTTTCAAACCCAGATTTAATTCAGGGAGCAACAAAGTTCACAGCTCTTCAGTCCCTGGCTGACAACTGCCCTTGCAAGCTCCTGCCAGTTTTTCTGTGCATAGAGAATACACCAGGGGTAGAACTAAAGTGACATTTTTTCCCACAGCTCCCCAAGTACTTAAGACTGGCAGGTGCACAGAGAGACAAGTCACTTTTACTCCATGACTTAACTTCTCAACATATATGATCCAAAATTTTACTTCTGTGTCCTCACTGCTCACTAACAGCTCTAAACTGTGCCACTCTTAGCAGCTTCACCAACCACACATGTTGGTCTGGCACATTTCTCTGCACAGCACATAGGATGCACTGGGTGTCTCACTTAACCAGGGAACTCATGAATGTCTTGAAAAGGAGAACAAGTTGGAGCACAACCAGAGGGCTGGGAGGGGTAGCCAGGGTAGCAGCCAGCAGGACTAAACACAGTGCAGGTGTGTTGCTTAGGAAGGGCTCTGAAACCTACAAAAGGGAGACAGAGGTGTTGTTTCAGCCTTAACAAGGGAGAGTTCAACAGCTGAATATCACCACGGGCCCATGAAAGGAAGAACACTCATAAACATGCCTACTTGTGGGCATGGTTTCCTTAGTAAGGTTTGAATGGGCATTATACAGAGAAAGGGATAAATGAGGGTGATAAGGCTAAGACTCAAATTTTGCAGGGACACATGTAAGAAGCTGATGAATCTGCACTAAAATTCAAAGGATATTCTGTGTGGGGCCAAGAGAGTTATCTGTTTAAATCTAGTTCTTTTTGACCTGGATAAGTGGATAAACACCACTAGCATTGTCTGAGATGACTGACACAGTAAGCCAGTAAGCACCAAGAGTAGAGCTCCATGTAGCCAACACACACTCTTAAGAGTTTACACATTATCATAAAAAGCTGTAAAGGGGATTAGACTTTCCACACACGTCAAGTGCTACCTCCAGAAGATTGTTAATGTACTGCAGACTGATGTCATGAGTACTGTATGCCACTTTCACAGTATTGCATTCCTTTTAATATTACAGGCAAATCTCAGCTTGAGAACATTCCTCACGATTCCTTAGCCAGAACAGAAAAAGTACAGAAAAGAGAGAGAAAAGAGTACACTTTTTGCAAAATCATGTGAGTTCAAGAGCACTCCATGTAATTTAAAGAGGCACAAAAAGGTTTTATTTCCCTTTGAAAAAAACCCCAAACCAATAATTGCAGAATCTGTTCATAGAGTATGGTAAGCAAGCTCAGAAATAGAACTTAAATGCACTCAGTATTCTAATGAAGTTGGACTGTTCTGTTTTGTGATGGTGCTTTCCTCCTAAGAGAGATGCATCATGCTGCTGATACACTTAAAGGGTTTCTTACGCATGCTTTTAAGACATACTTTATTTGAAGACTGAAATACAACAAAAGCTCTCTCAATTCTCCACAAATAAACTGCCATGTCCTAGATTGCTTCTTACTTCTGGGCTCTTCCCCATGAAAATGTAAACCCAAAAGCAAATTGCAGTTGGCAAAGTCTCCATATGCTTTTAGAATACCTCCAAATGCAACAGCACCTGAGTGCTTGTGAAGGGGGTATTCCTACAAATTGTGCTTTTGGGAAGAACATAGGTTTACTCTGCCATTTACCTGGTGGGCTTATTACATGGTGTTCACTAATTCATATTTGCCCTGTCCTTACAATAAAAAACATTTCTTTACATCCTGGACAGCTTTATCAGCTTCTCCATTCAGTACCATAACTTATACACAACAACTGTGGAATAAATCAAAAGATATTTCAAATAAGGCATTAACATCTTCAGACGTATTTTCTCCGTATTTTGTTTCAAAGGTTTCTTTTCACACAATTTTGCAAATGAAAACAGCATTTCAAGACATGGAAACAGCTGCTGGTCATACCTGCAAGGTTCCTGGCTCACATTTTACAGGGTGAGTACTGAACAACAAGGCAGTACCTGTTGTAAAGCAGTAACTAGAAATATCTGTGCTCATTCATTATCAACAGAGATTAAATCCTTCTTCTTTTTTTGGGAGAGGTGCAAGATGGAACTGCAAGCAGCTCCCTTTAGAGGGTTGGAGACAGGCTTAGGACTTTGCTGGAGGCTATGGGGTGGGAAACAGAAGGAAGCCTATTCTTAAATAGCTATAAATGGAAAAAGACAGCAATGGCATTTTAAAGCTTTCAGGACAAGAGTTCTTTTCTGTTTTGATGTTTTTTTGAGGCAGAGAGGAGAATTTTTCTTTTATAACTGAAAGGCAATAACATGACTTAAAACAGGAAATTAGGTAGTAACTGTTTTCTTTTAAATTATTAATCAGATTAAATTTCATTTGTACAATAGGATACAGGCTCTCTCCTAGTCTCCTTTGCTCTTGGGCTTCTGGCAGTTATCAAAATTGGTACAAATGGCAAAATAGGGCTTAGCAAAACAGACAGAAGTGAACATAATTTGTTTACAAATTTAAAAAAAAAAAAATCATGCCTGAAATTCTTCTGTCCTTTTTATCAACATCCAACTCCAAACAAGAAAGGAGGAAAACTCTATGTGTATCCTCCTCACAACTAAGGTTATTTCTGATATAACCTTCTTGACAGCTGACCCAAGTGTGTGTCAAAATCTCCCTCCCCTCAAAATTTATTTTGATGCTTTCACAAAGGAAGGTAATAGGGGGAAGTCAACCTATTAATGCTTTTGACTGACATGCTGTGTAAATTTTATCTGCAGCAGAGTAAAAACACCATCCCTTTCTCTGACAACAGAGTTGACGGAATTCCAAAGAAAACAGACAGCCACACAGCCCTTTTTCCTAAGGCTGCTGGTGGGAGGCACAGGGACAGATGATGTCTTTAATTGGAATCTTACTTGAACATTAAACTTATAAAGGCCCCAGGGGAACTGGAGCGAAGAAGCTGATCAGCTTTTTCCAGCATTCTGCCTGACTGGTACAAAATCCTGGTGAACTGATTTGCTTGTGGATGAGCACATTTGCTGCTTTGTCATACACTAACAGATTTCAGATGCCCCAGGTCAACCCACAGGAGAACAGGATGGGAAAGTAATGACTAAACATCCCATGAGCACTACTCTGACTTTCACTTAAAAGAGCAGTTAGTTTACCAGTTTTCATCCTTCTCTGCTGTAAAATAGAAGAAAAAAATGCTGACAGAATTATAACAAGCTACAATAAATAATTTTTATATGATTCCACATTTCATAAACAAAACCACATCAGCTGCATGAACTGTGTTTGCATATTAAAAATATGCTTTAGTCTAAAAAGATCAGCCTTCAATGACTGTATGTCAAGCAGAAATGTTGCTTTCACAGAATGATAAACTCTGTAGGTTATATTTCAATGGGACATACCCAAATCCAAAATTCCAAAACATATTACTGGTTCAGGTTCTGGGTAAGTAACACCAGTTTTAAAGACAAGCCTCTTGTATATAATTGTCTAAAACTCCAAAGCACTTCTACAAATTTCCTTCTCCATGACTTGCATTTGAGGAGATTAGAAGCTATAAAAAGCTCTACAGAAACAAAACCAGCATGAAACATTTAGTGCCAACCATCCAAATTTCCATGACAACGGCTTCAGTGAGCTCACCTCATTGGTACTACAGCAACACACCAATAGTTCAGTAAATATAGAGAGGCAGCTGTTAAGATCTGGTAAAAGTAAGATATTTGGCTACATAGGTCCTTAAGAAAAACACATCGTTCCCCCAGAATGGTTAATTAAAAAAAAAAAAAAAAGGAGCTGTTTAGTTTAGCTCAGCTTTGCTGTTTTCAGTAGCAGGGAGTGTGCCTGTGCAACTATGCATAAGCAGCCTCTTTTTCCCAAACCTGCAATTTCACAGAATATCTGTACCTGAAAATCCTGTTTGGTAGCTGCATATCAAAGGTTTCCCCTGGAAAAAAACCCCATGCTTTTGATTATAGTGATGGTGCTGCAAAGGTATAAAGAGAAACATTCACGTGTCCAAAGCTAGCAACTTTTGAGCTGGAAAGAAGCTTCCAGATACTCCAGAATAATGGTTTGGTTTGGTTTTAAAATGTGACGATCAACATGTGTGCTTACATACACAGTACCCTGAAAATGGAAGACAACAAACATTTTTACACTCTCTTCACAATTCTTCAGTTAGTGACAGACAGAAGTCTAGGGCACAGAAATTCCAGACAACCTCTTCAGGCCTGATATTTTCACTAAGCACTAGCCAAAAGGTCAACATCCCAATAAAACAAAAAATTCCCTGATGGGCCCCTACTCCCTCCATCAGGGCCACCTGTGGTGACCAGAGACAGGACATGAAGGAATGGCCTGAAGCTGTGTCAGGGAGGTTTAGGCTGGATATTAAAAAAAGGTGCATCACCCAGAGAGTGGTTGGGCACTGGACCAGGCTCCCCATGGAAGTGGTCACAGCACCAAGCCTGACAGAGCTCAAGAAGTGTTTGGACAATGCATATGGTGTGACTCTCGGGGGTGTCTTGTGCAGGGCCAGGAAGCTGGGCTTCATCCTAGTGGGTCCCTTCCAACCCAGCTTATTCTGTGATTCCATGAAAACACTCCTATTAAAATTCTGTATTTATGCATTAATGCATCTCATGATTTGTTATTGTAACTTGGTTAAAAAGCAAGAATAACTGAAAACAATTCAAATAAAATTCAGTAGAGTTAACTCAGTGAAGAAACTAATACACAGTAGCTAAAATCATTCCCCTGCTTCAGCTTCTGCTCTAAGTTCTAGCTGCTTTTCCCAGCTCTGCTGCCTCACCTCACCACAGAAATTAGTAAGCATCTCTTGACATATTTTGTATATCTTAACTGATATGTAACTGATTTGTAAAATACTATCAAAACAGAGGCTAAGAATATTTTTCCTCTGAGTCACTGTCATCCATAAGTATTTCAGCTTGAACAGTTGAGCTGTAAGAGCTTCTAATTAAAAAAAAAAAAAAAAAGAAAAAAAAAGAAGCCAAGCTGTAATTCCATTAACTGAATAATAATTGAATAATTCCATTGAGGATTTACTTTTTAAGTCATTACTGAACATCTGTACACTACACACGATCTCAGCTCCTTCAAATTTAAAATAAAATGGTTCAGAAGACTTCTTAAAGTATTTAAAGCTTTTATTAGACGGCACAGTAAAAAAGTTCCAACAACCCCTTAAAGCAAAAGTTTCTCAGATATGCTGCAGCTTCTACATTCAGGATGATGGGAAGTTACAAACTGTAAAGAGGTTCTTTACCTGACTTTTCCCTAAGGATATTTCTATTTATGGGACCCAGAGTGGAACTGCTGCTTTGGTGTTCTCATTCACACCTTTAGTACACATAAAAGACTGCTTCATTACAGTAGCCTTTAAAAAAAAGGCTATGATGCAAAACAGTATTTTAAATCATCAAATGTAAGGCAAATAAAGTTAAACTGCAGTGCTGCAGACATATATATACACATGGCAAAAAAAATCCAAACAAATCCTTAGTTGTATTATCCGTCTTTGATACAACCTGGGGTTTTCCCTGATCCTGCAGGATTTGCTAGTAGTTTTGCTACTGGTTGGCTCAGAACATGTTAACCACATGAAGACAGCTAGCACCAACTTCCAGAGTGCCCTTCAGCAAAGAAAAGCAAACAGTGTTTGACTAGAGGCTAAAAGTTCTGTTTTGAATTGCAGAGGACAGAACCTGCACAAAAGAGCAAGCTCAGCTACCTTGTCAGGCTTGGCTTGTTTAATCTGAAGGTCAACATGAACCTGAAAGAAGATACTCATGAGAAATTAATTCAGAAAGGCATAAATGATTCAAGAGAAAAACCTTGCTAAACTGCAATCTACATGGCCAGGAATTTCTCTGTGGAAAGCTCTACTCCTTACTAAGCATCCCTAATGTACCTGATAAATGCAGAGGATACTGCCCTACTACACCTGCACAGCCCACAAATGCCATGAGAATGACCATATTCCAGCCCTCTCCCATCAAACGGGGAGCATCTAAGCAGAGCAGGTGCAATTCGAGCCTGGCATGTAGAAAAAGAAATGGAAGGACGAAGAATAAAAGCAATTAGTTCCAAAGGGAACTTAACTGCTGAGTAACTGAGGGGTTTCACCACAGGACTAACTTAATTTCAAATGCTGAGTGCATATTCCTCAGTCATCACCCAGGCTCCCGCAGGGGAAGGCGGGGAGTGACTGGCATACAGAAAACAGTGCATTCGAACTGCCTGGTATTTCGTGATAATCTGCATTTACCTGAAAGCTGTCAATTGGCAACAACATTTTACATCAACATAAACTGACCTGGAGAATCACACTGGGCAGAAACGAAGTGTTCTCTGACAAGGGCATTGTGCAAGCTTGGGCACCAAAACACAGCTCTGGCAGAAATCCGCACTTTCTCTTTGCTACGTTGCTGGCATCCAGCCTGGGAGACAAGCGAGGGTCTGTCCTTTCAGCCCTACCCGCAGCGTCAATGGCTTCAGGGAGATTCTTCCACAAGCAAAACTATGACTTTTGAGCCTTCCCTCCTCAGTGATTCCCAATTCTTCCCTGGCACTGGTTCTCTATTAACTACTTGATTCTTGATACAATGTGCAAGTATTCAAATTCCTTTACAATAAGGGTTATCAGGGATAAATGCACTAGCACCCCATACAATACCATCACCACTTACTCACCTACACAAATAATTTATTCTAAGTAAGATGAGCTTAGAAGCAAGACAGGTTTAACAAACATGTAAGTTTTTTAGACAGTTTTAAAATGCTTGGTTATGAGGGCTCCTGAAGAGACCAAAACTTGATTTGTTTGGCTAAAATGTAAGTCATTCACTGAGTGATTAAAGATGTCCAAAGGTGCTCAACTTTGCTGGAAACTGTGGAGAATAAAGAAAGAGGCATGTCAGTTGGACTGGAGCAAAACATCCTCATAAATGAGTGCAATATACCCTAGAACAGACCAGCAAAAAAGCCAAAATCATCCTTTCAGAACACTCTTAAAAAGGAGGGGGGAAAAAAGCAGGAGGGGATTTCTCGGCCATCCTGATTTTCAGTCTCTCAATCCTCTTCATTCCTTTGCAGAAGGCAAAATAATTTCATTTGTAGCTTCTGACCTAAACTAATCCCATGCATGCTCCTCCAGAGGTCTACTAGGCACTCTATTATATAGAAAATAGTAGGAATGATGGCAAAAACAGCAGCAAGATCAATTCTAATAGAGCATATAAAGCTATGTTAGGATTACAAGAAATATAAGTGGGATTTCCACTATTATTATGATTACTTCTTCAGTAATGTTTCATGGCACAAGCCAAGTAACCATGTCTTGCTGCAGTGAATAGGATAGAAACTTGCTTTGTAGATGGCTTGAGAGCTTTCCAAACTGAGGAAAGCTCATAGGCCCTTCCGACTCAAACCCAAACCATGCTAAAACTTACTTCTTGTTTTGATGTTGGGAATTTCAGAGCATCTATAGTCAATACACCCTAAAATCTGATTTTCATAGGAGACAGAATCCAAACAATCGGCTTTCTCAACTCAAGGTCCAACTTTAGCCAAGCCAGCTGGGGGCAGCTACACAGTAAACCCACCCTTTTCCTCCAGTGCTGGTGGCACATAAGTGGAGGTTCCTCAGGCTTCAGCAACACATTTTATCACTCTCAGCTCCCGTGACGAGGGAGCATCTCTTTCCCACCTGCTGTCCTGCAGGTTGGAGGCAGCTGCTCAAGGTGGATTGATCTCTACCAACAAAATCATCATAGAAGAAACCCTGAGTTAAGTTGCATAACTTTGCTTTGTATTTTATCTTAGTTATTTTCTTTACCGGTTTCTTGTTGGTTTATAATCCTCCAGACAAAATAAGTTGAAGTTAACACAGCTGTTAAATTATATACAGCACTTTTCTTGTAACTATGAAGACAAACTGTATAAATTTCATAGCTAGCTGAGAATCTGAGGACACATTTACTCAAAATTCTCTATACAATTTCTTGCACTAAGAACTGTTTCTATTTCTTCAGCAATCAGTTCTCTAACTCTGGTTGCTGTAAAGCTGCTTCTGAATAGAAACTTACATTGTAAAATCAAGCAATTTGTAAAGAACTAAGACAAATCTCTTTTAACTAAATCTGTATTAAATATTATAGGAACAGAAATAAAATTACTTTTAACACTTGTCACTGCAATATTATCTTCTACTAATGAATTATTAATATGCCAGTTTACCACTAAAACGATGCATGTCTATCTTTTTTTTTTTTTTGAGACTGAAACCTATGACATTTTTCAACCTCACAATGATTACTTTTAGTAACAGTTACTTCAGTGATCTAAACTGAAGATGAATAGTCTTTGTGTATCTACAAAAGCAACTGTATTTTCTACTCAGAACAGGGCAAACATAGTTTACACTTTCAAGAGACTGTTCTTTTAGACGCTCAGTCAATGGTTTCCCTTAAGTCAGTTGTCTAACTTTGTATCAAACCATGCCGGAAAAACAGGTATAACTATTCTTTTTTATTTAAATAATTTTAGGAGACTAAAACAAGTCATTATTTTAGAATTCATTATCCACAGAGCCATCACCATTCAGGGGTTTAGCCAGCATCCATACGGCCAATGGGGGCAACATCAATTCACACTCGACTCGAGCAGGGCTTTATCCTCCAGCCCAGAATGGGCCCCATGGCTGAACCCGGCAGCACTGCAAAACTCAGCCCTGAGGAGCCTGTGTGTAGGTAAGAGACAAGCTGGGTAAACCTGCATGTAGCACATGGCAGTAACTTGCTTCACACGTAACTAACTATCTGCAGGCCTGGTGACTTGCCTGGTGAGGCTAAATACTTATGGCTAAATACTTATGGGAGGTCACTAATTTTTAAGTAACAGATGGAAGAGGACAGCTTTCCTTCGAGACAGGCAGTCTCTCCCCATCCCACAGTCCTCCCCTGTTCCAGAATGGGCCACCATCTTATAAAAACTGGAAAGGCTTGCACTTGTGTTGAGAGCCCACAGCAATAGCTCCTATATTTTTACTGATCAGATTTTGGCAGGCAGGAAAGCTTTCTCTATAAACAAGCCTCGTTTTATATTTCTAAGTACACTGTCTTGCTTTCCCTCCCAAATTAGTGCTGACAATTAATGCCCATCAAAAGAATAAAACTAAGTAGTTTGAGGAACCAGCATTGAAATAATTAGTCTTGAAAGCCCAGGAAAGCACTCCTAAAAGCAGTTAAAGTGTGTTTGTGCAAGAGCTTGTTTGTCTAAAAACACAGCGAACTCTGCGTGCTCCAAGTTCAGACCTCCTCGGACACCAACTCCTCTCGACCAGCTGCCTTGCCCAGCAGACAAGTGAACAATGAGGGAAGGAAATGAGCCATCCCTTGAGGGCATCCTTGAAGTACGTACTCAATGGCATCGCCCATCTTCGACAGCAGCCATAAGTATAGGAGAGCGGCACATTGATAAGAGTCGGGACGGGCATCAGCCGGAATCATTCCTTCAGATAACACGGCAAACCGGGCCTTATGTTATGCATGAGGCAGAGCCTGAGGAGTGACAGGAGAGGTAATTGCCTGGCTCCACCCAACAGGTCTTCACCCAGAGAAGAAAAGGCAAGTGGAAAGAGAGAAGGATACATTTCGGATTTTCAGGGTGTGTCTAAAAGTCAGCAGTCTCCTTTCAAAGCAGAATAGAGCAAATCCTTCTATCTGAGAACCTGAACAAAGGCAACAGTCACATATCAAGCACTTCCCTCCTAGTATCACCCGAGGGCAGGTATTTCACCTGCTAAATATTCAAGAACAGGGGTGCAGAAGTGATTAAGCAACTGACCGTTTACACCTGAAAACAGAAGGGCGTATCAGGTTTTATGTGGTCTGCCTAGCAGCCTACGCTGATTGTTGAATTTCAAGATACAGGGGGTTTTTTTCCAGCTAATTTATTCAAGGAACCGACAATTCTTGACTGCCATACAGCTGTTTCACACACTTGCCCTCTTCTACATGTTATACTCTGCCTTGAGACAGAGTATCATTTGCAGCTCATTTTAAATTCAGAATGATTGTTACTTTAGAATTTTTTAAACATCAAATCAAAACTATAGAGATCTTTAACCATCTTTACTGCTTTGCATCCATGTGTAATTTCAGTTACAGTGGAAAATCCTAGACACAGATGAAGAAGCCAGCACGACACATGCATTGTCATAGTTAAACATGTAATTGGTCCAACTAAAATCCAACTTATTGTTCTTCATAAATCCAGAGCGTGACAAAAACCATGGGAAGAAAAAAAAAAGGCTCCAAAACAAACAGTGGGAGCGCTGTTACACATTCCTCAGAGCGCAAAAGTAGTGTTAGACTTCAACAGGCACTAAGATCAGGCCTTCCGAGCAGTTTTGATTACAGAGATTACAGCTCTCCCCTTTTGCAGACCCGCAGCAATGTAGAACAAGTCGGCCAGACCTGCAGCTTCGCTTTTTGCCCCTAAACCCAAGCCATGTCTGACAGCAGGTTGACTTTACTGGTCATTTGAGTACTCCTCCTTTTCCCTGGCTGAACAATACAGCAGGGCTCTGCTCCCTTCCCACAGACGACTGACTTGCCTCGAAACTACAAGCGAACATCTGCAAGCCCTAAGGCTGGACTTAACTTCCCGAGCGCGGAGGGCGGCGGGCGCCGCGCCGCCTACCTTGGCCACCCAGCTGAACAATGGTGACATCCTAGAGGCTCTGGCGCGGCGATCCCCGGCGATCCCCGCTCCTCTCCGCCTCTCCCGCCCGCCGCTCGCACCGCCTCATGCGCCGGGCAGGGACCGGCCCGCGCGGACTCCCCAAGTGTCCCCGAGCGCCGGCACGGCCAGCCCTGCGCGCCGGGGACACTGCCCGTGGCGGCNAGCGAAGGGAAAGGAAGGGCCGCGGCCGCGTCCCGCCCCCGCCGCGCTCCGCCTCCGGAGGGGCTCCCTGCGCCGGGCTGCGGGAAGGGAGCGGGCTCGGGGAAGGAGTGCGCTCGGAAAGAGAGCGGCTCGGGAAAGGAGCGGGCTCTCGCCCTCCGGCACCGCGCCCGGCAACGCAGACAACGGCCGGCCGCCGCCTCGCGCTGCCCGGCCACGTAATTCAGCGCTGACGACGGGATTCGTAACTAAAACTTTCTGGGAGCACTCCGGCATCGAAGCCACTCCTGACATTAAAGGATCGAGCGGAAAATCATCTGTTTGAAACCACCGTGAAATGTTACACTTCCAGTCTGTCTTGCCATTCGTGTTAGCTAATGGCATTTGACATCACACACTAGCAGCTCAACTTCCAGAAATCAGGCTGTCGTGGAAAGCCAGACAGTAGTGTACATGTTTCCGGGAGGTCCAGGGATGTTACTTGCCACTTAGCCAGGAATGCTAATTCCTGTCGTTGCTCCGGCTGAGCTGGCTGTGAACACCTTCCTCCCCATCTAAGTGGCCGTAGGGCTGGCCTGAAACAACTAATTTTCCTGATTTTGGAGGAAGGGCATAGAACCAGGAAACGAAAAAAGGCCTGGAGTTCACAGGAAATAATCCACTGGGCTCAAAACAAAAAGCCCTTTATTTTCCACCACCTCACAGAAACAACATGAAGAACTAGATCTGCGCAATTGTAATAGGAAAGCATAGGCGTCTGCTATGCACTTCTCAATAAAATTCAACTGGTCAAAGTTAGATGACGAAGTGCCAAATTCAGCTCTTCGTTTTGCCCAAAGACACTTTCACTGAGACAGCTGTGAAAGTGCCCTGCATATGCTTGCACTTGCACACTTATGGCCAATGGAATGATCTCCGGGTTAGAGCTGACACTGCTCCAGTTGCTTGAGTTAGTAGACGAAAACAGACGGGAAAGAGTGACATCCCTGCACGTGGGCCGGGGAGAACCAGAGCCAATCTCACAGCTCACTGAGGCAGAAAAGGGGTAGTTTTGGTGCCTGCCCCAGACTGCATGACCCTGCAGCCCTGGGTTTGGTTCATGCAAAACCAACAAGGCAGCGAGCTGCTAGAGAGCTCTATCACCTCCTAAGGTGGGGCTGGTGAGAGCCCTAGCACTGCTGTATGTCTGTAATGGGCTGCAGAGGGATGAGGGGCAACACAAAAGCAGTTCTTCTCAGGCTGTACCTAAGCTACAGTTTCTGAAATGAATACCTTAACAAATACATTTCAGATCCTCGTAAAAGGAGAATAAAGTTCCATTTTCTAATAGTTCTGCAGATTAGAGATAATTCACAAAGATGGCCAATGGTTCTCTCTGTCAATTGTACAGATCTTCTCAGCCATAAGCCCAATAAGTGACTAAATATGACTGATACCCATTCTGGCAGCAATCTCTAAAGGCTTACTGGCATGACAGAGGGAGACATTTTCACTGCTGCTACTGTTCATGATGTACAGAGCACATACATGAAAAAATAACGTCTATTCTCAGGGCCTTAAACTCAGAACCTGACAAGAGCTCTAGAAACAATACCATCTGAAGTATAGAACCAGGTCTGCTTTTATTTCATAAAGTAACTGAGGGCACGAGCAAGGCAGAATGCTCCTCATTATGAGCTGCTCATAATAGTACAGTATAACCACTATAGTTGATGGTAGCATGAGAGTCTCAAGAGGCTCATCTCTCTAATGCTGAGTGTGAACAATATTACTTCTAAATAATTATTTCTTCCCCTCTCTCCAAGGAGATCCTGCCAGCATGGGAGTTTTTCCAGCTTCCCCTTCCTGACTGACATCTTTGCACAATTTTAAACTAACAATACACACATTTGCCCCTGAGTCCACATTAAACACTGATGTCAGTCAGGATATCTGGCTTCTCCCCCTGTCTGCAACTGGTTCAAACAGCCATCTCCAGTGTGTTACTTCACACTAATTAACTTCAAACCTGTTGCATGTAGTTGCTACAGTGACATTTGTATGATTTTAAATGCACTCTGAAAACTTCTACATGCTTCTACAGGATTGGGAAGAAGAGCAGTCTTGTGGAGAAGATACTGAATTAGGAAATGGAGTAACTGAATGAATTCCAGCTTCTGCTGTTAACATGGCTTTCAGGCACACTACAAAACTGCTCTCTCTGCTTTAGTTCATCTGTTAAACAGAGATGACAGATGCTGGCCCTGAAGGAAGGAGAAATGGGTACACTTTGGCATTTGGGAAACAGCTGGATGCGAAGCTTAAGTGTTCAGCTATAAAAACATTTAGTAATACACAAAATTCTTCAGTGTAAATGAAAAGGTCACTGTGTTGCTTACCTTCCAAAAAAAGATGCATTTAGTAATGTAGTGGGAACAATATGTGCATTCATTCTTCAGGATGTTCAAATTTCTAAAAAGAGAACTCTGTATTTTAGTATTTTAAGTTTGTCTTGTGTAGATAACTGTCTCTCCAAAAATACTACACACCCATTTTGGTGAAATGGAAAAATTCAGGGCCAGGGAACAACATCTGTACTGCATAAATAGTAAGTAGCACTTGACACTGTCTTATCCAAGTGTATGATCTCCTAAAAATCAAAACAAACCCCTCAGTCCTATAAGCTGTTCCATGTTATCATGGAAAGTATTAGCAAGATATTTGTGGCTGTTTTTAAAATAGCAACAATTAAAATACTTCAAAGCCACAACTTAAAGCTTACATCATCAGAAAGGTGATCTTTCTGTTTTACAGATGTTCCACATAAATTTACACATACACAAATACCCCCATTATTATTTACCCAAGAAATTTTTCTCCATTAAAAGAAGCCACTTGGAGAAGGAAAGAGATATAAAAAGAGAAGGGAGACATAAGGAAATATTAAGAAGAAAGGAGGGTGCAGTTGACCTTTCAACTACAAAAAAGGAGGATTTCTGGCTCATTTTCCTCTGATTGCAGTTTCTCTAGGTTTAATGGCCATAAATATTTTTGTGTGTTCACAGTGCATCATCACTGAATGATGCCTCACAAGAACTTGCATTAAGGGTATAGCCACAGCTGTGGTACCTGAGAACTGGCCTCTTCTGCTGCTCTTTTGTTACAACTACTGGTGATTTTAAAGCAGATCCTATTCCCATTTAAAGTTTTTTCTTCTGAATTGTATTTAAACGTAATTTGAGAAGTTATTCTTCTCATGAATTATCCCCTCTGCCCACATTCACTTGCAACTTTCACTTATCTCCTTCCTTTCTGCACACAAGAAGGTCTTGATAAATTCAGGTGAAAAAATACAAGAAAAAAATATGCCTGCCATTAATTATCACTTTCCAATATTTGGCCTTTGTTTTAAAACACTCACAATTTTTATCCTTTATCCCTTATTTCTCACCATTCTTTAGGATTTCCCTGAGCAAATTTCCCTGTCTCATCCTTTCCCCTTCCAGGTGTGATGGTTTCTATTTCATCAGAGAAAAAAGAGAAAGAAAGTGACTACTGTGGGAGTACTGTTTGTGATGTGAATTCAAAATGTAATAATGTTTTGGTTCTTAGATGCAGCTGTAATAAATCATGCCAAAATAAAGGTGTCTAAGGAAACACTAGATTCTTATGGCACCTTCACACAATGCAAGATGCAAAAAACATTATTTATCTGAATTCATCAATGGAAAAGAGTAATGAATCCTCTGGATTTCATCCTTTCCAAAGATTCAATCAAGCCTAACTCAGTGGCTTCTGAATAGATACTATGGTGAAGAAAAGAGTAAGCTTTGTTACTTCTTTTGGCTAAATTATAAGCAAACTTTTTTCTCAATACAAAATAAGATGTTAATCATAAAACCAACTTACTTTACCAAACCTGATCTGCACCAGCCCCCTGATGAAAGATCCAACATTTAAGAACTGGGTTTCCATTTGAGTTATAGTGCATAGAATCCCACTGCCCATGCTAAAGATGAAATCCAGCTTTCACCAAAGCACCTGGGATGACTTTTCTGATGCTTTCTAGACACTCAGTGGAAACAGAAATTACATAGATTTGGGTAATCTTCTTAGTACTGTGAGTGAAATTTTCTGGCTATTTGCTAACCAGTGGCAAATATGAAAAATGCTGACATTGGGCCAGTGCCCAGAGATAACTTGCAATTCACTCCCCACATAGCAGATGGGATAGAACAGTTCCACGCGACACCTCACCAGACTGCTGGACACTGATTCAGCAGCAGAGTCCTTTCCAGCCTCTCCTGTAGGTTTAGTTTACCTATAATTGCCTTTTCCTCCACAAAATTTGTAATTGCTAAAATGCTTTGATTCAAGTGATATTAGGATTTCTCACTAGGAATGAAAAGTCATGTTGGTGATGGGCTATCTGTCCTCTTCCCTACCACCACTATCCCTTCTCTCTCCAATAGTGCCAGAGAATAAGAGAGTTTTACAATGTGCTGAGGGCTCAATTGCACCTCAACAACAGAACTGAGGGAAAGCAAGACCTCTGAAGGTTTTTTTCTCTCCTATACCTGCAGGAGAGAAGCTAAGAGCACATGGGCCATGTTGCTCACTCAGCGAATAGTGGAATTAAGTCTTCCTTGGTCAAGTAATATCCTAGAGGCAGGGTTACATCAAATGGAGTGAGGTCATGAGAGTATTAGAGGATAAAACACCTCATAAGGTTGAAGCAGCTTTCCTGGTTGGCTACCATTATCTTCAGATTCTTCCCCATGAGTCTCTTTTGGACAAAAAAGTATTCAGGCATTCATTTTTTTAATTTGAAAAGTTGTATCTAGAGAAAATGGTAAGTGCTTTTCTTCTGCCCTGTTAGAAGACAGTTGTGGGTGATAGTAGATGCTGGGATGATCAATCAGTTATCTCGAACAGAATGGATAATGCCTTAGTATTTGCTCCAGAAAATTCAGAGTGGAAGGGTTTTGGTGAAATCCTTAGTCAAATAAGGGCCTGGAGAAAATACTACTCACGTTACGTGGAACCCATCATCCTGTAAAGGCAATCAAGGTTACACATAATCAGCAGAAGAGTAACACAATCTAGCTTTAGGGTCCACTGGTGCCCATTCATAAACATTAGGATCATCTGATGCAAAGAGCAAATCTGGACTGAAATGATTGTGCCACTTCACTTCCAAACACATTGATGAGCAAACTTTGGATTGGCAAGCTTTATGCCAGATTGCGTATTTTCTGTCTTCCCACAGACAGCAAAATAAAGCTTAAAGCTGTCAGGAACTTTGCCATGGGTTCTGACTAATTCCACTCAAGCATAATCATATGTCTGTATTTGACCAAGATGAAATGTACACTGCTGAGTGATCTAATTGTAATCAAATGATCAGATCTCTATAAATGAGTGAAAAAAACACAGCCTGAATCTACAGATAAGCCCAAGCAAGACTTATGAAGATCTCTTGTGAGGAAGTCACTTTGATCTGAATAGCTGGATGCAAAAAACCCACAAGGACAATGTGGCAAATGAGCAACAAGGGAAACTCAGAGCAGGGAATTGCCACAAAGAGACATCAGAAGTTCCATGCATTTATTCTGTTTAGTAATGAGGGTTTTCTGGAAGATGTGAACTGAGCAGAAAGAGTAGAAAACAGCAGGAGCAAACCAGGAAACTGCAGAAGCAAATCAGAGAGCTCAAAATAAATGGGGATGCTCCCAGTGCGCAATGACAAACACATAGGTCAAGCCATTAGGATCATCAGCTGAGTCTTGACTGTAGCTGAAACAGCTGGAAAGCTCCTATTTTCCCCCCTTGTAAGGCAGTAGCTTTTTGTCTTCTCAGTGTCACCAAGCTGATGGATAACTTAGCTGAGCTCTCCAGAATGCTGAGGTGGCTCTGGTGAGAGAGCAGCAAGGGATGACACACCTACACACACACCCTGACACAACTGGATAAACTATAAGATACTAATTATGCAAGACTGCTTATTTCAAAAATCTCTTGGCACTAGGATGCAAAACATGTGAAAATCAAATCACCATTAATGTCCCCTGGCACTAGATACATGGCCCTGAAAGGACTTTGCACCCTTTTCCATCAGCTTCCTGCTGCTTCCTTGTGACAACCACTCAAAGATCTCAGGAGGAAAAAAACCCAAACCTCTTAAAGTTTAAAAAACATTTTCAAAATGCAATTACATAAAAGTTATATTTAAAGTGCTTGTTGATCTTGAAGCTTATATGATTAACTCAGTCAGATGGGAAAAAAAGACAATTCATTTGAAGACAAGTCTCATTTCATTTATAAAGAAGCATTACCTCACAGTGGAAAAAAATCCCCCAAACTACTAAGCACTTCTACTTCCAATAAGAGATAAGTTATAGAGTAAAAAATGTCTAGAAAGTATTGAGGAAAATGTATGAACAGAATATGACACCTCTCATTTGATTGGTTGAAATCAAAATATAATTATAATTTTATCAATTCCCCACATGCTATGGGAGACATATATATTATGAATGTCTATTTCCATTACATGGGACTTCATGTTAGATTAGTTATTTACTGTAGCCTACTAGATTACCATATTTACTGTAGCCTACTAGAACACTCTAGTAATGAGTAATATAAAATAAGCAATCATGTATGCATCATTTTAAAGAGTTATAGCCTAGCTTTTTGTTCACGTAATTAACTATAGATACAAAAACAGTCCCACTGTCCTAGGCATATTATTTCATATACTTCAGTTGCAACAGTAGGAGACTAGAGAAGTATGGTGAGTTCCACAGTATGGAGAGACATGAAGAGTAGCCAGCTTTCTCAGTTGCCCACAATTTGCATAATAACTAAATAAATGTATTTCTAACAGCATTGATTTCTTGTTATTTAATCCAGCCACAATCCCCATAGACAGTACACAGATTCTAATGGGCTTATATTGTAGTTCACATACTCTAAAGCAACCCCCATTTCAGTAAACTCCAACAGTTAAAATAAAACTTTGAGAGTTAACTACTCCACCTCCAAACCAAAATATTCTCGGTTTTCCTGGGAATTGCTTAACAATAAGAACTATCAGTTCAGGTTTCTCTCTCAGTAGGTGTAAGGTCCAGAACTCAACTACAGTCAATGGAGCTACACTGCAGTTCACATATGATGAGCAGCTGAGTGTAAAAGCTACTTATTTGAGAATTGCCTCCACTAAAATCACAGACCAAGTTGTTACTATATCCTTAGGCATCTTAAGCACAGACAACAAAAGGAGGAAACAAATACCATATAGTCCTGTCCTTTTCCAGAATTAAGCTGAAGAAATTTTAATGTCTATAAGGTTGCCCTCATATCATAAGCCTCCCTGCTCGGGTGCTCTTGGAAAAAACCCTGGTGGGAGAACTGCAGCAGCCAGCTGAGAACTATTGCAGCCCCTTGCAGTTGATTAAGAAGTGCACTCAGCTGCCTGCCCAACCCTTGCTCTACATCACTCCCCATCACCAGCCTTCCATTCGATTACAAGCTGCAGCACAGTCCTTCCCTAGATACTTCCAGTGTAAGGTGAAATTGAGAATACCGCTGGAACCTACTAACATAATAATTTGCATGTACAGTAATTTTGTATGGAGCATATAAATCTGCCTTTTTATTAAATTATCTGTGCTTTTTATTTTGCTGTGTTGTGCTGTTGATTATATTTCTTCTCAGCTGTCTTGAATGCGGAAAACTTTATCAGCAATGTTCCCTTGCATGTATTTTTAACTTACTGTTTCTAATCTCTCCCCTTCCTACCCTCTTCTGCAGGCCTGTTAACCCATTGAGTGTATCTTTGCCAGTGATGTGGCCTGTTTTGCTTTTGTATTTTTGGCTAAGTCATTGAAGTCACTGTCACAATTGAAAGTCACTGTCTTTCAATTACAGTGAAAGCCACAAAATGGCAATAAACCATCTCTGAAACCAAGATTCAAACACTGTCTTTACCAATCTGAAAAATCACTCTCTCCATGATTCAGTTGGCTTTCCATTCAGAAATTTACAGTTCCAGGTTTCATTACAAATAACATTCCACATTTAGTTACTTTAAGACAATTCTGTTTTAACTCCTAAAAAACATACTGGAAAACATTTGTGAAATGTAACACATGATAGAGAGGCTTTTAAAATACAGCGGCTTTAAAATACAGCAGGCTTTGTCCTTATGGCTCTTTTGTGGTTTTGATAAAGCCGCATTGCTTCAAAGGGCTCAGGATATACTACTGTAAGTCACCACTGCACATTTCAGCCACATGTGCTGACTGCGCTTCCGCTCCTCTGCCAGAACAATGGAAGCCTTTGCGTGCTGAGTCAGCCATCCAAAAAAACATGGATCCACAAAGCCCCTCTCCACAGGTTCTGTTAACCATCTTATCACCAAGAAGGGGAGACAGCTGCATCATTTACTGCAAGACTCATGGAGTTGGTAAAATTTGGAAATGCATACATATTCTCAGGAATAAAGTCTAAGTTATTAGTTGACATGCAGTACACTACTGAAATACATAAATACATAACTAATCATGAGTCAGTTCTGCCATTTCCTTCTTTCTGGGTATTCTTAGTACCAATAGGGAACTCTGGCATTTCAGGATAAACCTGCAAAAAGCTGGATGGATGGTTTAGATGAATTCTTCACTGAAGTATATTCACAGATACCACTGCAACTTGCAAGTCTGAGCTCACATTTTCGAATAATTTGCAAGACTTAACTCACATATTCAAATGTGTTCACAGGTGCAAAGACTCAAATAGATAAGTGAACCTCAGAAGTCATCTAAGCAGGTCTGTTAGAATCATAGAATCAATTTAGGTTGGAAAAGACCTGTAAGATCATCAAGTCCAACCACTAACTCAGCACTGCCATATTCACCACTAAACCATGTCCTCAAGTGTTACATGCACACATTTTTTGAATGCTTCCAGGGATGGTGATTTTACCACTTCCCTAATCAGCCTGATCCAACACCTGAGAACCCTATTACTGAGGAATTTTTTCCTAATATCCAATTTAAACCTTTCCTGGTGCAATTGAAGCCACTTCCTCTCATCCTGTCACTTGTTACCTGGGAAAAGTGGCCAATCCCCACCTCACTACAACCCCCTTTCAGATCATTGCAAAGAGTGATCTGGTCTCCCCTGAGCCTTCTCCAGGCTGAACAACCCCAGCTCCCTCAGCTGCTCCTCACAAGCCTTGTGCTCCAGACCCTTCCCCAGCTCCACTGCCCATCTCTGGACACACTCCAGCCCCTCAGTGTCCTTCCTGTGGTGAGGGGCCCAGAACTGGACACAGGATTGGAGGTGCAGCCTCACCAGTGCCGGGTGCATGGGAACAGTCACTGCCCTGGTCCTGCTGGCCACACTGTTGCTGGCACAGGCCAGGATGCCATTGGCCTTCTTGGCCACCTGGGCACACTCTGGCTCATGTTCAGCCACTCTGCCCCCAGCCCATAGCACTGCCTGGAGTTGTTGTGACCCAGGTGTAGGATCCAGCACTTTGCTATGTTGAACCTCTTGAAACTGGCCTTGGCCTATTTATCCAGCCTGTCCAGATGCCTCTGTAGAGCTGTTGCACCCTCCTGCAGACCAACATTCCTGCTCAATTTGGTGTCATCTGTGAATTCACTGAGAGTGCCTTTGATCCCCTTGTCCAGATCACTGATAAAGATATGAAACAGGACATTTCATCCAGGGTATATTAAATCCTCAAATGTCCCTTTGCTTTTAATTATAATTTCTGAGTAGAATGTAGGCCAGTTTTAATCAATCTCCCCAGCTTTTTCTCTTAGCATGCAAAAAACTGTAATATACAATCAAACAACAAGAACTTAATAAAAATCAAATATTACTTTCTCTAATTGTAGATCCACAATGTCATCCCCATACAAATGCTTTGATTTTACTCACAACTCCAGTTAAGACAAAACCTCAGAAGTCTAATTCAGCTGAGGTTTCAAGTTGGCATCAAGACTTCCAGAACAGGCTGACATGCCTGTGCAAACATGTGTACTTAAAGTCAGGTCACTGAGAGTTATCAGGCTAAACAAAAATTGTCACGTATCTAGGTTTTATATGGCTTGTTGGAAGTACATTGTCTCAACATGTGCGAAGGGGTTTATCCTGAGACCTTGACAGTTTCTGTTCTGTAACTTTAACAAGAAATGTAATCAGAAATCTGTGTTTTGTTTGTTTGAGGTTCCTGGGAACTTTTCTGACTCTTCCAAATCTAGTATGCATATGGATAGTCTATTTAACACAAAAACTGAAAGAGAAGGGAAAAAAAAGTCAGCTCCATTCTAAAGAAAAACTTGAAGAATGCCTTCTGCAGTACACAAACTCCCTGCAGAAAGCCCAGTGAAAGACCTCCTCCCAGTAAAGAGGAAGCCTGCATACCGGCAATGCAGGCACTCTGAGATGTAAAAGCTATTCATTTGAGAATTGCCCCCACTTAAATCACAGATCAAGTTGCTACTGTGTCCTTATGCATCTTACGGATGTATCTGGTTCAGTACATAGTTACTAACATACATGTAATGAATATCCAGAAATCCTGCAAGTTTCTAGAAGATAAACTTTTGTCCTTACACACATAAAAACTTATTATAGCAAGCTGCTAACATGACTGAGAGCTAATGTCTTCACATCTCTCAGATATTCTATTGAGGAGAGCTGAAATACCCCAGAACAGTGGCTGATTTCAAACACTATCCAATGTTAAGCACGTCTTGTTTTGTGAAATTTAACACACAAGAATAAACTCCAGAAACAGCAGTATTTCTGTTCTACAGACTTTACATAGTGCTGCTCGTTGTTACATAGTAAACTGGAAACTCATTCCAGTATTTTTAGAGGCATTGCAAAAATATTGAAAAAACACCCCAACAAAAACCAACCAAACAAACAAACCCCCCAAAAGGAAAACCCAAACAGAACTTCAGTAGGACAATTAGGGGAAAAAAAAGTCAAATGGAAACTACAGTACTGAAATTTTCTTACTGAAAATCCATCAGCATCTTTCAACTGATTTCAATCAGTTTTAGATTAAGCCTTCGGTATCTCCACGGTAAGGTGAGCGAGTCTCCTGCTGGTGGAAAGCAGAAGAGGTGCAAACTGTCACAGCAATCGCAGTATCTTACATTTGCTCTGGACAGCCACTAAGTGGCACTTAAACACCTTATCTTAAACCCTGATGAGTCTGCGAACTTGTGAAGGGATTGGAGGGACAAAAGGAGTTATGCACTCTGGGGACTAATCCCTTTTAAGAACAATGAAGTTCTCTTCCTGCAATTAGAAAAGCTTCCTAACGGCCTGGCTAGGAATGCTACTGTCAGGAATGCTGTACAGTGCTCCCCAGCAGCAGAGAGACTGCAGAGAGCTCCGCAGCTGCCACTGCTTTCTCTCCTAAATCCCAGTCCTGATTCGAGAACCAGAGTACCTCGTTCCAGTGTGTCACTACCCACTGTTGTGTCACTTTGAAATATGCACTTAAATCGGGAAAACTGAAGTGCTTCATTGCTGCTGGACAGCTGGTCCAACAAAGGCAATCCTAAAACACAACTTCCAGAAATGCCTCTGAATTCAGCTTCAGTAAGAGACCTCTGAAGGTACCAACACTGTACCTGAAGATGCACATTAGAACATGGTTTTTGTAGTCTGCAGAGAATTAAAAGTGATGAACGAAGCTTTGCTCTTCTTAAGACTTTAGTAAATTATTGCTTTGTAGACATATGGCATACTCCTATTTGAAATTTTAAATAAGGAAAGAAACCTAATTTTTATAATAGTGGTGTCCAATCAATCATATTAATCATCCTGAATATATTCTTGTATTTGAATTATGATTTTTCTTACCTGGTTTTAAAAGTACTTCTGTTTAATTAAAAATCTTTCTAAGTGAATTAATTACAGATATTGGAAATACCTTCTTTTCCTACGTGAACAACATAACTGTCATTGAAAAAATCTAAGGATAAAACCAAGCAGAATAATATATTACATATTATAGGTGCTAACCAAGCAAGCATGTACAAGCATGTTTAAAGTCACTGTTGCAAGTATGTCTGTTGTCTTCAAAGGAACTAGCCTGAAGTTAAAGTGCATACAGATTTTCAGCCTCAAAGATTCGGAAATAAGATTTATGTATAATTTAGTTTCTGACTCTCAAAAAACCACCTCCATTTCAGTTAGCCACAGGTTTAGATGCAAATACATCACCAGATATTCACTGCAAGCTCCACTTTATACCTTTGTGCTGAAGGTGGCCTCCAAAAATCTCAAAGGAGTTATAAAATTTAGCTTTTATTCCCTGTTCCTGTGCAAGTTCCTTACATTACAAGTAGAAGCATAGCATATAAGCAACAAAGCAGCACAACAAACCACATCATGATTAGTGAAAATACAATTTTGAAGCACATTCTGCCTGTGTGAAGCTAGTTTTGTGGAGTTCTTTTAAAGGCTGAAGCAAGAAGCTTGCAAATGAAAAATGTTCAATCAGTTATGCAGAGGGACCAAACTTAACCCAATGCAAGAGGAATCACCATCAGTGAAGCTGTTTTTATGACTAGCAATAGATCTCAATTACTGTCACCCTGGGAAAAGTGGGGGGAGGGTGGGAAAGAAAGGAGAAGTGCGCATCAACCAGCAGTTTCATACAAAGGACAAACCGAGTATAAACTGGCATTATCCACTCAATCCTTGTATCAGATCCTCGGTGATCAACCTTTAGGGCAAACACACATACCCATTTAAGCCTGTATTTGTCCAGTCACACAAATCATTCTTTAGGAAAACATTTCCCACAGCCCTTCCTATAACTTGACGTCCACAGAGAGGATAAAAAAAACCCAGAAATACAGAACAACTGTGTCTACAGGCAAGGGAAAGCACTGATTTTACGATAATGATTTTCTACCATTATTCACTTTGACATATAACAGGATGGGAGATTGTACTGCTAAAGTAAATACAGCAGTTATATATGCCTCCTCTGCTTTGGTTTTCTGCTCTACTACAGCCAAAGAGCCCCCATCTGATGACCTTGGGGGCACAGCATAAATGTCAGCCCAGGAAAGGCAAAACTCTAAATGAAAAGCCAACTGCATGGAAACATAAGAAGGTGATTTGCTCAGTATCATAATTTACAAATTGGCATCTTCATATTTTAATGTGGATGGCTTGCATTTGTCTTTTAAGGCCATTTTAAAATCTGGAAAGAAGAAAATACAACTGCTTGAACATGAATTCCATGTTTAAGTAGCTCCAAGTGAGCTAAAGCCCAAGCTTTTCAATGAAACATAGAAAATAGGAGGTTTTGGTTTTACTAGTTTTGAGGAAAGATAACAGATACCAACCAGATATGAGTGAGAACTACTCTTGAGTCTGTCTGTAGAGACGGTACTAACCTACATGACATATATGGCCTTAGTTTTTGTCAAATATATGAATAAACAATCTTCTCACTAAATCACACTGTCCTCAATATGCTATTGTACTGTGTGCCACAAAAACTAACACTCTTTTAGGTAAGACTGATTTTTAAAAATAAAAACTGGTATTTTCAAAGCTGTTTTTTCTCACCTCTCTAATATACACTTTCTTGCTTTGAACTGCATACAACTATCATTGCACCAAGTATTCATAAAATTAATTTAAGAACTTCACAACTGTGCATACTTAATATTACTTAAGAGTGTTAAGTAATTAAACAAAAAATAAAAACCATCTATGGAGTCTAGATGAGACTTTCTGACTTGAGTTTGGAGAGCAACAAGGCAGCATTCAAACATCCAAACTTCTTCTAGTCTTAAATCAACTTCAGCAAGCCTCAGCATTGGGTAACTCTGAAAATACATTGGAGTTCCTTCATCATTAAGTATTTCTTTGTGTAGTAGTGTGTATGCAGTTTGTATTCAATATTGCCATAAATCAAACAGTATTTTCTGAACGCTTAATTCTGTATACACAACTTATATTTCCACACTTCTCCTATTTCTCACTCAGAACTTTTCCGTGGACCAGAGTTTTTCAGTTTGGTTTGGGTTTTTTTACCTGCCCAGCACTGTCTGCTTGCTGTGTGTTTGTTTGAAGCTGTATGACTGATGAGGCTGCATGGCAACGAGGAGACTGAGAAGACCCATTCACTTCCTATGTGTCTTGCATCCAACACCTTTGCAGAAATCAGACTTGACTACACCACAGTAGGGTGAGCTGGATAACTTTGTTGCTACATATTTTGCTATTGTTAAAAGTTATGAAGCTGAGGACTTCAATATGATGAGTGCTTTGGTAATACACGGATAGGCAGTCTCCTATTCGAAGACTGCCCACTCTGTGATGTTTATGTCTTTTTAGAGCAAGGCTACTTTGACTCACTGGGCAGGTATGCAATGATTTCTTCTCACATGTTACTAGCAGAACAGATTTCAATGTCGGTGACACTTTCACAGAATATTCTGAGTTGGGAGGGACCCACAAGGATTATAAAGTCCAACTTTTCAGTGAATGGTCCATATGGGGATTGAATCCACAACCTTGGTGTTATGAGCACCATGCTCCAAAGGTGGCTCTGTGTATAGAGGCCAAGGAAGCCTGCAAGTGCCCCTGTGCACCTCCATCCTCATAGTCCTACTTTTAAGATCTATCTATTTCTTTGTCATTCTAAAAAGAAAGAACAACAGGTTTCCTGCTCCACAGCCCAATCCCTTTGGAGTACTCCTGGTGTGGCACTCTACTTCCCCCACCTGCTTATGAAAGGACCAGAAAAACACTTGTCCCAAATTATTTTATGTTCACTTTATTTCCAGATTTATGTCAATTTGAAATTCGACAAAAAACATCTATGGCGATCTAGCAAGGCACACGAAATTGGTTTTGAAGCAGAATGAAACTAGTTTATTTTACCTTAGCCCCTAAAGCAGCTCAGCATAGAGCTGAACAAACATACGTGCCAGCACAAGGGAAAACACTAAGGAATTACGTTAATGGATGGATCAGAAGAAGAAAGAATAACAGAATTGCCTCTTTTGACAGAGGACAGCTATAAAATCTCCTCAGTGAACCATCATAGATTACACTTGAACTAAAACCCCACAGCAGTTTAAGACTGAATGGAGATCTGAGGCTGAGCCCACTCTCTGCTCTAGGGGGCGATGCTCTGACTCTCACAAAGGTGCACATGAAACTGCCCTGTGATCATGTTAGGATGCTCTGATTTCATTGAAACTTTAACACTTTTCCTTTGGAATAATCAAATTGCTCTGAAATCAACCTCACTGAGTGATACTACAGTATAAAGAACAGGGGGAAAGGTAGGAATGTGCAAATCAGCAAACAAGGGAATACAAGGCCAAGGAAAGCTGACACAAATTTGGTTAAGATGTTGAGAGTCAGCTGCTCTTTGGAGATATGTAAGGAAGCTCTTCTCTGTGTGAACAGGAGCTTTTAAAGAAAGCTCTACTACAGCTCTGAAGGATGCTTAAATATTAATGGATCCAGTTACCTGTGCTGGACATCACAGGCCACCAGTAAAGACAAAAAGAATGGTTAGTAATCAGATGAAAAGCCATCACAAATCCACTAATTATGTTTTTGCCTCAGTTCTACTGTTTTGTATTTCTGCTACAATCCCCAACAGTGAAGGGACAGTTAATAGCCCTGAACAATAGCCTTGGTATGAACTGTGACCCTAAAATAAGGTGCATGTAAAATCACAAGTAACACACAGCTACTTTCAGTATTATTTAAGTTGAAAAATACATGAAAAATGTCAGTTTACTATACAGTTAACTATTACACTAAGATAAGAAATCACAAGAATATATAATTTTTATGTTGCTGCTGCCATAAGAGTGGGAATAGGCAACTCATTCTACAAACTTTGTGACTAATTTCATCTTCCTTGATCAGGCATTATCCCTGACTAAGTCAGCAGGACTGGTGTTACACGAATTATTTCCTCCATGTGGCAATCACACAAGGTTTAGGGAAATCCCACAATATTTTTAATAAAATGAGTGCACTTAGCTGATGCAGCATGTCACAAAGTCTCTAAGATTTGACAAGAACTCCATAAAGGCTTGGAATAATGCTGCTAGGGACAGGCTCACTGGTCATTAAGGTTCCCTGACAGAAGAGCTTACACACATGAATCGTTTGAACAGATCCCAGGATAGAATGGGTGTCATCACACTCACACTCAAGGTACAAGAAGCCCGTAAAGCTTGATTAATTGTGAGAGTACTGAAAGCACAGCTGGTTGTTTGCATCACACAGGATATTCTGTTAGGATTTACACAGCTAAACTTTGACCTACTTTATAGACTGGACTGTGTATGTGCACAGCACAAATACGTATTTCATTTTTCATTTGTTCTGCTGCATTTTTTTCCTTTTGTACTTTACTTTTTTTTCAGTTAGTATTTGGGATACAGATGTCCTAAATCAAAAAGCAGTGCTAGCAGTCTGCAAATACACAGACTCAATCAAAAACCCCAAAGGTGCATAAGGAGGCAGAAAACAGCCAAATTAGGATCTCACTTGCACTGACATTAGTCCAGTTACTTAATTTTGTTTCAGTGTTTTATGTTTTTTGCAAAGGAAGAACTATGTTTGAATCTCCCTAGACTCATCAGGCAGTAAAATACAGAAGAAAAGTATCACCTCTATCTTTAAAATCATCTTCCCTGAATTCTCTTTAAAAAAGGGAAATGTGGTGCTATTAAAAGTGAAATACTTAGTGAGGCTATACCTTAAAGTCTAAAGTGAAAACAAGTTGTGTAAGAATCCACCGTCATGAAGCCAAGCCTCACAACAACTGCTTAGGAGCTCGCTGGGCCCCTGCCACTCCTTTTATAGACGAATAATGTGAAGTCCAGCGCTGTGCAGCCTCACAGAGAGCTAAGTGTTGATTATCTGAAACCAGCTTCTTCAGCACATAATCAGATCATAAACAACATGTAACAGAGTGCTGCATTCCAGGTAAGACAGCTGATCTACTTAAGTGCATAAGCTATTTTAACTCATGAAAGTAGGTGAAGGTTGTTTGAAAGCATAGTAACTGTTAAAGCAATGGGTGGACAAAAAACCTCAAGACCTTTGACAACAGAAGTAACCAAAAAGTTGAAACCAAAAAGCTCAACAACAGGCTAAGGGCTACATTTCAAGAGGTGCCTCAGTGTAAGGGGATGGGTCCTGTCTGTGTTTGCCTTGGGGCAGGTGTGGTACAGGTGAAGTCAATCAGCAGGCTCAGGTTTCCAGAGGGTGTCCCAGTCTGCTGCAGCCATACAGACACTGCAACTCTCATGGTAACACTCCTGCAGCTGCCGGGGCCAAAAGCTGTCCCTGATTGATGACACTACAGAGAGAAGATTCAGAACCACCACACAGACTTGCTCATGTCTTGTGCAGCTGTGATCCTGTTTAAATCAGAGGCAATATATTTCTATTAAGCAGAGAAGTTCTACCCAGTATTTTGCCATCACAGCATTAACTGCTCTGGTAAACATAAGCATATATTACAGGCTGTTATGACAACTTGTGTCCAGAATCTTGGGGACAAAAAAAACTCTAACCCATACAAACAAAAACACCAGTACAAAATGTAACCCTTTAAAAATCTGAACTGAACTTTTTACCTTTCTTCATACTTCAGTTCTGCATTGGTAATGTCACAGAAATATTTTCCTGGCAAGACATCAGGCTCAGGTTTCTAGGCTTTCCCTCAAGTTTTCTAAACCTCCAGTTCATATCACAGAATGAAAAATGGGAAACTTTCAAGCATTCTGAGCAACTGCTTCACTTAAAAAAAAATTTAAAATGACAGTGCTGTCTGCTGACTTCTACTCTGCATATAGGAATTTACTTTACCCTGTGATCAGAAAGAACAGGTGGATGATGCATTCTACAGACAGGTCAGAGTAGCCTCACATTAGCATATCCTGGTCCTGATGAGAGACTTCAACCACTCAAATATCTGCTTTAGGAAAAACACAGCAGAGCTTAGTCAATCCAGCCAGTTTCCAGAGAGCCTCCATAAGAACTTGCCAACCCAAGACAGAGGCATGATTAGGAAAGCTGAAGTCCACCTGGAATTGAATCTAGCAAGGATTGTCAAAGGCAACAAGAAAGTCTTTATAGCTCTGTAGGAGACACAAGACAGGCTTGGGAAAATGTGAGCCTGCTCTGGATGGAGCATAGGTCATGGAAAAAGGCTGAGACACTGGATGTCCTTTTCGACTCAGACCTCTGTGAAACCTTTAAATTTAGAACTGTTAGTTTTCACTTACAATAAATATAAAAGTATAATAAAGGACAGCACAACCTTAACTTGCCTTAAATCTAAACCAGCTCAGGGCATGAGTCAGATAAACTAGTGACCTGTGTTCCATTTGCCAGCCCAAACATCCATCAAGTAAGATTAAACATACGTAAGTAAAACAAATAATTCAATACACCAAAGAAGGATCAACATAATGACATCTGGAATTACTTTTCCAAGCTGAAAATAAGAACACAAATCACCCATCCTCCATGATGCTTTGGCTACTTTGCATCTGGTGGAGGAGGATACCCTGCTACAGTATGCCATTAGCCTCACATTATTTATCTCTTTAATGTCTTGGAGTGAATGATGTGCTAAAGCAGGCCATCACACAGAGGGAAAGCTGGGGGGAATGAGCTCAGGACACCTCACCTGCAGTTCCAAACAATTTAGAACTAGCAGATCTCAAATGTAGGACTAAAATGCCAATAATTTTTAAAGTATATAGTTTTCAACAACAACAGTGATATCAATAGCATCCCACTTCTCTAGTACACAAGCAAATGTCAGACCAGAGGCCACTGGGGAGATGCAGAGGGTGGAGCATGTATGGCTTCATTTCCATCGCACTCCTACAGTAGCCAAGCACTCCCACCAAGGCATTCAGCAAGGCTGTGTTCTTATTCTGAAGGGATTATTCTGCAAACAAATTTAGTGGAGATTTAATTTTTTCTCAGCTTCCCCCACCATTACTCACCTGACCTATAAGCAGCCTTCATAAGCTCTCTGCAAGCAATACAATTGAATCCAGCTCCATTCCTGAGCACCTACAAAGAATATGCATTAATGGTTCAGCCCCACCCTCAGGAACAAATTAATGATGAGGCCACATCAGAACCTCTGCAGAATGAGGGTGTAAGGATAAGAAACTCCACTATCTGTAAATAGTGGAAACTTACACATGAAGGAAGGAACCCAAGTCTGACACGGACAAGGAACTCCAGATCTCATGTCTGACAAATCTATTTGGAAAGAAGACTAATCCATAAGAGAAGCTCTCTCTAGGCAGAGTAAACTCATCCCTTAAGCACAAAGTAGAATGGAATGATCTCCATATTCACATGCTTTTTTTCAACTCATGTAATTTCATCCTTCCCTACTTACTGCTATCCAGCAGGGAAAGTGAGCCACACATTGTGTTGATGATACAATGGAAACAATTATAGAAGATCCTACAGAGGGAAGACAAAGACCACAATGGGGCACTACCTTTTCTTTCACTGCTAAAGAGCAGCATAACAAAGATTTCCTTGCAAAGAATCCTGACATTACTTAGTGTTAATGACCTGTCTACTAATTTCTGCTCTAAAGTGGCTATATTGGAAATGCAGCAACAACAAACCATATGTATTCATATGCAGGACAAACATCACATCCAGGCACCTCCATCAACTCTAGAGCTGAGCTAAGTATCACCCAGCAACTTTAACAAAACTGTCATATTAAACAGTAGAATAATTCCTCACTAATCAGTTATATGTTCTTGCTCAATTCATATTTATAAAGAAGTAAAGCTACAGTGAATGGACTGCAGTCTATCTGCAATGCTGATGCTAAAAGCCTGACCATTCCTGGATTTCTGTACTTTCTACCACCTCCAGTGGTATGCTTCTGTCTGCATGACTTCCATGTTTCTTGTCCTCCTCTTAAAGGCTTTAATTGTTTAATCTTCTACTTGACTGCCCTCCTCTTAACATCCTAATATTCCTACTGTACTTCTCCCACAGACATCCTTCTGCCCTCTTTTATTCTACTTATCTTGAGGTGACGATATACACAGAACTTATTTGCAAAGCCACAAAGTACCTTCTACTTCAAATCCTCAGTCAGATTCAACTTAATCCAAGAACTCTTTGCCAAATATAACCCTACTACAGATTGATATATGCAGAAACAAAGAATTGTGGCTCTTGAAGTTTACAATATTATTGTAATTAGGAATTATCACAAAAGTCTGGATGTCCAAAATTGTTGGCTAAAGATTGTTATGAACATATACATTTTGTGACTAAACATATCTGGGCTGCTGTGATTCTTTTACAGACCTGAAGCAAATAGGAAAAAAGAGTTCTCACAAACAAGAGTACCAGCACAGGAGTCTGCCGAGTTGCACTGCAACTCAATTGAGTTGCTGAGTTGCTCTGGACTCTTGCAAAAATCCAGTTCCTAAAATTTATTTCTTCTGAAATTGAACACAAACTGCAGTAACAATTCTAAATTCTTCATCCCAACTCACTGGCTTTTAACAAACAGCTCCTTCAGTTTGTAACAAAGGCTTATGTGGACTTCTTATCCTTTCGAGTTGGGCATCTACAAAACAGGTAACATCAGTTCACTCCTCCTAACAAATACACAAACATCAATTAGCTAAAAGGCATCATATGGCCATATCCAGGGCAAAGTAACAACACCCTACAAAACACAAAGAACTTACTTAAAATGTGGAAATTGCACAAAATTTAAGTAAAAGAGGCAGCGCTTCCCTTTGAATGGTAAGAACACCTGGCATTTCCATTACCCTTTTTTTAATATATAGGTCCACAAATGCTGAATAGACGTCTACCTAGACTGCAAAGAAGTCAAGACTTGCAAGGCAAGTTCAGAGACCAAGTGGAAGGTAGTTTTTGAAAGGATAGATATCTGTGTGAATCTAGAGCTAAGTAGTTAAAACTGGTATCCAAAAACTTTGGGTGTTGTCTCCAAAAACATGTGGACATAGCTGCAAATTTAACTAGAGACTTAATTTGTTTTTGATCATTTCAAACATGTCCAGGAATTTGACCAAACATGAAGAAAAAGTACTTGAATATTTTGTTACAAAAGAAAATGCCTAAGAAAATGTGCTGGAGGTGATTAGTGCTGTGTTCTCACCACAATCCTGGAAAACCACAAGCACAAGTAAATGCATAAGGAAATTGAAAAATGCATTCACCCACTGCTATACAATGCCAAGTTTTGAAATATCTATTCCTTATTTCTGCTCTTACATACATAAACTTGATATTCTACATTTGACTTGACAGGAATTCTCACTTGAATGCTTATGATTTACAAAGTATTTGCCTTTTAATTTACTGGAACTGCCGTTTTATCTGGGAGGATTTAACTAAAGCTGTTTCCATATGTTTTGAGCTGTAAGCTTGAGACCATGGATTTGGAACTGTACAATGTTTTGCTATTGGGCAGGTTGGCATAAATCCCATATGTGGTGTATATTCACATAATACCTCCAGGGCTCTTCGGCAGGACACCTCCTATGAGTCAAGTGATCATGCTGTTTTCCAACATTATGGAGACTAGAGTCACAGTCAAGAGGTGAAGGATACGTCACCATTTTGTCCCCAGTAGTTCACAATAACTTTTTTTAAAATCCTACTCAAATTACTCATTCATGAGAGCCAGTATCTGACATTACTCTCAAACAGAAGAGATAGACAATTTTAATGCTTCCACTTTTTTGGCAAAGACACAACTGGTTAGGAAATGCAGACTAAGCCAAATCTCACCCACTCCAGACATGCATACCCAGTTCTAGTCTCACACCACGCAGCAGCAAGCCTGCACGTCACAGAAATGCAGAGACTGTGCCTTTCTCCCACACTCTAAACCTGCCTGCCAGGCTTTGTGAATTATAGAGCCAGGAAAAGGCTTCCACAGGGTCTTGTTTTTAGAGACATGATACATATGGAGGTTCCACACTACCCTCTCCTCTTTCTGAGAAAAGAGGTATCTCTGTTTCCCAGTCACATAGGTCTCAACTCAGGAAAACAGAAATTTGAGAGGTCTGCGTGCAGGATTAGATAAAGTTCACAGTGACTCGAGAGTGAAATACTAGCTCTAGTGACATCAACAGAAAAGCTCTCACTGACTCGAGGGCCAAGACTTCAACCCATACTCCAAATTAAAGTGTTTTTTAAACTAATGAAATTCAGGCCCTGATCCTGTAGGAGATGTACACACCTATCATTTCACATACTGAGCAGTTCAAATTCCACTGAGCAATTAACATCAAATAAAGTAAGTCAGTAAGTTTTAATGAGATCTAGTCTCTAATTGTAACTACAACCTTAAGGTCTTACAGTGCAGTGAAAGGATTCAAATAGCACAAAAGCAACTCCAGTGATGCTTGCTTTGGTTCTTTTTTTTTTACTTACTTTTGTCTGATCATCAGCTTTAAATACATAGCAGATACTTTGCTGATTTGCTGTTTCATCCTTTATCAGACAAGCAAAGTAGCTTGGATCATGGCTGTTGTGAATCAGTTTGTGGACCTGCTGTGGCTTGTATTCAAACAAACTTGAACAAATTAAAGGATCCCACTGCTGGGTTTTCCCTGTGTCTGGCTCACATCGCAAACTGGCTGGTGAAACACAAAGTCGGATTTGGCTGACGCTGGGCTCTTCTTTGGAAGACTTTGCACTGAGCAACCGGATCTCGGCCACAATCCAAGGCAGCATTGACATAGTGGTTAGGGAATGCACTGGGAGAGAACCCACAAGCTGGAGACTGAAAGTTGCTGAGAAATCACTAGGTGTGTGACACTTTTTAGCTTTGAACGTTATTGGCTCCATTTTACAGTCCTTTAGCGAACCTGGACTAATTCACCAATATTTCAGTTCCATGGAATGACATTATCTGGATGCTGGATGGCTCCTTTGATTAAGGAACAGAAGAGTTCTGAAAGGAAAAGAAAGAGTTATGTAGGTGCTGGAACTCTGTGAAAAATCAACTCTCAGTAACACAAATAATTAATAGCTTAACATCAGAAGAGAGCTACCATGGCCCATCTAGCAAGTTCCCCCTCTTTATGTTGGGCCTTACTGTTTCAGGTCCAACAAACGTAATAAATACATTGCTTGGGAAAGAGTCAGTCCTGATTTAAAACTTCCTTTATGACCTTATCTCAACTATCTAATAAGTAACTAAATTACAATGAACATTCTTTCTACCCTGTGTCTGTTTCATGGGCAGGCACATGAAGATCACACTGGCCTATTTCAATCCTGTTATCACAGGAAGAACTCAGCTGAGCTATTCTGACCTTCATGACAGTTGAAGTCACTGACTGCTGAGACACCTTTATATTTGGAGGGGAAAAAAGTCAGCTTGACAACTTTCTTGTCCATAGGTGGATGACTTTGAATTTGGTTACTAACATGGAGTTCTTTCCTTAGGTATAGTTTGCCCAGTGATTACTGGTTGTAACCAAACAGATTTTTTCAATAAATAACACCCTAGAAATCACTATCGTCTAAAAATGCTAGCAGCAGTGAACTGAGTGATTGCTGAAAAACCTGTCAGATAGCAGTCACAAACAACAATCCTTACAGCATTCTGGGAAGAACCAGATGATGATCACAATTCATGGTTGTTTTTTAAGTCTGGTCAGCCAGACAGAAATATTTAAATGTTAGCCAGACTGACATTGTATCATTTTCATTTCTTAAAATATCAAATGGAATATAGCAAGTAACACACAACCCTGCTGTAACCCTGTTATACCTAGCATCTACTATCACTACTGTTACTACATATTAATAGTTTTAGTAATGAAATCCAATAATTGCATTATTTATAAATTCCATTTCACAAAATGCAGTCCATGAAAACACACAGATTGGCATTTGTTATACTAGCCTGTTTTAACTCCTCTTTAATTGCCCCTAGTTTCAGCTGTTATATTATACTGTGTGAGATTGACATGAGCCTGACAGGCCTGTAATTGCCTGTGTTTAAATATCACGAGAGTAGTTCACCATCAGTCTTACGAGAGTTTCCCATTATAAGATCTATTAAAAACAACATAAATAGTACCAAGATATCCTTAAAAAACATTTTAATTACATTTGAACAAATACTGAATAAGTGGCATCTATTTACTGTGGCAACAGGATTTCTGGTCTTTGTTCATCTATAAATATGATCAAAACCAGCACTATTTTTCTCAAGAGTTTCCATTAAACTTTGTCCTTCATCTGCACTTGTAATAATATTTTCAGTCTGAGGGTTTTGTTTGTTGTTTTTTTTTTTTTTAAGTCTTTCACCTTGTTGAAAATGGAAAGGAAATTTCAGGATTAAAAAAGCCCCCAAACTTTTTTTAAAAATTTCAAGACGTAAATTAATTTTGAGCTGTTTAAAGTGCAATCAATCTGCAAATGTCTCAGTGGGGAAAAATGTTTCTGCAGTAACTGGAAAACAGTAAAAACAAGAGAACTGCAGAAATCATCTTTGGGTACATTTACTTTTTTGAAAGTTTTTCATCTTTTGACAAATGAAAACTGCCAACATCACCAGTTCCAAGAATAGCAAATTTAGCAAGAGTTCAAGTTTTCCAGATACTATTCAATGAATTAATAATAAACAGTATTCTAGATGTGTAGATCAAGTTTTTAAAAAGTCTTTTTACAAACCTCTGTGTGTGTATCTGCACATGGGAGGTGTGGGGAAAAGGGCCATGAAAATCCAAAATTTGTACACCTTATTTTAAGCACACTACAATTGGGAGATTTTTGTTTGTTTATTTCACAAATGAGCAAGAAAATAAGCATCTTTTAGATTATTATAAATGCATTACATTCTAAATGAAATGGCATTAAGCTGTGGCAGGGGTGCTTCAGGTTGGGTATCAGGAAGAATTTCTTCACTGAAAGGGTGGTAATGATTGGAAGAGGCTGCCCAGGGATGTGGTGGAGTCACTGTTCCTGGAAGTGCTCAAGAAACAACTGGATGTGGCACTTGGTGTTATGATCTAATTCACATGGCAGCGTTCAGTCAAATGCTGGACATGATGGTCTTGGAGATCTTTTCCAACATCAATGATTCTGTGATTCTTAATGGGATAGCAGCTTCAGGAATCATTTTTACACCTTATCAAAACATACTGCTAAACACAGTTACCATTATAGATTTCCATCAGCCAAGAATCAAAATGGTCTCTTCTTTGACAAACTATTACAAATTTTTTCTCAACTGCAACAATGAAAAATAGTTCAGCAACTGCAGGGAAGATTGGATTAATTCAGAACTACCATGGTGTGTAGTCTACATAAAAATCGAGTTTTTAGCTTTAAGTGCTCTTGTAACTTCATGGCATAAATAATAATCTCAGGATAAGAAAGCCTAAGAAAACTTCATTCTTAGCTGAAAACAGAACTGAGCTACCACACAGACAATGATGTATTAGCCACATAGGTTTTGTAGCCAATTTCTTATTTGTGTTTTCTGAGAGCCCTTCTTAAAAAAAAAAAAAGTAATTAAAGGCCTGTAAAAATACAAAAAAGTCACCCTTGTTTCAATCAACTTTTCATAATACTTTTTGATTACCACTATCTACCATGCTCTTTTGCCCCAGATCTATAAGGCAATGCAGCCTCAAAGAGAAATGAATTTCACAATATAATACACTATTTTGCATGCTAACTCTAAAGACTGAACAGTAATAAGAAACCCAAGGTCATACTTAAACATTGTACTGCTGGAATGTATTTTATATAAATGTGAAGCTTCTTGGCATTCATCTCTTTTTTAAAAATAATAAACACCTTGCAAAGTTAACAGCATAAACACTCAAATGTCTGCATTTATTTCCAAATAAAAACATGACTAAATCAAACCAGTTAAGTAGAAGTCAAAATGCTAGAGTTTTTTCCTAATGTTAGGAGAGGCTGAAAGTGCAGTTTCTCAGAGCACAAATTTAGCAGCATCAGAAAGTCTCCTTATCTAACCCGTTTCGTTCTGTATGTTACTGTTCTGCATGTTCCATTTCCCTTTCCCAGCCATTCTTTCTTTGTTTTCCTCTCCTGTCACTTATTGTAAACAAATCCCACCAGAAATTATGCCAATCTCATGCTGCTGGTGTTAATGTCCTTCACGTTTACACCAAGGACTAGGTTTTACTTCAAGACCATGAAGTACTTATGTATGTGCTTTAATTTAGACCTAAAAATAGTTTTGTTCTTCTCAACAGGCCTATTCCCAGCCATAAAATTAAGCACACATTACAGCCAAAGAGTAGCCATGCTCTCTGCCCTGACTCCACTTGGAATTTTAGCACCTTTACCCATCTCTGGTTGCCACCTTTCAGTTCATCCTCTCTGAAATTTGGCTCTGTGGGTGCCACAGGAGTTTACCACACATGTTAGTACAGTAGGCTCAAAAAAGTTTCCTCCTCCTCCCAAGTGTCTCATTAACTCATGCTTATTAAATGTTTATTTCACCTCTATCCAAGAGGGAATAGAAAATATATAAAAATAAAGCTGTCTACTAGTTTCCTTCTAGCTGTCCACTACTTTCCTTCCTCAGCTTTGATGTTCTTTTGGCAGCCCTAGGCTCCATTCAGCTTCATTACTCTGGGCTTTGCTTAGCACACTGGATGCCTCCAGTTTTTGGCCCAGTGCTCATAGACATAACTGGGATGGTTCCTCTTTCTCCTCTCCCTCAGCATCTTTTGAAGGATCTTGGTTGCCCTTGCACTCAAAATTGAGAACAGTTTGAGTGGCACTCCTCAGCTGACAGCTTTGCTGCTGAGAAAGATATAATTTATAGAGATATAGAGAATACGATCCTTACTGTTCCTACTATTTAGCCTGCTTTGATTCAGCTGTATTTGCTCCATCAGCATAAAAACAGCCAGTCAAACTCTAACGCATATTTACACAAACCACATTAGTATACCTATCCCTGCCTTCTATAGTAGGGGACACCAGACTGACTCATTAATGTAGAAGATACACATGGGAACACATGCGTGCTCTTTGTCCTCAGCTTCTCTTTTGCTCTGATCAACCCAGCCACTTCTCACAAGTGGGGAGCGACACTACACTGATGGTCCTATTCTAGCAAAATCTGATATTGTGTTTTTTACAACCTAATCTAATAAAATATATATACATATATTAGACTTTTGCTCTCCAAAATCAAGTTACATTCTCTTTATCTTATTCCACCAATTTAAAAGGGACCCCTTCAGAGAGAAGTCAGCGTGATGGCAAGACAGCATGAAAGGGAGAGGTACACAAACTATTATTTCTGCCATTCTGGACCCCATGTGAAGGTACATGTCTAAGCAGCATTGCACCATGCAAGACACCATCCCTCCAAACTCACCTTCTCTCAAGGGGGCAAAGGTGAAGGTATCACAAGGGCAAGGTATTGGCTCCAGTTGCCAGTTGGTTAGATGGGGTCAGGTAAGCTGACCTCTTCCTTTGAGGTTAGGAAGGAGAATCTTGTGAGGTTATTGTGTTAGTAACCTGGGAAAGTGAGGCACTGAAAATTGGGTTTGTGCACCTGTGGGAACACCAGGCAGATCTGGGATAGACTCAGACTAATACAGAAAAAGACAAAGAGAGGAGAGAGAACATTCTAAACCAAAAGAACACCTCCACCCACCCCCCGAAAAAAAAACAACCAAACAAACAAACCAAAAAACCCCAAACAAACAAACAAAAAAAACCCAAACAAAAAACCCAGAAACTTTGACAGTGGTGAAGGATTATCTTTCTTTTGTCCTTTCTTTCTTCTCAACCGGACTAAATTCAATACAGACATGCAGCCAAAAGTTTTAAATTATTGTTCAGAACATTGGTAACTGCAGACTTAAGCAACCCTTCACTATCCTCCAGCTCCTTCCCTGCTTTGGTAGCAGTTGGAGTGCTGGGACTCACAGATGAACTGACGAGCTTACAAGATGCGTCAGGCAAGGAGCAGGCAGAGCTTTCACACAGCAATGGACAAACAAGGGGTTTGAGCTGGGAGTTGAACAGAAAGATACCATCTTCCTCAATCTCTGCAGCTCTTCTGAGAGACAACTGTGCAATTACTCCACATCAGGCTTGGGACATGACAAGTGTTTTAGTTTATGTAAGTTTCTGTAAGTCAGTTTTCCTCCCTTTCAAGAAGCTAAGCAAAAATTGCAACCATACAGCAAGGTCTTATGAAAAACAGCTGGTCTTAAATAGCACAAATTTGTTCAGCTCTTCTCTGCATGGCATTAGCACTGAACCCTGTTGACAAATGGAACCAGAGGCACTGGTACTGATTGCACTTCACCACTGATTATTTTAGCAGAAATATCATACTGCTTAAGGATTATGAGGAGCCCTGGCCTGCAGCCAGAACTCTGGAACACTAGCCACAACTAAATACCACTTGTCTCTCTCTCTTTCTGATCCCTAACTGAAATTTATATTCTCTCTGTTCAAGCTGACAGATTTTTTTATCCACCTGGCTAGGATATATAGGAAAACACAAATGAGAATATATATTGAGTATGTCATAACATGGTCACTCCCGAGAACAGTGTTCAAAAAGTTTTTTATGCTTTTAAGGGCACTTGGAAGAATGACACATCCCTCTTGTTGCAAGGATATTCTTTTTATCTCATATCTACTTATTATCTGCTGTTTCCTTCTGAAAGGAAGGTTTGCTGTGGGCAACAGCATATGCAAGTCCAGAAACTGATTTACCTCAGAAATTAGTTTTAATTTTCATTCTTTTTTTATTAAATGCTCACTTAATGCTTAAATGCTGTCAGCAACTCCAGACAGAGTGCTGAATAACATTTGACCATATACTCTGGTACTGGTGCCAGTAATAAACACACCTAAAATATTTACCAGTACACCTAGCATTTATATTACTCCTCAAATACGTTTTAAAAATAGCTATTAATAAAAAAATGGCAACAAAATGGTAGTATATTCTTGATTGCAAACATACACTTCTATAATCAACTATCAAATTAAGAAAATAACTGACTGTTCTTGCCCTTAATGCCTATTGCTATTTCCTTAATCAAGTCCATGGAAACTAGTATGCTGATGATTGAAGTCTTCTGACTGAGCCTCATACAAACTTGAACAAAATATTGAACTGTTCTATGACTATAATGCACTATATATATATATTTGCAAAAGAAAGCCTGCTAGGCAAATGACATTATGAATACCATTCCTTTTTACTCAATTGCACATCCACAGCCAAAATGCCTGCATTCAACTTTGCAGTTAACCAAATTAAAGTGAAAAAAGTGTCAAGTCATCCACATATCACTGAATGTGTTTCACTTTCCTTCCATCCTGTCGTTTCTCTCACCTGCAGACATTTCTACTTTCATGTATTACCTATGATTTTCAGCATTCCTATATAACAACCCATGACAAATTTCTCTTTCAGCACTTACAAGTGTTAAAAATATAGTCATATGCATCAGCTCAGAGGTATTCGCGATTCAGAAAATGTATAATTTATTAATTTTGACCCACGATGTTCCACTCAATCTCTAGGCTTAACGCAGACATAAATCCCACCATCTGCACTACTAAAGAGTTCCTATAGCAGATCTGCCATGTTAGCCTCTCTCCCAAATAAAACACAGCACACAAAGGCCTCAATCTTCTCAAACTGCGCTATAAATAACCACATTCGTTTCATACCTCTCGTGAACGCAGTTTCAAGAGATCATTCCCTTGTTGACTTAGTTCGCGAATTTAAAGGGCCATAAGAACACTGCGCCGCTGTGGGCGGATTGAAAGTTACATTCACTGTGCCGCGGGAGGAAAGGTCCGGTTTTGCCCAGGGAAGAGCCGCTTTGCTGCTCCGAGACGGAGCGGGGTCTGGGAGGAGTTATACCCACCGATGTTGCATAGTGGGCGAGGAAACAACAGACAAGGGAGAAAAAGAACTAAAGGCACCTCAGGTCACTCACTGACAGATTAAATTCAAGCAGGTCTTTCGGTTATTCTGACGAGGAGCCGGCTCTCCCAGACCCCCGCCAGCCGAGAACAGCAGCACCGGCGCCCCCGTCCCCGCTGCGCTCCCTCCCGGCCGCCCCGTCCCGCAGCAGCGCTGCTCCCGGAGCCAGAGCTGCGCCTTCGCCGGGAGCCCCGCCAGCAGCGACGGCACGGCCCCGCCACGGGCTCCGGGAA
>VWYP01016326.1:93411-105461 GCA_013400435.1 Pycnonotus jocosus
CGGGCCGGGGGCTGCCCGCTCTCTCCTGCCGCTGTCTCCTGCCGCTGCCCGCCGCCTTCTCCACTGCCACTACCTCCTGCCACTCTCCGCCGCCCGCCCGCCGCCTCCTGCTCTGCCCGCTGCCCGCCCCGCCCCTACCTGCCGGCGGGCCGGGACGAGGAGGGACCCCCACAGCACACCCAGCCGGGCCGCTCGCCAGCGCGGGCCAAAATAGCAACAGGCGGCGGGTCCCGGCACGGGGGAGCGGACAGCACGGGCGCCCGGCAGAGACGGCGGGCAGCCGGCGACGGGAGGGCGCCCATGTCGCGACAGAGGGCAGCTGAAGCCTCCTCCCCTCGCCCGTTGAGTTCGTCTCGAAGAGCGTTTCGGCGACGCTGCCCCGTGTGTTTGGCACAGCCTGTGATCTCTCGCGGAAAACATGTCGCTTTGCGGTGGGGATCCTGGGCTCAAACTAGCCCGGCTTGCGAGCTCTGAAGCTGTCAAGTCCCCACTCGGCTGTGGGCCCAGCCCTGGCTGAAGGGCAGCCTTTTAAGAGCTCACCTGAGTCTCACCTCGACTGCTTCCTCAAAGAAACCACACCTGCATATTCATGAAATCATTGTAAGAGTAGGTATTAAGTGGTCTTCCAGTTACCGAATGGATCCGGAGACTTAATTATACTTCTCTGCAAGTGGAGATGATTAAGGCACCCTACATCCCCGTTGTGCAAACCATTTTTGCCCTCAATTAATTTCAAGTCTTGGCAGTAAGACCACTGATTTACTTACTTTTAAGCCTGTACACATTTGTAGAACCAGAACTTTGTAATGGAAATCTGCTCTGTTGCTGTGAAGGAAACACTCAAGCTGTTAAATGCAAGCAAAATGTTGCCCTGGATTATGAAAAAACAAGTCAGATTTTGGTATCCAAGCACATCTCCTAATTAGAAAGTGTACATACACATGTAGATACAAAGTGCATTGTGTTTCCATGACCTTTGGTATATAGGTGTACTTCCATAGCATAGCTGGTAAGTGAATTGAGTAAGTAGCAGTTCACCCAGAGCTTGTTCCCAGTCTGTGCTCAGATCATGTTTTGCTGCTTCCACTTCATGCATGGGAATAAGAACAAGTGCCTCTTGCTTTTCAGTGAGATTTATATGGCCCTTGGAAAGAGGAATGCCATCTCCTTGCAATCAGTGCCTTAGTTTTTAAACCATCACAGCTAAGGACAATGCTCTTACTCTAGTTATTACCCAGTATCAGTACCTTAGTCAAGTATGCCCTTTTGCTCATTTTCAGCTTGACTTTTATGCCTCTGGTAACCATGCTCTAGCAGAAGGTGAACTGCAATTCCCACCCAGACAGCTCTGGCACTTCAGCCGAGGCTCATGCATTCCCAAATAACCAACTGATGATCTTAGGAAGACATTTTTAATGCTGCACTGTTGCCTTTCAAAAAAATGTAATGAAACAGATAAGGATCCTACAATACTATTTCTTGCTTCTTGGAAAATCCTTGAACAACAACAGAAGGAAATACTAGAGCATCACAATTAGAAATACTTCCTTCTTTCTCCTCTTTGATACTGGGAAAGAAATCAGCCTCAGAGTGTTCAGCCTGCCTGAAATGAAAGTTAGTTAATCATCACCTTTCAGGCAACACTGGACAGCATTCCTTCTCTGCTTCCTGATGAAACTGTCACTTAAGTAGGGGCAAAAAAAAGAACCACAATGAGGGTTTTATGTTCCAGTCCCTAAAAATTAAACGCTTTTATTTATTCCAGGGACTGGGATCCCAGTATTCATGTGAAAGTTATGAGCACCAGACTTTCTAATAATTTTCTATTTTCTGAAAGAAGATATCTCTGTTCTTTTTTCCTTCACAGGTTAGATTTTCTTTACAGTAGCCTATTAACTAAAACACATAGCACCTCATCAGACTGAGGAGAAAAATCAAGCTATGCTTTCCACATCCTGCAAACATGATGTAAAAATAACACCAGTTTAACCATTTTCTCTTTGTCCAGTCACATTCTAAAAAAATGCAAGGAAAACCCCACCACTGCCTTTTGTACAGAACCTGAATATGCAAGTTTGTATGAGGCATTCTGTGAGAACATGTGGAAAATGAAGCTTCTTTTATAGGTTAAGGACCAGAAGTATCTACTCACTTGATCCCAATTGGGGTAGGATTGCAGATCAATATGAATTTAGGCTGAATGAGCCAGCCCATGAGTGAGGGCAGAACTTGGTGCTGTACCCTTTGAAGTACCATGAGGCAAACAGGAAGTTTCCACCCAAGATGCTTTCAGAGTTCAAGTTGCTCCATAGCTGAGCAGCAGCTGAGCAAAAATGTTCTTGGGTTGTGAATTTGAATGCAGGCTACTATATTGTGTTTCAGTTGCCTTGTAAGCTTCTGCGCTTTTCCCTCTATGTTACCCATAATGATGATTTTCTATTGTTATTATATAAACCAGTCTTTTTTTGTGACTTCTGTCATGTAAATTTGTTTAGTACATTAATAAGGGATTTTACTAACTGTTTTGCAGTGCTTTGACTTAGGGAGCTCTGGATGAAGTACTATATTCTTATCCAATGGCATTTTATCTCCAGATGCTATTTATGTATAGTCTCAATTCATAAACAGAATTTGCATAACTGTTATAGCACATTTACCTACTGCATATGCCGTAGGAATATGTGCCAGTGACATTAATTAGTGATTATCTTTGTAGACAAGAGGCTTTCTATTATCACTGATAAGCAGTCAAGGAATTGAGCTGGTGTTAGAGATCCTGCCTGCTGCTATTTCTGTATTTTTGGGCATTTCAGATGTCATGATTAATCCCCTTCTTTCTTTCATTCCCATACATACATTTGAAAATTACTTATTTTCAGTGTTTATGTGAGTATTTTAAGCTTAACCCTTCTGTTTGGAAGCTGCTGTTTCTATGCAATCATCTATATTACAGTTCATTTAGGTGGAAATTGAGAGTTTAATAGTGTCACAATACTTACAGTTCATTTAGGTATGAAATTGGAGAGTTTAATAGTGTCATCCCATTATTCACAATGTTCTGATGGTGCATGACCTCATTTCAGTCACCTGGCAATTGCTATACAGCAGAGTGATGTTGGCTTCCACTTGGAAGTGGATCAGAAATACTAACCTTGATGAATGTGTATCTTATATAGTACAAAAATGTACTGGGAAGGAAAGCAATTCAGTTTAATTACCTTTGATTAGTTTTGTACTTAGAGACAGAAAACTGTTTTATTGGTGATTGTTTTTATTTACAATTAATTAGATATATATATGGCATCCAGATGCCTTCAGTGTCAGAATCCTAAAAATCCCAGAAGTTGTTAATACTTATGCTAGTGGTTAACAACTGCTAATTTAATGTCATTTTAATGTTGCTATTCACTGTGATTGTTAATCAAGGACATAAGATTTGCTTGGTGGTGGTGCGTGAAAATCAAACCCATAGCCACTGGAATTTTTAAAAGGATTAGCAAGGATAAAAACTTTATTTACAGAAACTTTGTAGGTGAATCACATATTTAAGCACACACTTGTACAATTTGAAAAACTGCTTATATAATAAATCTTTTAGAATTAATTCCAGTTATCTTTGTATGATTTATGTATATAGCAAAATTATCAAACAAATCCCTCTGCAACTAAAGTACAATACTTGAGTATCATAACCACACTTTTACATAATATTGCATGGACTAAGTTAATAGCCTGTAAGGAAGATGAAACGTATTTATTTCCTTCCAGCCAAACTGTTTCAATCCATCCCTGAATTTTAATTTATTCAGTAAATGTTATGAAACTGGGATTTGTAAAAAAAACTAATAACCTTCAAGTGAAGTCCATTGATGTGCTCTTAAAGCATTACTGTTTTGGGGTTTTATTTTGGCAGAGCTTCAAGTACTATGCTAATTCTTTTCAGTCTTTCCCTCTATAGGGAAGACTGATCCCCTGATCCCCTATAGGATCAATGTTTACAACTGTCACTGGAACTGTGTTTTCATCTGTTATTAAAACCAGGCTCATTACATATGATTTTGGTAATGTAGGGATGCATCTTTCTCTAGAAATAGCCAATAATTCCCTTACACCTTAGTTCAGTCCAGGCTGCAAGCACTCTTTATTCCAGCCGTGGCAATTTCCATTTCTGGATAAAATACTAGCACACCTGCTCCCCAGTTCAAGGCCGCTTTTTTACAAATTACATTTGTCTGTGTTTTAATATCTATCTTGGGACTAAAAAGGACAAAGTAGACTTCATTATCTTACACAACATTTAAGTGGAAGAATTAGACCAGCTATGAAGAAACTAGCTTCACACTCATTCTGACTTGCAATACTAACTTCTCTCTTTGCCATACTCTTGCTGCCTTTGTTTTGATTCTTTTGGTTCTAGATCCTCTTTCTCTGATGCAAGACAAGGTTAGTAAAGACTTTAGCAATAGCAAGTATTCTCTTGTAATTTTATATTTGTTGTAAATGCTCAAGCAGCTTGATAAATCACTCTGGGTTTGGCTATTTTTTTTTCTGTTAGGCTCGCCCCCACCCTCCCCCCGCAAAACTGTGAACTTCTGTCTGCCATAAAGAAAGGAATGGAGCAAATAAATTCCTTGATGCTAGGAAGACAGAATGATAGATAGGTTATCATCCTATGTCTGTACTGTTTCTGAGGATGCTCTAACACCATCCTAAGGGTGTTTCAGTATACATGAATGCATTTCAGATCTCACTTCCAGACTTTTAACATTAGCAAAACCCAAATCCAGGTTTGGCATATAAAGGCACATGTGAAATATTCTTCTCTAATCTATAGAGATGTTAAGATAAATACATAAAAAAATTCTGGACCTGTAATCTTGTCTTCAGGCCTTCCTCATAAATTCAGTAAAACATCCTTTATCATATTCTATACTAAAAGAAATATGAGCCCTCCCAATAAAAATGAAAGTAAAAGGAATGATGGAATGGTTTTGGTCTGAAGGTCGCCTTTAAAAATCATGTAGTTCAGCTTCCCTATGTGATGCAGGGACACCTTCCACCAGATCAGATTGCTCAAAGGTGCATCCAACCTGGCCTTGAACACTTTCAGGCATCCAACAGCTTTGCTAGGCTACTTGTTCCCATGTCTCACCCCCCTCAGTATAAAAAAATCTTTCCTCGTATCCAATTAAATCTATCCTCTTTCTCTTCAAAACTGTTTCCCCTTGTCCTGCCACTACAGTCCCTGGTAGTGTTTCTTATAAGCCCTTTATATATTGAAACATCTCATAGCCTCTTCTACAGGCTGAGCAACCCCATCTCTCTCAGCCTTTCTCTCAGCACAGGTATTCTAACCCTCTGTTTTCACGACCTTCCTCTGGACCTCCTCTAACAGGTTCATGTTGTTCTTGTGCTGGGATGCAGTACTCCATGTGGGGTTTCACAAGAGCAGAGTGCAGGGAGACAATCACCTCCTCTGTCACAGCCCAAGGTTGCAGGCTTGTATGGATCCACAAAGCTTCTCCAGCCCTGGGAGTAGCTCATCAATGCCCAAAGGCACTGCCCCAGCCTGCCTCCTGAAGAACCATTCCTCTGTCTGTGCCTTCAAGCAAGGAGGAAGCCAGTAAGAAGCAGATCCTATGTGGTGGGATAAGTGCTTTTTATGATGCCACTGTCCCATCTTACACAATTGGCTCAGGCATGAAAACTCCTCTCTGGAAAAGGGACATTCACATAGAGGCTTGAAGATATTCATCCCTTCTGATGGGGATTCACTCAACTAGGCTGACTTGAGAAGCAGCTGTCATGTTTAAGAAGGTGTCATAAACCACCAAATACCCCTGAAGCATCCCCAGACTCATTTCTGAAGCCTCTCACCACAGGACTGCACATGATCTGCAGTACGTTAGACTGTGTAAAACTTCCTCTCCTTCCACTCCCCCCAGGGCTGCCTCCCTGTACCCAGCTGCACAACTGCTGCAATCTTCAAGTTGTACTGAAAATAGCAAGCACAGATGACTTGAATTCTGGGAGGATAATCAAGCTTAGAAGTTTTGCATTTATAAGAAGTACGTAGCTAGGGTTGTGACTATTACTGCTGATATCCAAAGCAAGTACTGAAAATGCAGAAAAGCCCTATATCAAAGTCAACTGGCAACCTCCAAAAAACCCTCTCAGGCTTTGCAAGCACAGACAAGAGTATGCAATGAAATGCAAACTTCTGCTCTAAATTAGACGTGCAGAGTTATGCATCAAGTCATGACAGCAAACAGCAGGAGAGGCTCCAAAACTGGGCTATGCATTGAACTAATTATGCTTAGTTCAGTGAGGAACAAAAAGGTGCTGTATGTAGATATACTATCTTAATAGGTTCATGGTATTCAAAGACAGTTTAGTACACTTTGCATCTCTAGCCTGGAATATGATATATAGTCCTACGGCAAATAGATATTCAACAAATTTGCTGCAAGTTTCTCGTTTATTTATTTCTTAGGGCCAAAATCCCTAAGAAAGATCACTTCTGAACCATCTGCCCCAGGTTTGTCAAAGTCTCACCATAGGATTTAAATACTTCCTGTTAACAGAAGAACTTGCTTTGCAAATCTAAACCTAGACAAAGTTGCATAGTGTTATCAGATTATATCCACACAAAAGAAATAAGTCACCAGAAAACAGGCTGTTTCAGATATCAGAATATTACTTATATTTAATTAAAACAAGTTTTGATTGAAATACATTTGCAGTCAAGTTTTAGTTCATAAAGCTTTTAGTTCAACTGATTGGGTTTTTTTGGTCCATTAAAAGCAAAGGTACTTTCCTTCCAAAATAAGATACTAGAGCCAAGAGTACCCAAAATAACGCTTAAAAGCGGAAGTCTTTACAGTCAGAGTTCTCAGATGTTTGGTCCAAAAAGCCTTAACTTCTTAAATAATGCACTCCTAATGCTGCAAAAGCCAATCAAAGTAGTAATTGTGCTATTTTAGTCAGTCTTTCGTTGAAGTTTGTTTTTTTCTGGTTGAAAGAAGTGTTTTTCAAGAGCGTTGACCAATTCATCTAGCTCCTTCTTCAGCTGTTCAACATCACTAGGACATGAAAATCACAAACACAGAAAACAGTGAAACAATGGAAAAGCTAAAAATGTATATTTTTAGTATGAGGAATTTTTAAATCTGTTGCATTGCTTTAGAAAAGCATTTTCTATTAATGCTAGAAGTGTATATATTTGATTTCTTGTGGCAATGCACTGATGTTCACTTTCAACTGATATGCATGAAGACTATGAAGAAATATAACCCCACAATATAATCTAAACCAGAATGGCCAATCTGAGTTCAGAAGGTCTTCTATTACTAAACATAAGTGATTAGAAGTGTAATTTTATACTTGTAACAGTATTCTAAGATGACTTGTTATTTGTGAAAAAGTTTATTTCATTATATAAGTTAATAATTATTTATCTTTAAGATTGTATGATTTCCAAGGCTACCAGTTAAGGATATAACTACTAAACATAAAAGAGTTTGAAATATATTAGAACACTTTATATTTGATTAAATAATTTTAAAGCAACTAAGTATGTAAAAAAGGGGTGAAAATATTTGCATTTATTTAAGGTGGAATGTTTTTCCTGATATTGTTTTCACTGAATGCAAAACTGAGTTCAAAGAAACTCAGTGACAAGAATGTGTCAAGAAATTTTGCAGAGTTGAAGCTTTATACAAATACATTCACGAAAATTACTTTAGTAATATTATGTGACTGTGGAGAGCTCTTATTTCACTAAAACAATACCAAAAAGCCACACAGACTTTATTACACCAAATGTACTGCTGCAAGTGACAATACCTGTTTCCAGGAGGTGCACAAAGTTCAGAATAGTATTTGATCTTTGGTTCTGTCCCACTGGTTCTCATTGTGGCCACTCCTCCATTAGCAAAAGTGAATGTAATCATTTGGCTGCTTTTACTAGTTGGAAGGATCTAGAAATATTAAGAATTAAAAAAAACCCCAAAACTTGAAAAGAGACTATATATAAACCCATGACTTGATGTTAGGTAATATGATAAAAGCATCAGTTAAAATTATAGTTTAGTTCAGTTTTCTTCCGCGCTATGGTCTTGAGACCACAAGGACAGCCTTGCCCTCAGCCTGGAATCTGGTAGAACTGCATCACTGCTAGGTAGCTCATTTAAAATCCAGACAATTCTTTTACTGTTAATAGCAGTTGAGCTGTCATGGCATTTCCCAGGAGGAAAGGAAATGAAGATTGTGGAAAAATATAGAATCAAAAGCCACATCTTAATAGACAGTTGAACTTGCACTCACAAGAAAACAATGCAAATTGCTGTAGCAAGGCAGCAAGATCCTCCTACCACTCTTTACAAACTGTCATCTTGGAGAGAAAAATACACCACAAAACCTAACAAAAAACCCAACACTTCCTTGGCTTCCTTCCTCTCAGCAAGGCAAAACAATCATCACCAATCTAACTTATTTTATGACTCAGTATGTAAATATGTTTACTGTTTCTCCACAGAATGTTTTACGTATGCGTATATACATCACACATGATTTACATGTAATTTAGAAAGATACTTACAGCCTTTTGATCTGGCTGGCTGCTGTCATACCCAGTAGTTAGATCCCTTATTCCAGAAACTTTAAATCTACCACAAGATTTTGGGTATGTGTTTTTTCCATCAAAATTTCTAAGGTTGTCAAAAAGCTGTTGAATAACTTTAGGATCATGGCAGATGAAATACGAAGCTTTGGTAATATGGAAGCCGTATCTGTGAAGACACGGTATTAGTGAATCCAAGATACAATGTTCTAAGAGTTGTACACCAGACACATTATACAACCTTCCGAAAAGCAACACTCTACACTCATGCTCACTCAACTGAAGCATCAATTCGTGCCTTTACAATTTTAAAAAGGTCTAAACAGCTTAATTATCCCATTTTACATACTTCAAAGAAACTTCCATGCAGATACCTTTTATTTTTAATGATGAAAACTGAGAAAGTTTACAGCAAAACCAGAAGAAAAAAAGATACTATTATTGCCTTGAAGAGCTCTAACCACCATAGGAAGGGAAGAGATTATACCTAATAGCTTCTTTGAGTGGATTCCAGCTGACCTTTTCTAAGTAAAACAAATTCTAGATTGCTTTTTCCAATCACACTTCATTAAAGTGTTTCTACTCTCCCATTAAAGTGTTTTTACTAAACCAATCTGTTCTGAAGGTTGTCTCTCTACCTCACCTTTTTGCCAGGTAATGTGATGCATCAAAGACAAATGACCTGGTAACACTGACTTTTCAAAACAGCATGTTGTCAAAAAACATACAAGCCTGCACTGGTTGTTCAAGTGAGCTCTTGCTACAGATCAAGACTTGATAAATATCCTTGATGGCAGTGAAAATCTGAGGGGCTGAATCTTCATTAGTACTAGGATGTTCATGCTAGAAATCTGAATGCCTTCTTAAATAGGGTCATGTTTATACCTAAATGGACATCTGGAAGGTTAATAGTAGTTAAATTAGTCTTAAGAATCCAGTAAGGGAATTAACAGAACATATCCTGTGTCTGAGAGAAATGATAAGGCTACTAGGACCATGTCCTTTTCCTGATCTGCATTTACTTTGAAACAGATTCCCCTTCTGCAGATTCCTAAAGTACAAAATAGTTTCTTCTGCTTCAAGTGTAACTCACAAGGCAAATCTGACAAAAAAGTGAAATACTAGGAAGCAGAAAATTGCAACTCTATATTAGCCACAAAAATCAAACACACACAAAACAGCCTCCCAAAACAAAACAAGAACCCTCCTTACAGCTCATTATCAAACAATAGGGCAGTTTAATAGGGCAGATTTGTATCCTTCTCTCTATCTGTAGCTTTGCCACAGAGTGACTATGTGCAGTGACATCTGACAGACTGCTTTTATGCTAAAGCAGCTCTGAGTCCTCTTCAGTAGCTATATAAGCAGCAGCACCATGGCACAGCTCAATTCCACTCAGTCAAATATTCTGAGGTTAATCTAAAGCAGGTGCTATTAGTATTAAGAAAAACCAAACAAAAAACCCTCAAGCCTGAGGTTGAATATTCAGTTCTTGAATACGCACTTTCAGTTAGTAGCATTTAAAGGAATTCTCCCATCAGATGCTGTATTTGCCGCTCTAGGTATGAATTCCTCTTCCATGCTTTTATATCATACAATTTATCTATGCAGTGTAAGCAAGTCTTTGCCACTTGATTCCTTCCTAAGGAAATGATGAAACAAGCATGGCTAATGCTGCACAAAAATAAGAACTCAGGATTGGCAAAACAACCAGCACAAAGGCTGGAGTTTTCTGTGAGTTTCTTTGCAGGTTCCACACTCCCTTGTTAGTGTCTATGAGACATGAAGAGCTGGAGTTATCAAACAGCCTGTGCTGCTCCCTCCTTTAAAACAAACAACCCAAAACCTCCACAAAAACCACTTCCTGTCCCATGAAATCCAATATTCATCTTTGCTATTGATTTCTTTGAACCCATTAAAAAAGAACAAAAGAAAAAGTGGTGCCTCATATTAAAAGCTCTCAGAGGGATACCAGGCTGTATATAGCCAAGAGTAATGGCCAGTCACAGCACTTCTGCATAATCAGCTCAAATCTCATTAATCAGGAGCAGAAAGAGAAAAGGACTACCAAAACTCAACAACAATAATCTAACAACAACAAAAAAAAAAGAACAACAACAACAAAAAACCAAAAAAACCACCCCAGAATAAAACAATAAAAGCCTAACTTTAGAGCCAAGTAGAATTAATTTAATCATAAGTAGCCCTGCAATGACAGAAACAAGCTGGCGTCTATGTATAGCATAAATAAGGCAGAGCTACTTACACCCATTCTGCCATTAACATTTTTGTGTGTCTGGCTCATTTAAGCAGCAAGAAGCACTATAATCTCTACAGCTCAGCAATACAGCTGGCCAAAACCCTGCCCAAACTTCTGTAAAAGGACCCAAGTGCAGAACTGCCCAAAAGGAAAAAAACCCCTTTCAGACAAGTGAAGAAAAACACCACAAAGATCTCATTAACTAATTAGTAAGGGAGTTATTATTATATTTAAAATATCTTAAAACAACACAAAACAAAGTCATAAATATATTCATGTCCCCAAGGCAGGAACACTTTCTGAAAGATTACTATTAACATAAAATTGTCTTAATAGTACAATAATCCACGTTTTATTTCTTTATAAACTACAGGTTGCTATTGAGTCCCTATTAATCCCAGTATGTGAAATTGAGAAAATCTGAAAAATAAAAATTAAAATTGAACTCACTCATCATAGACAGCTTTCAGCTGCTGAGACAAAGACAAATTCCTGGTTGCCAAAAAGCTGGCCATCTCTGCAGTTATAACAGCAGCACTGACACCATCTTTGTCCAGAACAGCAGGACAGCACATATACCCTAAACAAGGAATATCAGATATAATTTGAAACATTTTTAACAAGAAATAGGATGGTGAGGGAAGGTTAGCCAACATCTTTGATGGGAGAAATGCACATTACCATAATACAGACATTTTAGAGTCAAATCAAAGGTAGAAAAATTCTATCTTCTAATCAGTGTTAATTTTAATAAGCAATATATTTAATGGAATTTCAAGACAGAGGTTTGCATCATACCAGTGCCATATGCTTCCAGGTCCTTATGAGCTCTCTAAAAAGAGAAATGCCACACTGCAGGAACAATGTAAGTATAGCATTGTCTCAAATATGATTACCTTATAGAGTTGTATAAGGTAACACTGATAATTACTTGTGAAATTAGTCACATTTTCTCTGTTTTTCAGGTACTGAGATAATTAAATAGCATTATAGTTTTACAATTACCTCCTCATTCCTAACTTTCATTTGTGGTTTCAACCATAGCTTTCCAGTTTACAAATGTAATTTGGGGTAGTTTTTACTTTATTCCATTCACATTTACACTGACCTTAAACCAGTCAGGTAAGAAAACTCAACTTCAAGTCTGAAAAATGCGTTTGTGTCTTTTTT
>VWYP01016326.1:105498-237056 GCA_013400435.1 Pycnonotus jocosus
TTTTTTTTTTTTTTTTTTTTTTTAGTTTATGCAGAATTTGCAGTCCAAATCTGCATAGCCATGCTACTGTAGATATATACTGCTAGCTCACAAACTTTGTGCTGAGACACAAAGGTTTTAACCACTAGTATCAATTAACCATATAGATAATTATCTGTTACTTACTGGAAATACACACATTATATTGAGGACATTCTTATGTTGCCATTTTTACATTTTACCTCATTAGTGAGATGCTAACAGAGCACTGGCAAAGGTTGTCCAGAGAAATTGTAGAATACCCTTCCTTGGAGATATTCAAGGACCGTCTGGGCCCAATTCTGTGTAATGTGCTTGAGCACGAAGGCTGGATGAAATTACCTCCAGCAGTCCCTTCCAACCTTACCCATCCTGTGATTCTCTGCAATTCTGTCACTTTTTGCAGTAGTTCTATTTGCACTATTTAGCAAGATATGAAAACATAACATTCTGTCTCTTACCTATAGCCTCTTCAAATGCAAAAAGAACAGCTTTCCCCTGGTCCATGAGCTGTTTGGCACGGTTGCCCATCCACTTGAAACCTGTCAGTGTTTCCTACAGCAGCCAGTAGAAATCAAAGGCATTAAAAAGAAAAGCAATGCTTTACAAACATATGACATTTTGTAGGAAAGCTAATAGAAGAACGTGGAATAATATGTAACATGTTGCTTACCTCAAAGTGAAAACCTTCCTTTAGTGCAATTGCTCTCAGGATTTTGGAAGAAACAGTACTGGATAACATGTAGACATCTTTAATGGCATGAGTACCTCTACTGTTATTTTTCCAGCAAGTGAAGATCCACCAGCCTAAAAGAGCTCCTAGTTCATTTCCAGAAAACACTTTCCATTCACCACTAGAAAAAATATTAGAAAGTACATGAATTCAAAGAATAATACAGGGGGCAAAAAAAAAGTTCTTCTATAAATTAATAATTACAAATTAACCACTGCCAAGAAACAAGTAACAAGATATCATGTGTTCATAATGAACAAACAAAAAAATTCTTTCCCCAAAGCATTCTGAAACTGTTACCTTTCTTGTCCATCATACACATAAGCTTTTGCAGTTATCCAAAGATGAAACAGTGATATTTCCAACATATTTTAAGTAAAATAAAAATGTTCAGCATACAAATTATAAACTCAGTGTTTAAGACAAACAAAGACACAAAAATACAGTTCTCAAGTGATCAGTATTTTTAGCTGACCTAGTGACAAATACTTTTAATTTAATCACAAATACATCAATTAGTCACTGGGAAGATTGGAAAAAAATCTTAAATGGGTAAAAAAGATTAATACTGATGTATTGCTAGAACAGGGGAAAAAAATGAAGAAAAAAACAAAGACCAATGTAAAAATTGTTAAAAAACCTCCCAGTCACAAAAGGGGACAGAGACACTTTCAAACTGACAAAACCAAGACCTACAGAAACAGTACCTGTTGTGAAAGAGAAGCAGACTCAGTCTCCTGCATTTATTGATGCCAACAGGCACAAAGCAATGCACAGCAGCAACTTAGTATAAGAGTGCTGAGAGAGTGTGCTCTAGCAGGAGGTTCTGTCAAAGAAGAAGTACAGATACTGTAGAAGCCTATATTAATAACTGATTAATGTATGAAAAGCTACGGCAGAAGTCTGAAAAGATGCAGGAGTGGAAGTTAGGAGACAATTAAGACTGACTAAACAATGAGCATAGAGGTAGCAGAATCAAAGCACCACACTCTCACTGGTAATGGACAGAATAAACTAACACCCCTCTTCAAGTTTCTGGCAGCTCAAAGTTTTCAGACAAAAAGCATGAGTGATTTTGCATTCTTGTTTTAACCCATCATAACTAGCATAATCTGAAACTTCTTATACTTTTTCCTCAATGCTGAATTGCCAACTGAGGCAGGCACAAACCAAAACCATTGAAACCTTCCAACTAACACTGTCCAAGATACACAGAGTGTCCACATAAGAGTATTCTTCTTCCAAACACAGAGAAACCTCTTTAGTTCATGCTGTGAGGCTAATGAGTTTAAAAGCACCCCAAATCCCCAAAGAAAATACTGCCACTTTTAAAGCTACTACTTCAGCTCTTTTGGTTATATGTTGAGCAAAATGTGTATTTGCATTGTTTCCTTTCACTGCACTTTTGAAATTTGTCTAACTGACACAGATTCAACTGTTTAATTCATCCACAACCACTGAGGATACAGGCTGGCCCAGTAGCAGATTTTTTTTCTGCTCCTCTCTAAGCTGAAAATCTTGAAACTTATTTTTACCTAGGATTTACAGTTTCTAACTGCTCAGATTAGTTTCTGATTTATCAAAGTAGATAAAGGAGAAACACCACTATCTGTAGATATGATACCAAGTGCTTGAGCTTCAGCTTTCTTTTATTGATCAAATAAGACCACAATACAGAAATGTAAACAACTGTAGAAATACAGAATATCAAAGGGCATGAAATAAGGGGACAGCCATATTGAGTCAGAACTACTGGTTACATTTCACAAATATGAACACTTATAGTAAGCCCTTGACTAAGCAAGTTTACCTTTTATGATCCCTTTCTTTTACTGGGTATGCCAAGATAAATAATGCACATATTATACTTCAAGGTGGTCCTTGAAGGGGAGAGTATAAATGAATACACCAGGAAGTACCAAACTGTGAAAAACCTAAGGTGAAATGCAAATTCGTAACATTATGTAAAGTGGGAAACTAAGCAAGAGAAGGACAAATCATTTAATGATTAGTAAAATGTTTGGTGTAACAGAATTTGAGAAAGAAGACACTCATACTAAAGAACAAGAGATTATCAGGGAACCATACAGATTCTCCTGAATCTAAGTTATTGTTTATTATACCTAGAAAGAAAAAATATTTATTAGTCTTGCGTGAAAAAAATCTAACTGAAAACCTACCTTTGAAAAGGTATAGCACAATAACAACAATTCACATGCTTCTGTGCATGCCTAAACTACAGCAAGTGTCAACTATTTATTCAGGCTTCTGTACACTGTCTAATATTGATCATTATTTCATATCCTGCCCCTACTGTGGCCTGCTTCATACAGTCTTCTCACATTTCTGTGTGTTTTCAATCCAAAAAATTACTACTGTGACTATTCTTCCTCTGCAAGACAAGTAGCAAGAATCTTCCAAATGAGCCTAACCTTGGGAGTAAAAAATGTCAGTGGTTTTCATTACTTTATTACCATACCTCTCTTGTTTCTCTGCCACTGCCAGTCGATCAGCATCAGGATCATTTGCTAAAATGATTCTTGCCCCATCTTTTTCAGCCAAAGCAAAAGACAATGTCTGGAAAAGTGGCAAGCAGGACCAGATGAGCATTAATATTCCCAAATAATATTTTTGCCTTCTTTATAGGTTTTAAGTAATTTTCCCAATTTATTTAATCTCAAACATCCCAAATCACTATGTGTCTCTCAAAAACCCCAAAAACTCCTAGCCTGGCAGCAGAAGAATATAGTCAGGACTATAACTTTACCTGCATCATTCCACTTCTGCAGCCCAACTTAAAATCTACCTAGATTTAATGGGATCCCTCAATAACAAAGTGTAACAGAAATTGTAGCAGAAACTCTAACTATCTGTCAGGACTTCTGCCCCCTCCTGGTGTTGTGTCAAAAGAGAAGAGTAGAAACCTTCCAAAAACAACTGAGAAGATTATTATTTTTATTTATTTTTTAAAGTTAACTATCACTTTTTCCCATGTGCAGATCCTGCCCATTCTGTTAGAGCACAAAATAGTTGAAAGCTATAGCTAATTACTACCTGACTGGTTCAAAGAGGGTTATGTCAATGAAAGAATACCAGCTAACTCTTCACTAAATGTAAGGCTATGAAACAGATTAAAAATAGACCTTCTACCAATATCTACAGCTGTGACTTCTGGAAAAAAGAAAAGCACTGAAAGACATCACAACTATTAAAAAAAAAAAAAATCTATTTACCAGAACACCTTTGCCTTCTTCCGGATTTGGATACTTCACTGTAGGAAAGTCTGGATCAGGATCTTTCTGCTCCGGAACAGCAAAAGGAGGGCTAAGGTCAAATGCCTTGAATGCCAACTGCACAAATTTATGTCCTACGCCATGCACAGAAGTATGAACAAATTTCAGGTTTGTTTCCTTGTTTATATTCCTGAAATAAAACAGGTTAACAGTAAACTCGGACATGGAAGACTGTTCTGTACAAAACTGACTATGTTTGGCAGATACAACTCACTATTTTGTTAAAATTATGAATTAAAGGAAGTCAGATTTTAAAAGCAGTGGCTTGAAAATCACCTTAGACTTATTTTCCAGCAATATGAATCACTCTTGGCATCCAATATCCCAGTATGTGCAAATCACGGGAATAAGACAGTACACTCTACACATCCCAAAGAAGGCGAGTGAAAACCAAATACAACTGACTAAAGAGACTCTTCATCCTCAATTCTAGCACTTAAACCACCCCCAAAGACTGAACACAATGAGTCAACAACAGGCTGCCCAATTTCAGCACACTCATTTTTAGGAAGTAAAAAGTGTTAGGCATACCTAAAATCATACAAACTCCTAAGGAGACATTTAATTCCAATTCTGAAAAAGCAGTTTAATAGCCCCATCTTTCTAGTAACTCCTGATAGTTTTCAGGAAGAGTAAGAACATGATTACTTGTGGTTAAAATTTCGAGGTCTAAAAGGTTGATAACTCATCTACTACATAAATCAATTCTAACTGTTATTCACCAAGAGAAACATCCATTTCATTTTGCTGAGTACAGATTTTACTGAGCAAGGATAGGAACAGGCTGTTGTAAGGCACCCAAGGCTACCAGGAGCAAAAGCAAGGCTGGAATGACAGAGCAAGTACTTATTTGTCTAGAATTGACTTAACAACCTGGTTCACTGTCTCTTTCAGAATCTTGTTTTCAGGCTGGTGGGCTGTCCATGCCAGCTCAACTCCAGCAGCTCTAGTCTTGCTGTGACACTTAGCTGATGCATGGCCATGACAATATAGGGAGATTATATAAGCAGAAATTTGCTCACTTTATGGGCTCAGACTTCTCCCAGGACAACTTTATGAACTGGCTTACTATACCACCACACAGCTGCCAGTGCTACCACATAGGCACAGGCAGAACTGGATCATGGCAGGATTGTGGCCACTCACTTCCATCAAATTAAATTGCCCTGCTAAAGTACTAGATGGAATATCCTCTATTCTTAAAGGAATTAACACCAGTCACCTGTAAAAGCACTGCTTCTGTATGTCTTTGAAATACTCCTTATTGACCATGGCATATGGATCATGAAGCAGTGAGCTGCTGTCAATCAGTTTGTCATCCCAAGCCTGAGGCCATGGTTCTTGGTTCTCCTCAATAGCCTGAGAAATTCCTTTGTCATGAGGGGAAATGATCTGAGCACCATTTTCCCAGTAAACCTAAATAAAAATAGGTAAGTGAGTATTTGATCATTAATCCTGTAATATAGTTTTCTTAAGTTCTGTGCTGGTTAAGGTTCAGTACGCTCACTACAGTATTACAGTAAATTAGGCTTAGGTATACCCTAAGTATACTGTTCATATTCTCAGTGTTTCTTCTCACATTCCCTTTTTATTCTACTAAAAAAAAAATCAGTTTCACTTTATCAAAAAATATTAAGATCCATAATGAAACACAAAAAAAGGCCCAGTCATTTACTGACAAAACTTTCATTTTTGTATTTGGGAAATAGTCTGTATATGACTGCCCAGCTACTGAATGACTGATGCATAGGCAATTCAGCTGTGGCTTTTTCAGTGGACAGCAGATTACAATGGCATCCTGCTTTCTAGAGCAAAGATTTTAATTATATTATCAGTTTAACATGATACTAGTTTTAAATACATAGAAGAGAGAAGAGAGGTAGAGAGAGACTAGTAATTATTTTAGTCTATACCATGATAGGAACTATATAAAATTGCATTAGTTTCTCTACATGGAAAAAAAAAATAAAGAGCCAGAAAATATATCACATTGAAATACCTTGTAACCATTGTCTTGTTTTGGATTATGGGAAGCAGTAACCATAATTCCAGCACAAAGCTTCAGATGAGTTACTGTGTATGGCTGCAACAAGAGAAAGTTACTTGAAGTAGAATGTGCAACATACTAGATATTCTTTTTTCTCATGCATATATAATACTTCCATAGTGCTGAAAGAAAAGTCAGGATGTCATTCCTACACACTAACTCCCTAAAGCAAAAGCTAAATAGTACTTGCTCCACCAGACTCCATGTGGCACAACTTTAGCCCTTGTTTTTTCTTGTGCATTTCTCCATTTATATGTTATTAATGTTGTTCCAAACGGTTTGTGAATCTCCAGGGTAGGGTATTTCTAGAAGGAAGCCAGATGCACGTGTTGCCTACTGTAGAATGACTTGATGTAATGCCTTAGAGGGTGCCAAGTCTGCTAGGGTAATGACAGAAGTCAGCATGGGGCAGGGAACTGCAGATCAAGCAGTCTCGTCTGTACTGGCTTTTGGGAGCAGCCTGGGGAGCAACTACTGCATTGGGGTTCAGAAGAGACTTGTTTGGAAAAGAACTCTTATAAATTAGCTCAAAACAGATGGAGTGAATTAAAAATAAAGCATTATTCACGAACACAGGTCCAATTTGTGTTCACTCCTGGCTCTTTATTTGATAGCAAAATAGAATCAACTGCAGTTCTTGCAACACTGCTTTAAGCTGCACTATGAAGAATTTGACCCTAAATCTACAAAAAATTCTATCAGTATAAAAATGCTACGTAGGAAGTCTTTATACCACTGTGTTCTGTTTGCAATGCTCACTGGAGCAACCGGTATAGGAGAAATTATTGGTTTTAGGGCCCAGAGCAGGGCTTTTCTGCATTGCTCTGGAGACATCTGGTGTTCTGATGGGGGAATCGTGGACACAATCCAACAACCCTTCTGGCAAAATATCACTGCACTCCAAGAGCTTGTAAAAACCCATTCTTTTGCTATGAATGTTATAAACTACACATAGCTAAATAAGCACACGACTAACTGCAGGAAGAGCTTAATAAGTAAGAATTGGTTTGTGTAGTTATCCTTAATAAAAGTAATGCAAGGTATCTGACAGAATTTGTGTGTATATAAAGATACAGTACATAAGAAGATATAATAGAAAAAAACCTACCACAAAGGGAGTTGGTATTATATCAGAGAATAGATAAACTGGAACTCCCTGACTGACGAAGGTATTGGCAGCAAGTCTTGCAAACCTAAACAGGAAGAAAAGATACCTAGGGAATATATTCATTTTCTTACCAATTAGTTTCCTAGAATTCATGGCTTTCTGGAAACTCCTATTCCAATGCTAGTACAAAATCCTAACAGAAAACACCGTCACTTATCAATATATCTCAATTATTATACAGACCCAATTTAAATGTGTTCCCTCCCTATTCCCAACAGACAAAGCACAACTATAACAACTGCCTTGGCATTACCAGTATGTAAAAATACTGTAAATCCCACATATTAATTCACTTTACAGAAAGCAAATACAGTTGAAGTAGATATAAATCCATAATGGATCACACTAGGCATCTACAAAATACTAAATACCAAATATAAGAAGTACCTTTTGCTACTGCCTCCACTGGAAAGATCAGCACGAGCATCAAACCCAATCACAACTCCTCTCTTTTTCAGGTCACTGAAATTCTTCTCAAGGTATCTGCAAAATCCCTAAAGACAACAACAAATCTACCCAATTAGCCCAATCTTGATGTTTGATTTATCACAGCATTAAGACAATTGCTAAGATGCTGATTTCTCAGGAAGCTGAGCACACACAGCATCTCACTGAACTGCTCTGGGATTCAGCTTGTCCAGCACCAATAAACACCAAGAAATATCAGAAACCTTAAAATCAATACTGCAAACCTGGATAGCATTTAAGTACTTTTTAAAATATCAGAACCAACTCCGAAAAGGAACAAGTAACACAATTAGTCCGAATTGCAGGTTTTGAGAAATGATTCAGATGTCTTAGGTCTCACCTGAGGAAGAGAACAGCTGGCTAGCATCTCAGGTTTTTAACCAAATCTCACCCTTAATAATGACATCTCTTAAGCACATCATACATCACCGCTCCAGGCTCCAGTTATTCAAGGTTGTGGGTTTTCCCCCTCAAGTATATCTACTTTAGGATCCATGTATGTATACGTATCTTCACTGCCTTTATGTAAATACATGTCCAGCATACACAAAGCTTATCCAAATGTTGGCTACCTTTGGGGTTTTTCTGTAGTTGTTACAACAGCACTAACTGTAACACTTGGGCTGAACTGCAGTTGTGTATAAATTAAATTGCAAATCAAACATGGAAAGTAACTTCTAATGGTTTAATAGCTTCTCTCTGCTTGTTTTAAGAGATCAGCACTCAGCTAATAATTATAATTTAAATTACTTCTGAAAGCTGGAAGAATAGGAGACAACTTGTACTTCCATAGAACACTCATTTGCTTGCCATAAATGAGGCCTTTCCATTCATATACACAACCAGTTAAGTGAGATAAAATGCTGAACACAATACCTGGGTTGTCTGGATAATAGTCAAGTCATTCATGTGGGAAATCCCTGCTCCCATGGCAGCTCTGAGCCCTGCTGTGCCAAACTCCATCCTCGAGCCAAAGTATTTCTGCAGTTCTCCGGCATTTCCTTCCGCAAGCAATTGTTTCACTATTGCGTAAGTTTTTGGATTCTGTTGATACAAAATTCAGATATTCTAAATGAGGTTTTGTTTGTTTTAACAGAACTGACTTCCTGTCCCAATCTCTGGGTTTCAGTAACAAAACATGGCACACCAGTTCAAGAGCACCAGAACTCCTGCTGTCTTCTTAATTTTAAATTAGTACAACCTCAAGTATTACTTATTTTTGATTTATCTCCTTAAGTGAACATGCTACCTGGACAGCAATGTGTGTACATATATATCTATATATCAAAATTTGGGACACCAAACATTTTCCAAGATTTATATTTCAATGTTTTCTATTTTTAAAAACAAACAAAAAGCAGCACTTCCACAGTTCACAGAATTTTTCCTCATCACAACACAAGAACTACACTAAACATTTAAGAAAATATGTTAATTATTAAGAAATATTTGTTATTTCTATAGCATTATATGTAGAGTTTAAAACAAATTAAATCATAACCTTGTCCCAAGACTGGCTAGCACCAGAAGTAGCAGCAAAAGTAAGCAGACTGGGCAAAAGATAATTTCCAACATATTTGCAGGTAATGTTTCTAAAAATAAGCACAATCTCAGCATGAAAGCCTAGAATCTACAGCCAATTATTAAGTAAAATTACTCCAGAGTGGCAACCAAAAGGCCATGTCAGACCACTTGAGAACAGTGAGGAGTTTCTAACTTTCACTGCTTTTCTTGGTATATTGCTTCCACAGATCCTCTATTGCTGATTACTCTTTTTATTTCCAGACTTAAGGAATTGGCAAAGTTCTGTATATTAAGCAAAGCCTCAACTTCTCAATGTAATAACACGACACTTGTGGAGTTCAGTATTTGATTTCTTGAGAACTGATGAGCCAAGAGAATGGATGGTAGGTGGCAGACTCCTGACAACAGGGTCATCTAGAGAGGCAGCAGGTTACTCACTGCATGAGTACACACACTTTACTCTGAAGTACAAAGATTATAATTTCCAAAAGGACACAAACTTTGCTTTCTAAGCAATCAAATGACCTCATAAAAGTCATGAATTTTACTATTTCCTGGATGACCTAGGTATGCTTACAGCAAGGGAAAGCGTATCCTTCTAGACAAAAAGGAAAAAGAAATTTAAATGTAAACCCATTTCTCTTCTGCAGCTTCAGAACATGTTGCAGAACATACAGAGTAGTAGGCATGTGAGTAAGTTTGCATACAAGATATAAACATTCTGCACATCAAACTGAGACCAGAGTCAGGATGTCCTAACCACTGACCTGTGCACTCACTGCTGCAGGACAAACACCACAGTTTAAACAAATACTTAAAAAGCTAAAGAGCCTTTGGTACTAATGAGCAAACTGCATAATGCAGAATAAACTAAAGAATTAAAATAAGAAATCCAGCTTCTTGAGTGCAATAGACAATTAGGCACCCCAGAATTACTGATTTCCAGTGCAAAAATTACCAATTTACCAGTCCAAGAATGTTGTAACTTACGCTTCCCTGTAGGTGGCTTGCCAAATTATCTATTATTATTGAGTAATTACATTCTGTAAGAATAAGTATAGTTCTATGTTGTTATGGAATATATAGAACACGACTGAGTTTAGGCTGTTTACAAGTTGACGTCAGGTTTTTGATTTAACATCAGCCTATGTCTCAAAGGTAAAGCCTGAATGACACCATTTGCATCCAGTTTTGTACACTGCCTAGTCACCTTTTAATTCCTCTGTGTGAGCTTTGTGGACATGAGTCATCTCTTAATACTGAAATGAGCATGTTTTTAGGTAGATACTACAAACATTTCTACAGGTGTTTGACAGACTAGAAGCTGTAACGCCAATGCAGGACATCAGGAGCATCCTGCGGCTCTCACAGCCAAGGAGGTTTTTGTTTGTTGCTGTTAGAGGAATTTCCCAGGTTTGGTATCTACTGTGAAATTAGAGAGTTCCTCTAGTTTTTTAAGTCTGGTTAAATGTACATGTCCACATGGCTGCCCACATCTTAAGAGTTTCAGTCCATATAATTTTCTAAAGAAAATTTGATTGCATTCATTTAGTTGTTCTGCACTGCCTGCCTCCACTCCACACCAAATAATGGTAAAAGCCAGGCCAAGTCTGTTCAATATGGCAGAAGGATTTTTTCCAGAGCTACTGTTATAATTGCTTATGGCTATATTCTCCTAAGAATCTGCCTATTCTTTTTTTGGTGGAAACTGTTATGATGCCATTGCACACAGCTAAATAAAAAACTAATCTTAGTTTTAGCTTTTTCTTCTGCTTAAACAAACTCTTCACAGCATCTCTACCAAAGAAGGACCAAATTGTATCAGAAGGATGAAGTGCTGGCTTTTTCCTTTCTTACTGATTCTCCCAGGTTATGCTTTTTCTACTCTCAAATAAACCAGATGTGAGTATGGGAGTATCATTTCCTGTGAATACAGTGGCAGGTGATTTAATACCAAGTTAATATCCACTAGTGCAATTAGCTTGAACATCACCTGGTAACACTCGAATTATTTACTTTAATCTACACTACAGAAAGGCTCAAAGAGTTATCATCAGCAGAGGAGTCCCCACAAGGTTTTAGAGGAGAGGAAAAACTTCTGACTAAACAGATTTTATTTTTACTAAAACCAGAATCTACCTTCCATTAATAATTCTATGACTGATGATAAAAAGAATGAAAAATATGCTATTTCTGTAATGAACAGAGTGATGAAAACAGCCTGGTAAGAAGGTCAGTAATTGTCATGTAGGTACAAACTTCCAGTTATGTCAGTCAGTAGAACCGCCATCAGCCATAAGGGCTTGCCCTTGCAGACGATTATTTTGTAGAGAAATATAGGGCTTATCATCATCATTAAATATTAACCTATCTCTGCATGTCAAAAAGGAACTTTTTTTTTTGTATCAGAGTAAATGGACAAGGGTTATATCTGATTCTTCTGTTGCTCAATAGAGACATGTAACAGCTTCCTGAGAAATTAGAATACATCATCATTTTTGAGCAATCAGCAATGAGTATTGCACACTAGTCAATTATTACTGAGTCAAAGATGCAAGTGTTAACAGAGGGCTAAACTTTCAAAAGTACAGATGCTCTAAGGGATACTGCATTAGATTTCCAGATGGTTTAACAAAATAATCAGAATGACCAGTTGAAAAGCAAATTATTACACAGAAAACAGGAATATAACTACTGCTGGTCAGGGAACTTATGTAAATAAGAGGCTCTAAACCCAAACTATTTTCTCAAAATCAATTAAACTGGGGGAAAAAGGCACAAAAGCTTATTGTAATTTGATGTGATACATTAGCATTTCTGAAAAGAGGACTAGTTTGGCACTGCTGTATCATTAATAAAACCAGAACTGGATAACTGGTCAGTTAAACAGCTGACTGATCTTTAATGAAGAATCACGACAAGCTTGAGGTACTTCTAATGATGTCCTTTAGAACCTGGAAAGAATGCTAAAAAAAGAATTATTATATGTTTCCACTGATATTTTTGAAAAAAGCAGAAGACATCTTACCAAACAGGTATGTGTGCTGCACAAAACTCAGAGGCATTGTTCAGTGCTCAGCCCAGTGGAGCCACTTTAGTGACTTTAAGCAGGGTAATGGCCAGTGTGTTCCAATATAGCCAAATGAAAAAGTTATATGAAGAGGGACAGAAAAAATGCAAACTAAATGAGTCAACACAGGCCTGCATCTCAGTAGGACCTGCAGCAGCAAGCAACTATATGACCATTTCCAGAACACCACTATGGAAAGATGTTTCTTTAGGTATGTGGAAAACAGAACCACAGATTTTACTTCTGCATATAGTGCTGTCAAAACCAAAGACAAAGATAAGTCTCAACAGGAAGGGAAATAACACCTGAAAAGAACAGGACTGACAGCTTCTGCACTTCCAAGTGTTTTTGAAGTGAGCGCACATGTCTTTCGGGATCAGTATTTTAGTAAACAAAAACTTGAAGGTACCAAGAGGTTTTTAACACTGAGAAACAACACAGCAACGTATGCTGGTCTTTAATAATTTAAGTCTATCAACTAACTGCCCTGCGACTGAAGCGGTTCGGAACAATACAGGCCCTTTTTAAAAAGACGTTCGGTACAGCTAAAATCCACACTGAGAGCCCAGCCGGGGGTGTTTCCAAACGAAAGCGGCAGGTGACCGAGCCGCAGCAGCGAGCGGGAGGCCCCGCAGCCCCACCTTCGCCGGCCGCGGGGCGGGAAGGGATGGATGGATACGGGGAGAGACAGCACCCCTTTATCAGAGAGCTCTGAAAGCAGAGCCAAAGGAGCAAACGGGTGCTTTTACCGCACTCCAAACCGGCACAACGCAACAGCCGGGCGTCACCCCGCGCCTCCTAACCCTTCTCCAGCCTGCGCCCCCATCGCCGCCTACCCAGCCCCTGCCTGGCCGGAGCCGCCGCCCCTCACCTTATCCCAGAGCAGCCACTGCTCGGCCGCGCGGCGCAGGGCGGCATCCCCCTCGGAGCCCCGCGCTGCCATCCCTGCCGCCCGAGCCAACGCCGCTCCGCTCCTTCCCTCTTCCGGAGCGCACCCGCTCCGCTCCGCCCCGCCCGCCGTGCCNCCTCCGGGGCCGGGTCGAGGGCTTCGCGTACAGCGGGGGTTTAATAATATTTCCCCGGGGCGCTGAGTGTTGTCACAGTCCCCAGTGCACAGCCCCAATGGGGCTGCGGCTGCCGGCCCGGGGGAGCCCCGGGCAGCCCCTGGCCCTCGTCCCCGCACTGCGCCCAGCGGAGGAGGAGCGTTCCCAAATACCAGCGGGAAAACTGCGCTGGACACAGCCGCCTCCTCCGCAGCATGGCTGACGGAAGAAAGGAACGCTGTTGTTAGTTAGAAGTGCTACTTTCCACGGGCATTGGACTAAGAAGACTGAGATTCCTTTTTGTAGTCAAGTTAAATGAGGGATGAGCTCGGGAGCACTCTAATTTGGGATAAAGATTATAACTAGATGATCTTTAAGGTCCTTTCTGACTCAAACTTTCTATGATTCTATGATAAATTTTCTTAGAAATAATGACTTGTACCGATAATTGAAAACCTTTCAAATTCAAAGTTCATTAGTACATTACCAGAATGCATGTTAAAAATAGAAATGCTACACATCACTTGCAAGAATGTTAGTGCACATCCTTCTGCTATTCACTACTGCTCAGTAAAATAATTGTTATGATACCCTTACGGAAAAACGGTTAGGATGAAACGCCAGAGGAACCAAAGAATAAGAAAATGAGACAAAAATATGTTGTTTGGCCGCTTTTCTAATAATCTGTTTTCTCTATCGTTTTGGTAATGGTCATTTAAACTCAGCTCCTCTGGCCTCTGCACCTCTCTGGTTGAACACAAATCTGACCTCAGCTGCAATATTTAAAAAAAAAAAAAAAAAAAGTAATTGAATTTCACTCAGGAAAATGGACTGTGTTCTTTCTGCCAGAATTATAGAACAGGTTAATGTGGCTCTGATTGAATAAATATTATAGCTTATAGCATAGTATCTTTGAGAGAAGCCTGAGCTGCCAAACTGCTGCTCTATCTAAACAGTTCCTATAACAGCCTGCATTTTGACTGGAATACCCTGAAGATGCCATGATAAGCCCCTCCAGTCAGGTTGATTTCCAATTTTTTGTGGCAAACATACAGCCCAGAGAACACTGAACCCTCTTTCTTGCCTAACAAGATTTCTGGTATCAGCTTCCCAAAGTACGAAGGCAAACAGCAGTCTGAGTGCTCTGGATCTTCAGGACAAGGTGTTCAGGAGGTTTTCCCTACATTTTATCAACCTCTGTCTGAAGCTGGGCTAGACCAGGTGCTGCAGATCTGCAGGGAGAGCCATAAGGAATGACTGGGATTCCCCTGTTTAACTCTGCAGTACAGGCCAAGGTAGGGGATGATCCCTGAGAGTGGTACAGATGCAGAGCATGTGCTGCAGATGTTCTGAAGCTGCTGAGAAATGTGGGTCACTGTGAAGTTGCGATATAGGAGGAGCAGAGTAATTTGCCAGTGGTGCCAAGTCCTGAATCTGAACTCTTTTAAGGCATATCCTGTCCAGGTGGTTTCCAACCGTGCTTCAATGGGACCAATCAGATCATCCCTTTTTCCCAAAGTTTAGAGGATGGGGCAAATGAGGAAGGGGCTGGCCTTTCACTGAACTTCTTCATGCTGCACAAAGGCAGGAGAGAAGTAACCACAGGAAAAAAGCAAGATTTGATTATGTGAAGAATGATACAGCCACTACAACACTGACTTTGTAAAGCACCATAACAAAGTATTGCCACTGACTCACCCGAAGGAGGTGACAGATTCATAGAACATGTTGTCTTTCTCTTGAATGCCTAAGGTTGGCTATAAATCAAGCAGGTTTTCTTCGGGATGGACCAAAATGGTTATCAGGATCTATTACAGTGTAGGCTCAGCTGTGTCACAGAAAAACTTTTTCAAAATTTTTGTCTAATACCTTCTGGGACTGCTCTGAAAAGAGTGGCCAGAACCATGCAACTTGCAAAGTGCCACAGTCTTGAAAACTTCATGATCTAATGACACTAGAAGAGGCTGAAAACAAAAGAATAACCAACTGCTGCAATGAACACAGTTTTTCATGAAAACAATACAGTGTAAATTATTTCAAAATACCACATAACAATTAGATCCTTCCTAGTGATTCTTTCAAAACTGAATTTCCAAGAAAGAATTCAAAACCCAACAGTATTTAATGAGAAGCTCTAGATACTGAGTTGGAGAAAAGTTGGTTGACTACATGTTAAAAATCAGATAAAACTGAGACATGAAGGAGGAAGGGTTTTTCCTCTTTTTTAATTTTTTTTTCCCCTGCAGCTGTTACCAAAACCAGCTGAAACTGCCAAAATAAAAGTTAAAAAGTCCATTCAATAAACCAAATAAGTTTGCTGACTTTATACTCTTTTTTGGGTACTTAAAATACTGTGCCTAATCTTCTTCAAAACAGATAGAATCATTACTAAATTCAAATTAATGCTAGAATTTCAGAGTGAGGTACTTTGTGGGGTACCTAAAGCATATCTCTCGACCTACACTTATTGAAGTGAAGTTTCAGATGAATACTGAATGTTATAACTTGGGCTCAGTGTGCCTGCAGCTGCACAGACTTTTCACACCAAGCATTAACTAAATGGCATTTGTCTGTTAGCTGAGTTAGGCTTTACCCATAACATCACAGCACCAAGTTGCTTTATTTAACTTGCAGATAGGAAGAGCATCAATGGTGCTCATCAATATCTTCAGTCAAGTTTTGAATTTTATGTAATCTACAACTGTTTGCTGTACAGAGGGATTTAAAAAGTATATAAATACCTGAAGTATATAAATACCTGAAGGGAGGATGCAAAGGGGATGGAGCCAGGCTCTTTTCAGTGGTGCTCACTGACAGGACAAGAGGCCCAAACTGAAACAGAGGAGGTTCCAGGGGAACATTAGGAAATACTTTTTCACTGTGACAGTGACTGAGCACTGACACAGGCTTGAGGAGGTTTTGGAATCTTCTTCCTTGGAAATATGTAAAAGCCATCTGGACATGGTTTTGGGCAAGAGGGTTTTGAGCAGGGAAGTTTGACCAAATGACCTCCAGAGGTCTTCTTCAACCTCAGCCATTCTGTGAAGCTGAGATGTTGATCCATTCTGTAATACATGAGATGTTATATGTTCTGGCAAGGAACTTAAATTTTTCTTTGCTGACTTCTGCAATATTGTGATATAGCTGTAGAGAAAATTTGTGAAATGCTAACAGAAAGTGAGTGTCACAACCAGTGATATTTTCTTGTTGTATGTACAGATATTACATTTAAACTCTTCTATCCAGTTCTCATTTTCAGTAAGCTTTTAGTGCATGATCATTCTCCCTTTGCAGCCAGCTGGGACATAACAATTGCCATTTGTGTTACCTACAGAAATAAAAGGACTAAGGATTATAGGATATTACTGATGACAAGTTAAATTTAGCTTTAGGTTCTCAGAGATTAGAGTGAATACATGTCTTAGCTCCACTACTTGAAGCAGTCTAAAAATTTAAAAGTATTTTATTAGTTTTTCACTTTCATTGTTAGCTTGAAATACTAGTAGGGGGCAGCAGAGAAACAAGCTTTGATTTCACGGCACAGATTGATTGGGAAACTGTGGTGCACATTGCACGTTTCAAAAAGCACATATAGCCCTCCGAAGAGGATGTTGTCTTAATAAAGCACTGTTCCTGTAATCTCATGAGAGGAGAGGGGGAAGCAGGGGAAGAAAAGGAAGGATGTGGTGGGTATTGTATTCCTGGCTTGAATTTTAGCATTTGTTCTCCACCTCTGTTGTCTACCAGCTAACCCAAGGATGTGTCAGATTATTTTACATTTCCTCTTGGAAATTTTTTCTCCATTGTCTATTGTAAGCTTCTGGTTCACAACTGAAAGTCTTTTATAATTTCCACTGTTTGGCATAGACTTGTGATCTCTGGTAGTCAGGCAGATCTTGGATCCTGTGGCAGAAGGACTACTAAAACATGCTTTTTCTGTCTTGTTCTAGACTGCATTCAGTTTCTAGGTGCAAGGGTAAATTAACTTATGTTTGTTCAACAGATAGAATAAAATCAGAGCTAATGCCAGTTCTTTTCAAGTATATTTTGGACTGCTGCCCTTCTCTTACCTTCTCTGTAAAGACCAAAAATAAAGCCAAAGTGAAAATTAAATTAGTCTGACTAATGAGTACATGATCTTGAACTCCGCCCTTGTGCAAATAATTCAAATTATGCTGTGACGAAAAAGAAACATTTGATGTTACAGTTTCATGGAATTCAAAATTAATATGCACAGTTTATTTTGACCCAAATATTTTATGAAAGAAGTGAGTGGGTTGCATTATTTTTATGTATGTCTTTCAGTCTGATTGTGATTAAACTATTCCCTCCCTAGGTAATTTTCTGGATAGCCAGGTAGAATTACCAGGCCTAGAACTTGATTTGAATAACACAGTGCTTCCTATAACAGAAATGAGGTTGAGAAGGATTCTGACAGTTCTCTCACCCTAAGTTAAGGAAAGCTTTCCTTAACCAGGATTAGTTATCCAGAGTAGAACTAAAAAAATCTAAACTGGTTGCAGCATAAATATATTGGATAGATATTTGCCTTAATAACAATAAGTTAGGAGGTTTTTCATAACTTGTTATGAAAACATAACAAGTTTCCCAAAAATGTTAAGCTTCTAAATCCAACTTTAGACTTCTAAGTAAGCTGTTTCTCAAAAGTGCTGAACCTGCAGCAGTTCCCATTGAATGCTCAGGCTTGTCAATGCATGGCTGAGAGGCACGATGGCAATATCAAAGGGGAAAGGCAGTTGCTTAAAAAAAACCTGGCACAGTATGCTTTTATAATATACAGATACACTCCACAGTTTACACTACTAAAGATGAAATATTTGTTTTGCAGACTCCAAAACTGCGCTCACATACAAAAGATTTATCTGGTGTCCTATTGATTAAGAAAATAGTATCTAAAATTTGGAAAGTTAGTAGCAGCACATTTCTGTTAGAAAGCTGCTCTAAGAAGGTAACACTAAATGCCCTACCTTGTTTTTTCCTGAATAACTAAAAAAATCTGCAAGTAAAGAACCGACTTAAAAGATGTAGCATGTTACTAATGCAGATTTTTTACTCTTGGTAGAGGAGATAAGCATACCCTACTGAAACCATACCAGAGCTAAATAAAAGGCTGTACTAAGAATTTGTACACAGTAGGTGTTAAAATGGCCTCAAACAATCTGGACATTGCACTACAGTATGGCTTTGAAACAGCTTCATTTTTAAGGTCCACAAAGTTTTAATTAAAATAAAGCAGAATGATTAAAACCCACCAAACCCCAAGTTCTTCCAAAGCGAAGTATCAGGCTTCCTGCAATGATTTAATGGGCACAGGCTGCCCTCTCGCGGTCATAGCAGGAATAATTACCGAGGTCATCTGCCGCTCTAAGCTGAGCTGGAGCTGCGTCCACGGGTCCCGCCTTACAAAAAATACCCCACGTTTCCGCCAGATAATAATTGTTTGATAATGTAGTGTTAGTCTTCCTGTAATTTGGGGCAGGATCTTCCTCTCCTTGTCTTTAAATTTAGACAATAGAAAGCGAATGCCAGTGAATAAAAAGTATCTGCACCCTTTCTTACACTGCTTCAATACTTCTGTTTCCAGAGTGCTCCAGTATCAAGCAATGAAAAGAAATACTGAGAACATAACAAGAGTGCCATGCATCGAGAAAACTAACATGTTTCCCATATATAATTTTGCATAAAACTTTTAAGTTTCATTCAATTACATTTTACTTTCTGAAGTCTTATTGTTAATGTATAGAAAACTTAAGTAAATTATCGTAGTAATACATGTTAGTATAGACTGTAAAACTTCACTACGGGCCTAAAGGGTTTGTTTTCTTTCTATGTTCCCTGCCCAAACTGTTGAAAGGAATTAATGCTGCTACCTCTGAGAACAATTTGAGAAAGACATTTTGGTATAGTAGCAATATGAAGATTGTTACTTGTTACTGACAATAAAGATAACACATCATCAGGCTATACACAGGACTGAAGAAGTAAAATATAATCACGCTATGGACTGGTCAGAACAAAGGTGTAGTGATTTTTCTTAAGGTGCTGTAGTACAGGACAAACAGTAAGCATAAAGGAGCATAGTAAGTTTGCAGCATAGCTAACATTTTGTAATAATCTAGATAGATAGACTAAGATTTATCACAATGTACAGGTTTCATCCAGTCCTCCAGGTTCAGAGTTTTGACTTCCAGGACGACTGAGCAATTTTAAATTTTAGTATAGTATTGCAAGTTATCATATTTCTCATTCTCTATGCTTTTATGTACTGATGAAAAGAATCATGTAACATTTTTGATCATGTCTTTCTGGAATAAAGGTGGAGATTTTTCTTGATTGGTTAAGATTTACATTGAAAACAAAGTCCAGCCTTACATTAGCTTAGAGCCATCACACTTCTGAAGATACTTGAAACATCTTTATTTTGTTGCCTATTAATGACAGTAAAAACGCAATTGGTGCTCTAGACAAGCTAATTTAAAACGGCAGCTCTTGGCTTAGAAGCTTATTTTGATGTGAAGGTGATACAAACACAGAAGATATCAAAGTACATGTCTATCAAGTCCTCTGAAAATTGGAATGAAAATTGACTAAGTTTGTAGGCTAATGGATAAAAGAGAGGCCTCCAAACAAAAAGGCCTTCTTTCCCCTGTGACTCAAAAGTGATCTGAAATTAAATCTTGCCTGATGTTGCCTATGCTTCCAGGAAATGAAAGTTAACTAGCTAAATTCTAGTGAAGTAACTTATTTATCTGACAGAGGCTCCTCAGGGAAACAATAAACCATGTTTTGCATTTTGCATTTACTGTAAGACTTTGGAGCTATTTAGGATCCTCCCATGTTGCTGTGATGGCTTAGAAGCTCTCGGTAGGTCAGCCAGCAATGAAGCACCAAATACAATGGCAACATCATTGTTAAACACGTGGAGAACTGTTAACTGTCAAATAAAAGAATATATTGACCATAAAACAAACTAGCGAACAAAGAAACCCTTCTGTATCATTATTTGGAATATTTCCAGTTACAGACATTTAACCAGACTGACATAAACCTAAAAAGTCAGAAAATGGAAAAAGAGGTTGGGAGAAAGTGAGGCCTGAATGACACAAAATCTCAGATGTCAGTAGGGCAGTTCTCCACAGAATTATTTACCATACATGGGTTTTCTGTTATTCATCCACTGGAAGTATTACAACCCTCAGAAGACGGAAATAACCAGCAATATAAACTGTACTTATCTGTAAAACAGAGGAGGGATAACTCAGCAATGCACAAAGGAGTAGAAGTAATCTCTCTTCCCACCATATCCACCATCCTAAATAAACCTGAAAATACTACTATCTTGTACTTGGAAAGACTTGTAAGCAGCTATCTGTGTGACAGGCAAGGATCACATGCCAATGTTTCCTTCAGATGATTAAACCACAAGCTCTTGGTGTGACCATATTGGAGCTGGTAACATTTGCACCTGTTAAAATAGATCTGTGCTCCTATTTTAAGGTGCAGAGCTCCTTGCCCTGCAATGCTCAGCTGAACTGATCTAGATACCAAGCCTTTTTTATGCGCTGTTTAACTCCAGAAGCAGCCGTGAACTTTGTGACTAGAAAGTAGATGAGTTAGATGTCCTCTAAAAGAGTCAAAACTTTGGCTGACCCTTTCAAAAGTCACAAAGCTAAACCAGTTAGGGATTTAATGAAGAGACAAGCATGCCATCAGTATGTCCTTTCCTTTGCTGAAGCAGAATATTGTGCTTCAGAAACCCCCTAATTTCACTCAATCACTCCCAAGTTCTGTTCTCATCTATTCTCATGGGTGCCCTCAAACATACTGTAATGTTGTTTCCACACCAGCTTTAGCAATGATGACACTGACAGTGTGCTGGTTAATCAGCTCTTGCTCCCCTTCTTATTGTTCTCATCACACCTCAGGTTTTTTTTCCAGCCTTATCATGGGTCCCACATGATCAGTACAATTTATTGGTATAATTTGTCTCCTAAGAGCAAACTGTTATTCAGACTACTGCTTATTCTTCTGCTAGACTTCTGCTGCTTTTCAATTATAAATTGCATGAAAGGCAGACTAAAAAGCTGCACTGTGTTTAACCACAAATGTGAATCTGTGGCAAATGCCAAACCACTAACATCTCCTCATCTGATACAGCAGTTACTCTGAGCTATCCAAGGGGTTGCTCTTCCTCCTGCATCCTGACAATCATTCTGGCTGAAAGGCAGAAGGAACAGCTGAGAGGGAAGCAGCATGAAGTACCTACACTAAGTGTAGAGACTGTTAGTATGTGATGATTTTTCTCTCAGTGGAACTTCCAATAGTATTTGAGTTGGATTTGTGTTTCGAGAAAGAGTATTTTAAAGGGGAGGAAGATTCTCATGCCAGAATTCTTTGCAGTAGAGGATTAAGTGAAGGATCTGACTTTATACAACAGCATTGTTTTGACCTGGGTTGCACTCTGTTGTTAGAGTGGTGTAGGGACAAACACCATTGGAAAAAAAACCTTTCCATTTTTTCAGTCAAAATATTTTGAACTCAAGGAATGTGAAAATATTCAGCAAGAATATCTTTATCAGAGGACCTCAATAGCTGAGACAAGGTTACATTTTATAAACATCAGGTGGAATTCCTGATCATGGCTACTATTTGTACTGTGCTATCACACCAGAAGCAAATATTTGGAGATACAAAGCCCTTTGTTGACTTAACAGTCTGGAGCGATGCTATGGAATAATTTAGGTGTTTACTTTAGGAGGTTCAATAAAGGTCAAATGAATCCTTAGGAAAAAAATCTTTTTTACAGCATACCGTCTATCTATTCCCTGTGAAGAGACTGAAAAATCTTTTTACCTAACATCATTCTAGTTGAAAATATCTCTCTATAATATATTTTATATATATCCATATGATAGAGATATATATCATACAGATAATATAGAGAGATGCATTATCTCAGTCTAGGCTCTAATATAACTTTAGGCAATGACTCTCCTGAGGAAGTCTGTGTTACACACTGCTCCTGGAATAATGATTATTAAGGTCATGATTATTGCAACTTAGTGTTTGGTGTACATAGTGATTCATACAAAAAATATCCTTCATAAGGCTGTCCTCATCTTAATGTATTACTATTATTTGCCTTATTCTGAGATAATGCTTTGGAAACCTAGGCTGGTTATAATGCAGTTCTGTTTGTACATTTTCATTCCTGCCTCCATTTCCATTAGAAAATACTCTGGTGACAAGAAACTGATTTGTTTATATCCTATATATATTGGGTATTTTCTTGAAAATATAAAGTAAAATTTTCTTGAAAATATAAAGTAAGAACACTTTATAGGAAACATTTAACTTAGCATAAAGTTAAATATTTTATTGAAACTATTAGTAAGAAAAAATGAATGACAAACTACAAAGGAGTTTCTTACCTTCTTTCCCAGTAGTCCAGCATTTGCTACATTCTCCCGGAATACTGAAACTACATATTCTGGCAATGCGTTAAATCATCAAACTACATAATGTTTTGAGACTTAGACTCTGTTTGAAGTATTAAAAATTTTCAAATTATTATTGTAGTAGTAGCAAAACCAAGGTGATTACTCTGTATCCTAGTGATTAGGACACAAGGTACTGCTGACTATAGTTTCTGCTGCTCTAAAGATTTGTCTGGTTGTACAAAGCAGGACAGCGTCCACAGTTGAGAAAACGTCAGCTTTCACAACCCTTTGATTAAGACTCTGTTTAGTAAAGCAGGACCTATGGACTTATGTCCTTTTAGTTCCAAAAGCAAATCAAACAACTTGTGAACATCTGAAAAGAAGGCTAACCTGTCTCCTCCCTCTGCAAACATGGAAGCCTGTTCCACCTCCTGCAGAATGTTTTTTCTGTTATTATACTGCAACAAGTTTGACTGCATTTAATGTACAATTTGGGAATATCACAAATCATATATTTTAATCAATTTACTATTTACTCTTGCCCTCCCCTCCCATCTCCCTTTTCTCCCTAGGCAAGAAAACCTAACTTGCTAAGACTTGATATGCATGGGCACATCCTAATATTAATTAAATTACCACACACATCTATTAAAATCCTGTGAAAGATATTTGTCTCAAATCCTACAGCAAGAGTGGGAGATACAGCAGGGTAACCAGGACAATTAACCAGACCATATGCTCCACACAAAACATGGAAGATTAGCAGCTCCTTTATCTCCTATTGTTTGAGAACACAACCTGCTTGTTTCTTTTTTTTTAAAAAGCACACTGCCTGCTGGTAACAAAATTATTGTTTAAGTGCAGTTTGTCTCGAAGCTAACTATTGCAGCTTTTGAAAGTATGGCACTAAAGCTGGGTGAGCTCTAAAATAGTATGAATTTAACCAGGGCAGGACCAGATTTGTGAGAGATGTTAAGAGAAACGCCAGGATTTTTTATTATTGCCAGATGATCCTCTTTAAAAAACACAGTGCTGGAGTCCATTTTGCTTGTGGAGTCTTATCCTTCTCCCTAGAGTGACTCTCAGCATTCCTGCTGGCCTTTGGCATTACTTTGTTTCCTGATTATAGTTTTTTCTATCCTCAGTGAAAACTCTAATCAATCAAAAGTAAACAAAATAGAAGATTAATCTATAGATAATACATTCACAGGAAAACTGGGACTTCTCAGAATTATATATGTTACGTTTTTAAATCTGTCACAAACGCTCATGGTTAATGAGCTGTTAAAGCAAAAAGCATTCTGATTTAATCATTCTTCAGATCTCAGCTTTGTCCATAAATGAAAAAGAAGAATCTATCCAAATCCTGTAAGTTCTCACCATCAGTGATTATTATTTCCTGACCACCTTTAAGAAGCTTTTCTTTGACTCTTCCCTAGACTCTCATCCATCTGCCTCTCCAGCTTCCATCTATCTCATGATTTAGGCTTCAAAACTGAATCAACTCCTGAATCCACTGTGTTTCAGATTCACATTCTCAGGTAGTTTATCCAATGAAGTCTGGTCAGTACAATGAAAACACTGTGCGTGAGAAATCAGCGATGATTTCACTCTCTCTTTTCATTTCAATTCTTGTCAATAAACTATTTTCTGTCTTTCAGAGAAAAAGAGCCACTACAAGATGGTATGAAGATTACTCTACCATTAGGCTCAGAGAAGGCAAGATAAGAAGCAGCAGAAATATCCAACACTCACATTATTTTAGGAAATCCCCAAATAGTACTTAGCATGTTACATTTATGAGCATCTACACAGCCATGTCCACTTTATACCTTACTGAATTCAAGCTTTTATATTTTTCTACGTTTATCTGTGTACAACTGCTTTTAAGAATTCTCTGTCTCTAAACAATTGGTGACCTGACCTACTGGGGATTATACATGTAAATAGAAACACTGTTGTGAAAACAGTAAACTGGAATTTAAATCAAATAGTTTCCCTCTCCCTACAGCTTTTCAGTCAGTTTACGGTTTCTTACCTAGAGAGTTTCATATCAAAAGCAGTGGATACAAACAGGTCTAACAAGATTTGAGGTTTATCTCGACAGATCTGTTCTTCACTGAGTTTTAAACCAAACTCCTTGCATGCAAAATTCGTGAGTCATAATTGCATAAAGCAGAGTGTGCTTCTGAAATCTCTTAGGAAATAAAGGCTGTTCTTACTAAGACTTTATATTGTAATTTAGTGATTACGTACTTGGCTCTGGGCTTTTACCTACATTATGTATTCTTAAGGAGATTAAACCTTGTAGGTAATAGTTTGGTCAACTAACATGAGAAGTTTAATCATATCAGGCTAACAGATCACTTTTCTGACCTTCATTCTCTGCAAATGTATAAGGAACTGTTACTGCAGAAGTGTGTCTTCTATTTTACTGTAACAGTTTCAGCCTCAGTATTATTTTCAAGGAATGTGCTATTCCACCTGCACAGCCAGCATGCTCCAATTAAAGCAAAGCTTGTTATGAGTAAGTAAGCCTCCAACATAATAACTGAAGCACTTAAGTCCTCTGTTAGAGGTCTCTTGGAGGTCTACATACTTTTTTTTTTTTTCCTGTTCATAATTCCTAGAAGTAGATTCTAAATTTTCTGGAGAATATTACTTATGAGTGATGAAGAACTAGAAAGCAGCTTCTGAAGTGAGGATTGAGGAAGTGGCTAGGCAGAGTAGAGCTAATAGTAAATGCTGCTGAAAGACTAGGAACATAAATCTTGAGATGGGAAGGCCAAACAGATGTATTTATGCCATATCTCCTTGCTAGTTTACTGGCATTGCATTCTCCCAGCCAGGTCTTTGTTATGAATCCAATCTTCAGCAGGTTATTTAATAAAGCTGGATGTCGCATAATCTGCACAAGTTACTGCTATCTGGCTACCTTTTTCACTCTTATGTCAGACCTAGTATGGAAAAATAATCAAAATGCAATTGGTTTAACATTAGCATTTTATACATTAAAAAATCCACCTCCCAGACAAACAGTTTCATGAAATTATAAGGGAGCAAAAACAGTACAAAGCTAATTTTTGAAGAGTCCATAGTAAGCATATTTGCCATGACTAATCACTTATAATGATTTAACTGATATCTCTCATATGCTGCTAGAGACAGCTGGAGACAGAGGACTTCTTTATAAAGTTTGATCTATAAAAAAAATCAAGAAAAGGCTGCCAAGCAGGCCATTTTTAGGAAAGAGCAAATCTCTTCATTGCATATGGATAGAGTCACTCCAGAATTATTATATGGAAACTTAATTAATATTTATATTTTACAAAATACTTTGTTACTCTCCATTTCAAATAAATTTACTATCTTCTTGCAGGATAGACAGTTTGTTATTGATCAAATTTCAGAAGCTAAGGAGATTTGCTTCAAATTTTATCTGAAGTTTTGAGCATTGAAATTCAACTTCAATTATTTATTTTTTTCTTAATAGGATCCAGGATAGAGAAGAAAAATAAATATCTTCAAACTGGCTAAATAAACCAAATCAATAGGATTTGGTTAATTAGAATATCCAAGATTTTTAATTTGTACTGATCTTTTTACTAGCTCTGGGAAGTGGAAAACGGGTAAATGCAACATACACTGCCAGTCTGCCCTGGGCAGAGGATGGGGAGTATAGCCTAGAGATGTTTATAAAAGCCTTAAAGCTGTAGTCTAAAGCCCTAGAGGATTCATCTGCAGGTGAAAACTGCTGTTGGATGCAGGGAGTGACTCCACTCAGAAGTACTTTCTGCCCTGCTTTACTCAGCGACACAAAGTCACTGAAGAACAAAGAAATGGTTCCAGGTTTCTCCACATCTCCATGCATCCCTCTTGCTTCCCTCTTAGCTGAAATACAGAAGCAGTCTTCCCCAGTTACTTTCTTACTTCCATTTATTCATGTTGTCAACATTATTAGAGTTGAATCAAAATATTAATAGAATACTTCCAGATTTCCTCTTGTATGTGCACTTACTGCTTTAGGCATGCAGAATTATGCATGTACTCTTTGTAATAAGGCCCCTAATGAAGCCAATCCCTTCACACAATACTACGGAGCTTCCTTCAGTTTTCCAACCCTGCTACTATCATTGAATTCCTCAGTGAGTGTCCAGCTATGACAAACTCAAACTCCATCAGATTAATTCATAATAATGTATGAATGGGGACTAGGAACCAGTGGATTTCTGTTTCATTATTGTAGACTTTTGCTTCACTTTTAATTCACTTAAGCATCACAATATAAAATATTAACATAGTATTTACATGCTAATTTTTACTTGCTAAGTATTGTGTGATAAATTCCTTAATAAATGCCAGGAAAAAGCAAGCTCATCTGTAGGGACTGGATGTATTTTGTGCTACTTCATTTTCTGCCTCTACCCCACCCCAAGCAAGCCACTGTGTACATTGTTTATTCATAATATGGTTGTCCACAAAACCACAAGTCTTCTTTCATAACTCCTTTCAGCCTAAGATGGACTCTGTTGTTTTCTTGTGAACTCTTTGTCAAATTCAGAAGCTGCTCAAGATCCTTTCTCTCCTCTCTGTTCCAAAGAACTGATCGAATAACATGTAACTTCTTATATTCCACTAAAGCCCAAAGCTGTTGATTAATTTAGGAAGCACCAGAACTTCCTAAGAGCCATAGCATAAAGTCTCCCAAAGCATTGAAGACATGTTTGTTTTGAAGCTTAGGACCAAGTTAATCACATATCATGCCTAAACCTGGTTAGCATGCAGAATATCAACATTCTTCTTCAGTCCTCTGAGGAAACCTCTGTCTACCAGGCATTCCTGGGGAGCACCTACTGAGTACCAACAGGAACTGGTGCCTCAGGAAATGTAATGGCAACCACAGCAGTTTTAAGAATTAAAGCTAACTGCCCCACTTCCCTCTTTATACCCTACCACAACTGCTATAACGTTAAGGGATGGCATCCTGGTGTGCTAGGCTCCAATTCTGGTTTCCAACAGTTTTTTTTCAATCCGCATGCAAATGATTGTAAAGTATTGGCTCTGTCCTTGGGACAGCATGAATAGCCTTACTCTCTTCTTGTCTAGCAACTAGAACCAAATCCATATTTTTTATTCTCTCTGGACCAGAGAAACAGAGTTGATCCTCATCAGTGGAACTCATTACAAACACAGGGAAGAAAGTCTTTCTCAAACAAAAAATCTAGTGTTTAAACTATTTCCCTGAAAGATGGCAGCCACCTGACCCCTGACCTTACACATGTACAGATAGAACTGTAACTGAATTCCTGCTTACAAAATCTTGTAACAAAACTGATTACTGCATTAGAAGTGTCATGAAAGATACAGGGAGATAGAGTTAGCAGGAGAGAGATTTCTTCTAGAAATATGCTACCCCTATAGCTTAGTTTCTCTATTGATATATTCTCAACCTGAAGGCTGAAATTGGGCAATTTTTCAAGTATAAAGTTCAGAACTTTAATGAAGAACTGTATCTTCTTTACAGCTTTGTTAGATTTAGGGATTTATTTTTCTGTGTAAGAATCATAGAATCACAGAATAGCTTGGGCTGGAAGGGACCTTAAAGATCTTATAATTTCAACCCCCTTGCCATGGGCAGGGAACACACACTTTTCACTAGACCAGGTTGCCCATTAGCAATACCTTTCAGCAATGCTTTTACTTTCCTCATCAAAAACAGCTGCTTACTGGGAAAAGTGGAAAGAACAAATTAGGAATCTAGATTTTATATAGTTTGCTGGGAGTGTTCCTTACAACATTTCCATCACTAACGGTTTGATGATATAGCTTTGAGTCAGAGATACCAAGTATTTCCAAGTGTTGTGGTTTAAGTCCACTAGGCAGCTAAGCACCACGTGGCCAAACCTGGAACACCAAGGTGGGTTACACTGTCTGGGTCTAGGAATTTTTACTATTAATATATAATTTTCCAAAACAAAGACACAAGGTGTAAAGTAACAACTGTCAGGTAAGTTACCACTCCCAAGGAGTGCTTCTTTGATGTATACAAGTGTTTTAAATACTGCTGGTATTTGGATGCAGCTTTAAAACATTTTGGAAGTATTTTTACCTTGAATATATAGATAATACATACAAAGAATGCTTGAAAAAGGATGCTTAGAAAACAGAGACAGCCTTAACTGTGATTCTAGAAATAAAACTGAGCAATTAAGTTATGTGGGAATATGTATAATTTGATTTTGAAAGGGAATTTCAATTATTCACGTTTTAATAGCACTAGCATTGATAAGTTTTAAACTGAGGTATTTGTGCATACTTGAAGCAGGTGGATTTTAAGATGTAATTACATATATGTGTAATTAATTATGAAATTAGCATCCTGCTAGTTCACTGTAAAGTATCTCATTAAGTCACATAAAAGAGTTTGATGACATGAGATTTCCAGTGCCACTTTCTTTGTTTTGATGTTTAAGGCCACGCTACTTAAGATGTGCAAACAATGGTTCATGGTTCCTGTCTTCTACTTACCTCTGCCAATGTTTATTCTTTCTGTAACTTTTACAAATGAGGACAGTTAGTTGTCTGGTTTATTCAGGCATTATTACCAATAAAAATGAAATCCCAAAAATGTTTTCCAATAAAGAAAGTCAACACTAGAATTTACTTTGGAGATGAAGTTTCAAGAATTGGACAAGTAGTGGATAGGGCCAAATACTACTTACATGAAAACTTCTTGACTACTTTGCAATAAAAAATCTGCTTGCATTTTCCCCAGCTGATTGTGTTTTCTAGTAATAGTAACAAACGGAAGATACATTCTAGAAATCATGAGGAAATAACTGACATAGATCAAGCCAATTAAACCTCATTGAAACTTAGTTTTGAGACTGTTAAGGAAATTTAGTAATGTTTTGAATAAGATTTATTATTTTTCATAAAAGGTGACAGGTGGTTTCACAGATCTTCTAGTGGCAAAGCTAATTTGATAGCTTCCCCATGCCCAGGGGTGTTTGTTCCAGTGGATGAAAACGGGCAGGAAGCTACTGCCTCAGAAATTGTGCCAATTCCCTGCTTGTAAACCCAGATTAGTTCTCTAATCTTAAAAGAAAAAAAAATAAAATAAAAAGAATTAAAACCCCACGGTCTTTCTGAAGTCAGAGGGAGATTGAGTTACAGCCTACCTCTGGAGAGCTTGTTTCATGGAGGCAGACATGGTTCAGTGATTCTGCTGCATTTTGCCATTTCCTTTGAGTTGGGATCTGCAGTGCTGCTTTTTACCCAAAAGAAAACAAAGATTGTATCTCTCTACAAATGTCACCTTTGTGACACTGAGAACTGTTGACAGAAAATCACAGTTTCAAAAAAAGAGTAAATAAATTTTAAGAGAGCAGAGGCAACTCAGGTGAGCAGCAGTACTTTCTGTAGAAAACCCAAGAGGAAGAAATAATTGTTTTTAAAAGTGCAAAGAACCCTGTGTCCTGCTGCTTGACTTCCTATTCTGTTGAAAAGGACAGTTCTGCTAGTTCCTTATTAGTTTGGTTAATAAACAGATAAGTCTCACACCAAGTGCTAAGAAAACATCTGAGTTTTCATGTTCTTGGTTATCTACTTGACTGAGAAGAGGTATTTCCAACTATAAACATCTCATACTGAATCACCCTATTCTTTGTATCTGTGAAAAAATAATTGCATAAAAAACACTGGCTATGGTTTGTATCATGAATAGAGCTGACACTCAAGTACAGAGGAAAAGAGTTAAAACTTTTGTAATTTCCAGAGCACTTCTTGTCTATTGCAAAAATGGTACTGATGTACTATTTTTGAGAACATAATTTAATGCTTTTTTTTTTAACTGGAAAAGTAGACTGGGAGGTAGTGAGGGGAGGAGATATCAATTTGGGGATTGTCCCAAACAGGAAGCTGGCAGTCTGGTATTCTGAATCTACCTGTGGGTGGGTCTAGTTAGGGGCTGATAAGGGTATTTCTGCACACAGTTGTTACCAGATGAAAAAATCCATTAAAAAATCTGGCTTTGTGATTGCAATATTGCATCTTAAATGAGTGGTGTTTACCTCAGGTATTCAAAATCAGCAATACCAAGTAAATGAATCATTTAATTAGAATAATTTAGAGTACTGTGTTTGAACTACTGGAAATCTATAGTTGCCTCTGCCTTGGTACAAGAATAAGTCTTTAATTTCATGCCATGTCAGTAGTAAAGTCCAGATGTGGTTGCTGAAATACAAAGTGGGCCAAACTCTAAGCATAAGAGTTAGTTTAGCAGAGGATAAAACTAAGCTGGAGTTTAGCAGTGAAGATTTTAGGAATAAAGCATGAATTTGAGGCCTAATGCATGGGAAGAGGTAACAGAGTGAGCGGAAGCAATGCCCCCACATGCTAAGGGACAGCGAATACAGGGCCACATTTCATTTCTGAACGCTTGCATGTCCTGGTGATAATGCTGCAGTGTGGCAACAACTTCCACAAGGCCCTATAGCTCCTGGGGGCAGGTGCACGGCCCTGCCCTTACAGTAACTCTCTTCCATGCAGCTCTGACGACAGGCTCCAAGCTGGTACAGTGCAATTGTTCCTGACACACCTCCTCAGCCCTTGAACCATGCTATGCCCTGGCAGCGAAGAAGCTGCCGGCACAGTGAACACGGCCCCTGGGGCAGCAGTGGCAGAGAAGCCTTTCCTGGCCACAGCTGGAACCCATCGGGAGACACACCCAAACCTGTCCGGGTGAGAGGCTCCCCCGTGGGCAACTCCATGAGGGTGGCACTGCACCCCCGGCGCTCGGCAGCCATTGCGGCACAAGACCAACGCCAAGCGAACGGGTCAAGGAGTCACCTCGGGCCCTTAGAACACGACTCCCCGCGCCCATTTTGCCCCCTTGCTGCACCCCAGCGTTGCGGTTGCCGGGCTCAGGAAACCACGTCTGGGAGTTGTAATACTAAACTAATGTGTGTCTGCCTTCGGGGTAAGCCCCACAGGAGTGTATAACAAACGCCTCCGGCGCCGCTAGAGTTAGGCGCGAGCACCCTGGCTCGGCACTCCCCCACAGCAGCTCCGGCAGGGTGGGCGCTGCGGGCCAGCACCGCCCCGGGCCGGCGGGCCCGCGCAGGCGCCGTGCGNAAGCGGCAGCGCTGCCAACACGGAGCGGCGCGGGCAAGGAGTCGAGAATGGCTCCGGCAGCGACCGGCGGGATCTCGCCGACTGCGCCATCGCTCGGCCCGACGGCCGACTGGCTGGCCAACAGCTCCGCTTTCGGTGGGTCGCTGCGGCCTCGGTCCTTCACCGTGGTGGGACGCTTCAATCCGCGACCCCCTCGTTCCCCGCCGGCGGCCCTTGTACCGCTCTGCGGGCTGTGACCCCGCTGGGCAGTACGGCCTCACTCGCCGCTCGGACGTCTAGGCTAACCCCGCTGCCGCTGCTTCTGCCGGGGGCCGACGCGGTTTCCTCGGGGTCCCCGGCATTCGAGTCCTCCTGGCGGGGGACGAGGGAGGAGACCTGCAAGGCAGCGGCGCGTCCCTCTGGGAGAGCGGGCTGGGAAGAGGTCGAGGCTCGGCAGCGGCTGAAGTTTGTCCCGCCTGTCAGCGGAGCGCGGAGGGGGCGCTCGGGGCGGGCGCTACCGGGTCCCGCTCGGGCGGGCTGCGAGTGCCGTCAGCGATCACACGGGGCTTACTGCCGCGACACCCCGGCCTGGTGATGGAGTAGCTTATGGCCAGGAGTGGAGGGGGGAAAAAAGCATAACAAAAACTATGATGAGCTGTACGAGCTCGAGTCTGGCAACTCCTCCGTAGTTGATTCACTTCAACTGGAATCGGATGGCTCGTAAGATAGTGCGTTAAAGAATTGTTTCTGTTTTACCTTCACTTAACTTGAGGTTAAGCTTGGCTTAGCGTTTAGGTTTTGGAAATTAAAAGTTGAGTGTAACCCTTGAGAACTCTGAACAGCCCTTGCACACATACAATCACCAGAGGAAGTTAGTTTAAAATGACATTTTCTTTGTTTATGTCTAACCACAACTGTTAAGGTACTAATAATCTCAAAATGAAACCGAATTTGTTGCCTGTGTAGTCTGAAGTGCCTTTTTTTTTTTTTTTTTTCACTGTCCTGATGCTCAAACACTTGTATTGAAAATTGATGCTCATTTCGACTTTGTTTGATCAGTTGTATTAGCTTTGGAAGGTATAAGTAAGAGTGTACTAGCTTGTTTGAGAGTAAACTTTCAACTTAATGGAAACAGTAAAGATGGCCATACTTACTAGCAAAGAATAAATACAGAAATATTTCTTGTCTTTCTGGTGTTCCTTCTGTATATTTATATATTACTTGGTGCAGGCAAGCTTGGTCAGAAGAGTTTGAGATACCTACTATCTGCTGTTTATTTTCTGAAAGCAAGAGGAATGGAAGGCTTGTCATCCAGTGCTTCAGGAGAGTGGAAAGAAATAACTACCACTAGGCAGCTTGATTTTCAGATTTATGTTGACTGATAGCTGCTACCTGAGGTTTTCTGTGCAAAGGTAGGAGGAGGAGAGAAATTGTGCATTTTTCTTCTCTTCTTGATCCTGACCATATATATATATATATATATATATTTTNATTCTGTAGATATATATATATTTTTTTTTTTTTTTTTTTAACAGGTAAAGATAATTTGCTCTTTGGCTGTTACTTCAGACTTCATGTCTATACATGCTGTGACTATTATGCAGTTTACCTACTAGTGGTATCTTGAAGAGGCTGTAAACAAATGTTTTAGAAAATGAAAGGATATGTATATGTGGGTTTATACAGACTTTTTACAAATGTTTATACTCAGGACTGCTTTATTGAGCTTGAAGTTGCCTGGAGAAATCTTGGTATGCTATGTGCATTTGTAGGATTTAATAACTATAGCAGCAATTCAGTCGTGTATCTAGGTGAGTAGGATTGTACTTAAGCAGGGTAAAAGTTGGCAAGTCTAGCAAGAGATGCAAAAGCTATGAAAGAGTTTTCTCAGGGTTTTGCAAATGCTTTCTGTCAATGTATCTGCTGTATCTCAAGATCGAAGTATACCTCTTCACACAAGAGATACATTGGTTTGGGTCAAATTTGATTCTTGGCTCCTGTAAACTAGTGAGGATTGTTGTTAGTGTGCATAAATTCATTGATATAATGTGCTTGATGGCACTGATTTAGTGCTGCTCGCTAGATGCCGATTGCACTTGTAAATTTAACCAGTAACATGCAATAGTACTAAATATTGATGTGTCCAGGTAGGGTTTTATTTCATTGCTTTTTAACAGCCATAGTGGTGAAATGTGTTTTGTTAAATGTACTGTACCTGTTTGCAGGGTGTGTTTTATTTGAAAACTGAAATTTGAGGAACAATTTTCTGACAGAAATGCAAATATAAAGCATCAGTTCTGTGTGTTTTTGCTGTGGCAGCTATATGCTGCTCAAGTATTGACCAAAGCAATTACACCATAAGCACTGCGATTTAGTACTGGTATACAGTGAACTACAAGCTTTTTGTCACTGTATGTTAATGCAGCATTATCAACCACATATTGTGTCACACAAAGAACAGACTAAGTCTTACTTCCCTTTATATTTAAATTTTTCCCTTTCTCAACAGGACAAAGCTGCTCTATATACTGTTAATTTCTTTTTCTCATTGAATTCCGAATAATGTCAGATGTCTTCAAGGTGTGGTAACTGATGATTGTTTAGATTTGGTCTTCCGTGTTTCTTCTTAACAAGCTCTCTCTGGCTATGAGGGAATTGCAGTGTTTATAGCAGTTATTTTGGCACTCAAATTTTTTGGGTCTTATATGCATTATACAGTAATACTTTGAGAGGTTTGTTTGTTTGTGGTGGGGTTTTTTTTTGTTTGTTTTTGTTTTTTCTGTGAGTAGGACCTGCCTTACATAGCAGGTACCTCCTTTCTGAATCCCCACCCTACCCTCAGGCTGTCAGAGAAGCTAGTCTAAAACTTTCTGCAGACAGTTTACTGAATGTGTTGAAAGGGTGTGTAATTCAGAAAAAAACTGGCATTAGTAAAGAACTTGTCAGGGTGGAGACTTACCTCTAAGAGTATAAAGCTTTCTTTCCAGACCTCATGCAAAATTTGCCTCCAGTCAGAATTTTTATAGTGACTTCAGTGAGCCAGAGATTTTGCCTCTATTGTAAGGACTCCAGCCTGAGTTACTCTGAAAAGCTTGGGGGTTTATGGTTGTGAACACAGTGTTGGGTACCGTGGATGCTGTTTGTTGTTAAGTTCAGGTGGGTTATGCCTGAGTCTTGCTGCCTGGGTCTTACTGTTGGTGTTCACAAAGTAGGTGCATTTAGAATGAGCTTTAAGGAAACGTGGCTGATCCTTCTGCTCACTTTCTTGAAATATTGCTTTTGACAAATCTGATGACAGTTTTGAGGTCTGTTGTTAACAGAAATTCTTAATCAGCCCTGCTTAACCTCTGAGGCAGTTGGCAGTGTGCTATTAGTTGTCAGTATGTTCCTTTATCATGTGGCTTCCTTTTTGTCATCTCACTTCCTGCTTATTTCACTTCTGGTTGTAGGTTCTGATTACTGCAAGGAAGCTGGAAGTTAAGCGGAATTAACAAATGTGTTGAATGTTCTTCTTTGATGATAGGTGTTTTTCCTTTGTTACTCACTTTAAGCATATTCCCAGAAGTACAATTTCTTTGAACAATAGACAAAGCAAGTGATAGGGAATCGGTTTTCTTCAGTTTTAGAGGTTTTTTTCCCTCTAGAAAATAAACTTTTTTAATCTCTTCCTTACTTTCTTTTCTAGTTTATCTGCTCTTGTCTGTAGCTACCACCTGACTAGTGAGGTAGAGAAGCCCTAACATTTCCTAATTATTTTGTGTGTGTGTGTGTTTTGTGCAGTGGTATATTTTGTCTTGTGATTGAAATCGCTGGTAATTTCATCTGCTTATTTTTGCAAAGGCAATTTGACTGTAGTGTCCACAATGGAAAAATACTATTTGAATCAGATAACTTGTAAAAAGTCTATTTATTTTGTAGTTGCATTCAACTGTTCTTGTTGAATTTACTATTGGTAAAATAATTAAAGATGTGTATTAAATGAATACATGATTACCATCAGAGTAAGTGATTTACCTAAATTATTTCCCTGCTAAGCAACTGAATTACAAATATTTAAAAAAAAAATTGAATTCAACTTGATAATAGAAATCTCTACTGCAGCTCTAATAGAATGCTTTATCTCTGAGTAAGTTGAAGGTACTGCGTGAAAGTATATAACTGATTTAGAACTTCTTTTCTTTTAAGGAAATATCCACCACTTCTGAACTGCTAGGAGATACAAGCTGGCATTGAATTAACTTCACTAAAACTAAAGTTTTTAAAAGTAAATTAGTTTCTTAAATTCTTGGTATTGAGGTATTTAGTGTGTATTTAGGAAATTGAGCTAATAAACAAGGAGTTTTTATTTTTATGCCTGAATTTGAAAGCGTGTAATTTAACATGAAAGAAATTTTATGCTAAATTATAGTTAAAATGAATGCTCTAAATGAAAGAACACATCCAGATTGAGCAGTCTCATCTAGTGAAGGTGTCCTGGCCAATGGTGGGGGGGTTGGGATTAGTAGTCCTCAAAGTCTTTTCCAGTCCAAATGTTCTATGATCCATCTACCTTTGATATCTGTCCTGGAGGTAGGAAGTGCTGTTCAAAACACACTTCCTCTTGAGCCAGGAAAGGATGAAGCACCAAGTATCATCAGCTGTCTTTTACTTGCAAGAGGAGCTGGGGTCATAGTCTGCCTGACCTTTTCTGCTTGTGGCATTGCCACAAAAAGCTTAAGCAATGCTTTTAGCAGCAGTGTGTAGGTCTGTGTGGTGAATTGAACCACAAGTGATCCAGGTACAAAAGAAAGGAAAAGATAAAGTCCCAGAAAAGCCCCCAAAACAACCAAAACCCATCTGTGCAAACAATATTCTCTCTCATTATTTTGAACCTTAAGTGATGGCCCATTTTTCTGCAGATGGGTAGATTGGCACATTAATGGTGAGGAGGGGGAGAAATGCCTAAGCTGATGTTCCTACTGAGGCATGTTTTCCAGCTGTGCTTAGCTGAGGTGTTTGAGCAGATCATGTGCCATACCATAATATTTCATTTGTCTTGTACTTAAATAGGTTGTATGTGATCATATTTGATTTGTTTAAATATTAATTAACATTATGGCCAACAATAGTTTATTTCTGTATACTGTGAGATTGATATCTATGTTTCATTTTCATGCCTAAAAGCAGGGAATATGATTTTGTATGGACAGTGAATATATATGTACTTATGTTGTATGGATAGTGAATATATATGTACTTATTTTTAGCAGGTAGATTGCTCAAATAATCAAATTCATAATATGTAAATAAACCTTTTTAAAAGGCATGCCATAATAGGTAAATATCATGGGCATAATGGGCAAAATCCAGAGTAACTAAATAGGATTCTTTACCAGTAGAGCAGAGAGAAGTTGTTGTTTTTTGTTGTTTATGGGTCACTTTCTGTAAATTAAATGATACAAAAATAAGTGGAACGTGCTTGAAGTAATCAGATGGATGTAGATTATACTTAGATTTAGTACAGGCGATTTAGAAAATCAGTGCATTATTTTAATGCTGAATTGTATATTGCTAATACAATAACTAAACTGTTTTGATCTTGATTATTAGAAGGATTTGTTTTTCACGAATCTGAATTGTACTTCAAGCAAGATTAAATATTTCTAGAATTTTTTCATGTACTTTATGAAAAGTTTGACTATGCCATGTAAAAATTGCAGTTTAATGAAGCATGAAATATTTTTTCCATTTATCTTCTAACTTTTTTTGCTCTTATATTCTGTTTCCTGAAGGTGCTGTAAATTGTCTTGAGCAATTGCTGAGGTGGAAGAACACTACCTTTGTATCTGAGTAACAGTGATTAAAACCAAAAGAGTTGTCTGAGGTTGACTATATTTTACTTCTTAGGTAAGGCTGAAGTCAGGGCAGGCAATATTCAACTTTAGTACTTGGCATGTATTTTTAAGCAGATGAGTACATGGGATCTGATGTACTTTGTGGCTGTTGCTACCTGATGAGTTAGAAAAAAAAGTAAATTATATTTTGGTATATTAAAGCGTGAATTATAAAATCTTAGAATGCAAATAAACTGCATGTAAGATCAGCCTTCTCAGTTATATCCTTATATCCTTTACCCTTTCCTGTCTTTTATTTCCTTGCAGTATAAAACAATTGCAACCTTAAAGTGTTAAATTGTAGATATTTTTCAGTTGTCCTACTCAGGCATACATTAGAGCTTCTGAGGGTAACATGTTGGTAAATTCTGCATACAGTCATCTGTAGGATTGCTGGCCTCTTAAGAGTGAGTAGCTTTCTCTTTTGGTTTTGGGAACAAACTAGACCATCTGGTTTTGTCCAAAGCAAATATCCTGAGATTCTGCTTTAACATTTGGTTTTGAGATCTGTTCAGTAATTTGTTTGGACTTTCGATTTTTCTGCATTTCTGCTATTTTCTAGAAAAGCATTTTAGCAAAATGCTTAATGCATATTCTTTTTTCTTGTTACTAGTTAGGATTTATCAGCTGTTATTTTAATTAATTTCCATTGTTTTCACTTTGAGCAAGCCTCACTTTGAGCAAGCAATACTACTCAACTGACAGTTCAAGACTGTTCTGAAAAATTCAGAAATGTTTAAAAATGTTTACTATTTCTAGAGGAATAAAGAAAACTAGGGTAAACACCAAACTTCTCTTTGCTGTCTGTCACCTTACTGGTGTTTCTCAAATGCAACTCAGTTATGCAGCTAGTGCAGAGGATGTTTCTGGAATAATGTTCTTTCTGCAAATTTGTTGAGGCTTCCACTTTTTTTATTTTTCAAAGGAAAGGATTATTCTAGACATCTGTGTTGTGAAAGTGTCCCTGTCATGTAAATGGTTTTCTGCTGACTCTTCTGTTTTTCAGCAAGTTTGATGAATGGAACACTTGTGAATTTCCTTGTCCATGTCAATACAAGTAGATGGGAAATATCTTGAGAGAGATGGGGAAATATCTTGAAAGAGATGGATAAAAAACTAAAACTTTCTGGTTGTCATTATTTCCTACTCAAAAAAAATGTTTTCAGCTGGAGTGGAGGAGAAGAAAGTAGAAATGCATGTTGGAGATAGTAATGTTTAAGTCCTTATTATATGGGGTGGAGAATGTATATAAGCTCTAAGGGTTTGTTAAGATTTTGATTATTTATATGAACTGTTGAACTTTTTATACTTCTGTATTTGATATGCAAGAAAGTACTGAGTTTTTAGTTTCTTTGTGTATATTGGACATAAAAGTGTGTTAATATTGGAAGAGATTTTCCAGAAATGTGGGATTTTCATCATCTGCATCGAGCTTACCTGCAAAACCTGATCGAATCAGTGATGCTTTTTAGCAGCATTTGGACTGATGAGCTTCAAGTGTCTCTTCTAATGTAAATATTCTATACTTTTGATAGATCAGAATCTCAGTTTATAACATGACACTTACATATGTGAAATTCAGAACTTAAATAAAACAAAGGTACTTAATTGTGGATATAGTGTGTTACAATGCTTCAATTTTAGTTCTTTGCAAGAAAAATAATTCTTTCATGTCTTGTTTCAAGTTTAAATACAAAATGATTTTCAAGTCTAAGACAAAGAATAAGCTCACCTTATTCGGATGAATAAGGGGTAGATACTCTTTAGAGAATTCCCACTGTGAAAAATAAAAATCAAGGCTATTTCTTTCACACCTGATAGTTTTTCTATGCAAGAGTCAATATTAAATCTTGTATTTACTCTCATATTAGGGAAGGATCCACATTTTATCGGTAGTTTTGCATGAACTTAGGACTGGAGCAATGGTATAGCATTTTCCTCACAGATACGAACAAAGAGCAATGGTGGTGTTACTCGGCTGCAAAATACGTGAACCCTCTATTTGAGATTACAAGCCTGTCAGGCTACAATATGGCTTGTTCTTCACTGTTATATTGAAGAAATATCACACAGGATTTTTGGATGTTAGATATTTGTAACTGTTTGGTGAAGAGGGGAATATCTGCTGTTTCTGGTGTAAGTTCTCAGTAGAGTATATGTTGTCCTCATCATTACAGAGGGTACTGTGGGGAGTTGGTCATGTTTGTAATTTTCTGAATTCTTTCAAGTGATTTACAGTGTATAGTGATACATGTGTTTATTGATTTACATAGATGGAGAGGTTCCACGGGTTTTGTCAAGCCATGGCTTACAGACAACTACATTGACAACTAAAGTGGATGGCAGTGATGGCAAGGCTGAACACCTAGAGTATATTGCCTTTGCTTTGGTTCCTGTTTTCTTCATCATGGGTCTCTTGGGGATTCTTATCTGCCATATCCTTAAGAAAAAAGGATATCGTTGTACAACAGAAGCTGAAGAAGTAGAAGAAGAAAAAATTGATGAAAAAATAGGTAATCAAGCCTAAAAAACAAATTCCTATTTCTGCACATTGCAACTACTATGAAATAATTTATTGTGAGGTTTCTGTCATTTCTGTGTCTATATTTGACATCAAAGCAGTATTATGAATGATATTTTTGTTATTATATGACACTTGGGGTTTGATCTTTGCCAGTCAAATCTAGGAGTGTTCCGCTTTCCCATGCAAGTCTGCTAACATCAAGTAAGGGCTTACAGAGGGATCAAAGTATCAGTGCATTGGTTTGCAACTCCACAGATGGAGTCACCAGATCATTTTTCTGCCTTCTACATGCTGTTAACAAGAAAGTATTAGTGTACGTAGTGCTAGCTGAGAAGTGGCAAAAAGTTGCCATTTAAAGCCTAAAATCTTAGTTTCTGTGTTTTGGGATCTTAATTTTTTCTTGTTGCTCTGTCATTCTCATCTCCCCACTCTTTATAAAACCAAGCCTTTGGACTGAATATCTTCATTCTATTTTATTTAATGCTGCTTATAATTTTTCCTTAAAGATGCCTTTGTTTTTATCCTAATGTTTGTTCATTTGTACTCTTGTTTTTATTGTTCTTTATTCCCATCTATTCTTACTTGGAGGAAAAAACAGGTGTTAGCATGTCGGAAGGGCTATAGTAACATGGTATAGCATTTGTAAAATATAAGTAAAAAGTCAAATCACTTGTAAATACTCCTCTTCCTTTCTCCCAATTAATTTCTTTCAGTAGGCTCATAATGAGTGCAAATTACAGTGGCTCTGTGGTAAGGGTAGACCCATGTGGTGCAGTAATGATGTGGCAGTGTATTCTTGAGCATTGACTGCCTGGGGCAGCTGTGCAGTGAATGGAATGATCTGATCTGTTCATTCCCCTGAGGGGTACAGGGGTAATAGAACGGGGGCATCACCTATGTCTCAGTGGCAGGAACTAGCTGATTCTAGGTTACATTGCAAAGTTGCAGGTATTAAGATGAAGTCTGGGTACAGAGGTGGGGAAGCCCCTGATTTACTACTTAAGAATATAGAGTCTAGCCTATCGAACTTGCCTCAACCCCATTTTTTTTAATAAAGCATTATTAGGGAGGGGCATAGTTTTGCATCTTCATTGTTTTAGTTTGCCACCTGATCTTTGTCAGTCTTTGCAGGTTATTCTAGGGAAGCTTTTAATATTGTTAATGGGTGCATTCTATTCCAAAAGTTTTCAGTTTTTTTTTAAAATTAATCAATTGTTACATCCCTTTAGATGTGATGAAAATCTTGAATCCCCAGCTAGTATATGTTTTAGAACAGTGGTTTGAGAGTGTTTAATGTTGGGATTTGGTTTGGGATTTTTTTCCTCCCTGTTGTTAGGATTCCTCCCTGCTCTCTTGTTTGTCTCCTCCTTACTAACTAGAGAAGGAACTTTGAAGTATGTTTGTGAAAATACTGAGCTTAATTAATTCTTAGCTGAGTTTGTTTGGGCTGATGTACAGGTGATAAACCTGTGTTCATAGTTTTTACTGAATAAGGATGATAAAGTCTTATCTAAGCTTTCCCTCCATAGTGACAACAGATCTTGCCTCTTTTTAAAAATGTTCTTTTGGTGTGTGTTTGGTTTTGGTTGTGACCTTTTTTATAATTGTTTTTAAAATAGTTCAGTTCTGGATTCATAACACCAAGATACTGACAACATATTTATTTCTTTGCACAGAAATGAATGAAACTATACATGAAAATAGTGATACTGTGGGACAGATTGTTAACTACATCATGAAAAATGAAGGTATAGTATTGTGACATTGAAGTTAGCAGCCCTTGTGATGGTGTTCTATAACAAATATGTTTCTTCAGATAGTCTGATGTATGGTATATTCATGTGCTTTCATTTAATAAGCAATTTATTCATTCTTAGCCCTTTGAAATTGTCTTTACAAGGCAGTAACTTCAAAGACAATAGGGAAGTTTCTTGTTTACTTGAAAATTATTTTGTATGGTAAATTCTGTTCATGCATTTCCAGACATTTCAACTGTTTCGGTATTTGGGGTTTTTTTCTTCAGCCTTTTGCTTTGTTTGTGGAGTAAAAGCTCGATGTTGCTTTCTTAGTGGCAGTGCTTAAAGCCTGTGGAAACTTTTATGTTTTGACTAGATTAGACTTCTTGTTGTGAAGTGATTCTTAAAGCTGTCTGATGAGAAGCTTGTGCATAACTGAGACAATTGGGTATATAGCACTAATGTTGAATTCTGTACACGTTATCTGCATGTGTGTGCAAAGTAAAGGATAAAGAGGAAGATGTGACTGAGAAAACAAAATCATAGTTAATCACCCCATGGAAGGCTTGGTTAGTTCAGAATGTATTTTCCCAGTAAAAGAAATATTTAGGAGACAGGATGTTTTTATAGGACAAGATTTAATTTTAGATTTGTATAAGTCAGAGTTCTAACCAATGAACTGGCTTTGAGTTACCTCTGAATGAAGACTAGTCCTCTGGAAAAGTGATGGTTTTGGGTTTGCATGTGGAGATTTTTGGGTTTTGCTGTTTGGGGATTTTTTCTCTTGTTTGATTTTTTTTTAGAATATTAGTGCTTTGAGTTTGTGTATTTTTCCTTGAGATTGGGATTAGGTAATTCTTTGATAAGAATTGAGCAATTTATAGTTCTTGGCTGATCATGAATTTGCATTATGTAGGGCTTGCTTAAACTGATGTTTTTAATCTGAATTTGGGTTAAACGTGTGAGGTGGTTCAGAGATGTTGTTGGAGAGTTTTGTGTAGATGGCTGTTCAATGGCTTGCGCTGGGGTGGAGCTTTGAGTGCAATATGAACCGCAATTTTAGTAGCTCGTATTCAGACTACCCATAGAATTATAATGAATTTTTTTTTCTGCAGTTTTCTCTTTTGCATTTTTGGAGATAGATAATGGCAATCATCTTTCTTTTAAATGAAATTTTTTTGAGGGACTTTAATTTTGGTTTTGTTTTTTTCTAAAGTTAGAACCGTTCACTTTTGAAGAGTTCTGTTTATTCTCATTGCAGCAAATGCTGATGTGTTAAAGGCAATGGTAGCAGATAGCAGTGTCTTTGAACCTGAAAGGTAATTACTCCTCATTTTAATGCATGTTTCCTGAGGCAACTAAAAGCATGTGCTTTCAAGGGACTTTGTTTCCTGAACACTTCTAAGACTACATTGCTTACTTGAGTTACCAGCTAAGAGGATAATACTTTGATTTTCTGTTGTGTCTGAGTCCTTAAATTTTAACATATATCCTCCCCATATATATATGGGTTAGTGACTGGCTCTTCTGGTTGTGTGTTCTAGGTGCATGATGCGGTTTTACTGCATTTTGGGCTAAAGATTTACAGATGCTGCAAATACTGGTTTACTTAGGGGTGAAATTACACACGAGGTGGCTTAGTCCAAAGCTACTTTGGCTTCAAAGAACAAAACAGCACTCATTTCATTTGTATAGGTGCTAACTTACCAGGGACATCTTTTTCTGTGTCTCCTTTTGGTTTTCTTTTTTCTTTATGATTGTGGCAATAGACATTGGTTGACCTGCCTCTTAGGATTTTTCACTGCATACCTGTTTAGATAACTATGTAGAGAAAGCAGCTTTGCCTTAGATGCACTGTACATAAAAAAAACCTCATTGATGCATCGTGTACAAAAGTGCTTGTATCTGTACATGAGCATTTTTAGCTATATCTAGACGACTCTCAGTACTCTTCAAATATAACCCTGTGTTCATATTCAAGGCAGAGGAGATGAAAGTTCAAGTATTATTGTGTTACATATAAAAGAAGTAGGAGTATAGTTTCAGCAAAACGAAGAGTTGAGTATGCAACTGTTAAAACACCTGTTCTCATGGTGAGAGTCTTGGTTATTGAAAAAAAACCCCTGAATTTCCAAAGAAATTTAAAAATTTCTTTTCAAGTATAGATATTTTTAAACATTTATGGTTCTGTAGAAATATTTATATGAATTTGGTGCATAACCATGTCTAATATTATCTTGGGCATTTTAGACTATAGTTTCAGTGATGAATTAAAATATGAAGAGTATGGAAGAGGGAAAATGATTGCTCTTACAGAATCTGACAGATGCTTGTGAAGCTTTTGTAATTAAGTAGAAATGTTCTGTATTTCTTTGCAAGTTCAGTATACTGTGAAACTTCCTAATTATAGAAATAGTTATGGCTGAGTAAAATCTATACTTCTCTCACTTGAAGGCATTAGTTCTGTCTTTGCTTCAGGTATTGAACAACTTTATTTTCCTTAATAGCATTTTCTTATTAATTGAAAACCATTAAATATTTCTTGTTGATATTTTTATTTTGAAAGTAAACATCCAAGTAACTCCCAGTCTTCTCTAGCATATTTTACTTCTTTAATTTGTTCTTTCTGTTCCCCTTTGGAGTCTGTGCAGTTTGTATTTTTCTTGAAATAACATTTCAAAACCCTGCATGGTAGATCAGATGGAACATGATTAATGCTGAGTAATGTAAATTTAAGTTCACAGATTATACTTCCAGTATTTCCACTTTTGTCCTTTTAAAGCAAGAATGTTGTTAATGATTCATGTTCAGCTCATGATCCTCTTCTTCTGACGAATGGTCATCTTCTTGTTGCTTTTTAATCTAGGTTTGTGTAAACGCTTTCTGCTAAAACACTGACAATTTGTGTTGGCCTTACTGCAATACATCCAGTATTTTTAGTAAGATTTGTGTATGTGTGAGTGTCTTTCATATGCATGTTCTCCTCTTACCATTCTAATTTCTTATCTTGACCTCTACAGTTGCTATGGGTGACCCAAAGTCTATGGTACTTTAGCTATTCTTCTATTCTGTTAGCCAGTGAACTATTTAAAGCACTTAATACCACCAGGACCATAAAACTCACATTTAGTATGTCTCTGCAGATATATTACTTTCTGTATGTGTTTTTAAATTTTTTTACAATGTGTGCTGCATTACTCTAGAGTTATTCTGCCTTTCATGAGCTCTGGCCTGCTGTTACAAGACAGTGTTAAAATTGATGCTAAAAAAAGTATGTCTGGTTTCTATCTATGCAATCTGTTTTTTTGTTTTAGAGGAAAATCAGATTATCTATTTGAACCAATCTCCAATGCCTTTTGTACTTTTTTTTCTTTCTTTCTAGGTATTTAATTTTTTTTATGAAACTGAATTATATTGTTCTCTCCTGTTGTTGTGGTACACATTTTAGTTTTGCCTCCTTTCAATATTGTGGGACTGTGCTCTTCTTCTGGGAGTTCCTTGAGATTTTGTAACAATTCTGAAATACTTTCCATAATTTTCCAAAGTAGTTCTTTTGTGAGCGTAATCAGCTTATTAAATGTCTTCATCAGTATAAGTTCATGTAACCTGTTCTGTTCTACTTGAGCCTGATATTTTCCCCCTCCTAATTTCCTTGTCTTTTGTGTTAGTTGCCTTAACCACATGACTGCAGCTGAACTAATTTGTGAAAATGGTTCTAACTGCAAAAATATACTGTTGGAGGGAACCGTACGCTGGACATCCTCACAAATAAATGTTTCCTGTAGAAACTGGTTATTCACTAGACATAACTGAAGGTTGGGTTTCATACTTTTTCCTTTTTAAGAAATACTATTTTATAGTAAGCATTACATTTTCTTTGTTTCTTTTTCCTGCAGCCCATTATCTCCTACCTCTCCTGAGAGTCCAGTGAGTCCAGGGACTCCTTTGTCACCAGGTGTTGTTCCATTCAGACACAGCTGCAAAGCCCATCACTTCCATACTGTTGGAGGAGTGGTAGAAAAGGATGTTTGTACTCGCTGTAGTCACAAACGATGGCACCTTATAAAGCCAGCTCAAAAGTCTAAAGAGAACAGAAGAAGTCGTATTGGAGAAGTTACAGTCCTTTCTGTGGGAAGGTAAGGCTTAGGTCATTTTATTGTATACTTGTCTTAGAATGCTAGAGTGGCCAAAGTTGGATCAGATATCCACTGCTTCTGCTCTGCTTATAAGGTCAGTGATTATTTTTAAAATAACCCTGTTACTATTACACTGAAGTTATTTCTGGAAGAAGTAAATGTGATTTTCTTCTTTTAAGAACTATGTAAAAAGATGGAGATATACCGTTGGGTGTAAATCTAAGGCTCTTGCTTGTTTGATACCGGCTGAAAAGAAACAAGAATTGCACACTAACAAATTTCTCTGTTTCTGAATTTGGTATTTCTCAAGTAAATCTGAGGCTATAGAAACCACTTCATTCTCTTTGTTATTTTTAATTCCTACCTTATATTGTAGTTGTCTTTGAACTTGCTGTTCTGAGAAGTGGTATGCAATCTGTGGATTCCGCTTCAAAACACAATTCTCCAAGAAAGTGTGATTCAGCAGTAGTGAGTGCTAGAAATACCTATACATGACAGGAAGGAAGATGCTCTGAAGTGAAGCAGGGTCCATGTAGGTGTCTGCTCTGACATCTTGTTCTTGAGACCTGGAAATTTGTTGCTACCCATGCTGTTGCTCCTGCGAATGCTCTAACTCACCTGTGAGGAAATACAAATGAACTTTCTTCTGCTCCCCTCAGATTTCGAGTCACAAAAGTGGATCACAAATCAAACTCCAAAGAACGGAAAAGCTTGATGTCCGTTACTGGCGTGGAGAGTGTCAATGGTGAGATGCCTGCCACGCCTGTGAAGCAGGATGTGAGCGAAGCACCTGCCACACCTGTGAAACAGGAAATGCAAGAGAGGAAAAGCTCAGAGTAAATGCAGGTATCAAACATTGGAACGTTTGGAATTCATACTGAAAGCATTATGTTGTGAAATATGTGAAAGTAATCAGTACAGCTGAAAATGCATCAGTTCTGTGTGAAAACTCATCTTTCAATTTCAAATTTCTCTACACAAGTGTGCAAAGATTATGTGTGGTCACTCACTTAATGATAAATTAAGAAAGGGTATTTTATCCACCAAATTCTTATCTAATCACTTATTCAATTAGAGTAGGTGTTGAAATAACTTTTGTGGGTGTGGCATCACTAGTCCAACAGATAAAATGTCTGCATATTAATTTTTTGTCAATAAACAATGGGTCAGATTTAGTGGCAATGTGCTTATTGTTCAAAACAAGTGCTGCTGAGTTGTATCACTGGAATAACTACAGTTATTCAATAACTGCAGCTGCTTCCTTATGCTTGCTGCTTTGTACTGCATGCTTGTTTAAGATGATTGCTTACTAGATACTTCTCTGATAGATCTGTGGAGCTTTGACTAATAGCAATGGAGTCACATGAACCTGCTGATCTCACGGGGATCTAAGCCAGGCGGTTGGGGTTTTCTTGTGAGTCATTAAACTTCAGTGAATTACTTGAATTACTCTGTTAAGCATGTGAAAAACATGCCCAGTATGGTTTTGAGATGCAATCCTCACTGTGGTTTTGTTGTTTTTTTTGGGTTTTTTTAAACAATTTAGAATGTTGGGGGGAAAAAAACCCTGGAGATTAATACGGTTTGCCTCTATTTAATGATATTCTGATGGATAATGTTATGGATAAAATTATGTTACGTCAAACTATTGGTAACCTCAAATGGAAGAGGGAAATGCACAGGAGGAAACTGGGTCTGTTTAGAAAAGCAACAAAACTCTAATGCCTTTGAGTATCTTGAGGTTAGAGAGCTAGTATGCAGTGGGGTCCTTCTTCCCAACTTACTGGCAGCACAGGTTTTGACTGTTGAACTAAGCAGAGTGTATTTGTCTGGCCTCTAGGCCTTATCACTAAACTATACCCAGGTGTTTTGAACCAGTGCTGTAGAGGCAGAGAGACTTGGAAATGTGGTACGCTTCCAAATAGTAAAAAAGTTATGGAGGGTAATGAAGTAAATTTACCCTTTTTTTTTTTTTTTTTTTAATCAGTAAATAAGAAGACAGTGATAGGCTAAATTGCAAGGAGGTGGAACTCAGGTTTCAAAAACTAAGAAATTGGAATAAGCATCTTTATTGGTGGACATTTATAAGACCAGACTGTACAAATGCTTGTCTACGCCAGTATTTCGCTTTTTGATCTGTAGCACATTTTGGCAAATCACAGGTGCCTGGTGGCTGCTGTTTCACTATTGCACTGAAATCTGTGAAGGATCTACAGATGTCAGTGAAAGGCAAACAGTACTCTTATTTTCTGATTCAGAATAATGTCCTTGTGCTCAAGGGTTTTTTATGTTTGTGTGCTTTCTATTTCTTCCCTTTAAAAAAATCAATATTAGCTAAATGCAATAGGAGATAATATCTTCCTTCACTAGATTGGCATTTCCATGCCCAGCTAATTGTTTTGTTAGTTCCATGACTATTTTTGTTTCTTTTCTGTATCTCTAGTGCAAGATACAGAAATCTCATCATAATATGATTCTTTTCCTACTTAAAGGCAAGCTAGTTATCCTCTCTTTAAGCATGAGAAATAGAAAGAACAGAGCATTCATGAAAATAAATTACAGTGCAGTTTACTTAAACATCCCCCCCCCCATTTTGAAATCAATCAAAATATTTTGTGGTCCAGTTTTCTCTCTAATTTGTTCTTTCTGCTCCTAAATAGGAAAGCTGTTCCCTATAATTACCTAAAAGTTCTATAAATGTAAACCATTACTACTTTAATTTAAAATAAGCTGTTCTCTAGAGAGATATGATAGTAAAGCTATAAAAAATTGTCCATCTATGGCAGCTTTTTATTCTAGAACCTCGCTTAGGATTAAAGTTTTGCCCCTTCTGAAAACAAATGTTCTAATAGCAGAGAAATGGCTCAGCAGAGAATTTTAATGGTCTCTCTAGTCCAATAGAGCTATTTTGTAAATCATCTGGGAAACTAGCCAGGTCTGTTTGATTTGCACTACAAAAAATAAACAGCTCTTGCTTGAAAAAGGATACGATACTGTTCCCTAGCATGGTTCTAGATCAGTTTTTGTGCACTGTCCTGAGAAGCTGTTCACATGTAAACAGGTTAGACCTTTACTTCAGCTACTTATTTCAGACTTCTAATAAATTACTGTAGCCCAATTTACTGAAACTGAATAGATAAACAGCCTTTAAGACTTTTGTGCCTCTAGTCAATACGTTTCTGATTAAAGCTTATAGTTTGGGGGAATTTGACTCAGATCTTCAGACGCAGAGGAAGAATGCAGACATAAATGTGTGTTTAACTTCCCAGAAGAGGATTTTCTGTCATTCAGAGGTAGTAGATTTGTGCCTTGTGGCTGACTTTAACTACTGTTACTGGGAGTTCCTGTATGAGGTGGAATTCGAGTTGGACAGTACCTGAATGAAGTAGCATTGCTGATTTTCTGTATTCACTGGTACTCTCAAGTCCAGGGTTTTTTTTCCCCTAAACTGATCTGTTCTGAAGTGACCTCAACAGTGTTTGAGCTTATCTAGTGTCTTGCTGGCTGCATCATTGTAAGCTGTAGCATGTCTTCTCTATGTCTTCAAGGTCCATGTTCTCAGCAGACTCCATTTCATCAGTTAATTTCATTTCAAAGGTGCTTGATGGCACATAAAGAAGAGTAGTAAACACACAGCTGATAATTGAAGTCAAAACTTTGAGTTGAGCTCTTGCACATCCATTTTAAGCAACTAGGTAAACAGAAACTGGTACTGGTACACTGAAGCTATGTAACATTTTCCATTTGTGGTGCTTCACGCTGTGGTGTGATTTGTCAATGTCCATGTGTTTGTCCATGCATTTCAAGAGTACTAGCTGAATTTTTAGTTCCTCTTTATGATTTCACATGCTAAACTTGGAATGCACAGCAAGTACTTCATGTAATTGTGGCTTTTCTTTTTTTTTCCATTTCAGAGCACCTGATAACTTTTTATTTGGTGTGTCCATCCTAAAACTAATTTTGCTATTTAGGTTTATTTTTAGAATTGTTTTCTTCTGTTACAGGTGGAACTTTTAGAAGATGATTGTCTGCAAGCACTTTGGAGAAAACTGAAAATTGCCAAGAGATATATACTATTTAAGGAAGTGTATTTATGGCAGTGTAGCATTTTACAAGTTCTGTGATGTCATTCCTGCAAGGTTAAACACTTAATGGTTTTTGACCAGTAAAACAGTAAGATTTAGACACATAAATACTATTGAGCTGTGTGGACATCATAATGAATGGCTTCATCTTGGAAAGAAAACATACATACAAGTTTTTTGACAGGAAAGGTAAAAGCTGTATCAAGTCTTAAACTCTTTTTGTACTTAGACAAGCATTTATGAGATCAATATTAAAAGTAATACAGTTACCTCATGGATAAACTGCATTCACCCCAGTAGTCCATCTGGATTTGTCTTCTCCTGTTCTGCCCACTCCAGAATTGACAAGTGTTTGCTGAAGATGAAAGCCAGCTTTTGAAAGATGAAAATATTCTTTTAATCGAACTGCTTGTAGCCAAATAAAACATACAAAAAAATAATCAGCCAAATCTGCATGTGTGCCTTTACTACCCAAGCCTCGAACTCTGCGCAGGGTACCTCACCGTAGAGACAGGTTCAGTTCTATGCAGATGTTAAATTAAATTGTTGTTCCCCAGACTCGTACCTCTCCCTTACTACTTAACGTAGGCTGAAGAGCATCTTTTCCTATGCAGTTGGATGAGCTCTTGGTGAGGTTACTCTCCTCAAAGCCTTGTGTTCTCCTGTTGCCTTGTGACTGCTCACTCATATTTGAAGAGTGCCTAATAGTTGTGCTTTTCTTTTTTTTCTTACCCACAGGTTCCTTATTAGGCTAAGGCAACATATTTCAATCCTTAGATAAGGATATGGAATATTGGGCATTAAAAATTTATGGAATATATGCTAAAGTGCTTCAGAGTGGCTTTATTGGACTAGGGGTAGTTGTATTCATTGGCACCAAAATCTTAAGTCAGTGTTACTCCTTTCATATTTTAAGTGTGATTTAATGCTAAAATTACCATGCACATGTTAATTCTCTGTATCTGCTTATGATCTCAGCTTTGTTCTGTTACTTGTTTTGGGGAAGAAAATCTCTGTAACACTTAAGCAAACTTTTCTGTGTGATAGAAAATCATATCATTTGTTTTGAGTGCCGAAGAATATAAACTCTAATGTAAGGCATTTTAATAGAGATTGCACTATATTCTGAGAACTTTAACTTAATCTGCTTTATGAACTCAGTGAAAATCGGTGTATGTTTTTGAAATGGATTTATTTTAAATTGATACCTTCAATCTTTTTAATACAAGTGCTCTAAATTGTGTTTCTCCTTCATATCTGAGAATTGTGTTTCTTCATCGATTTATGTATGCAGTGTTAACAATCAGTGTGTACAAAATTACTCTTTTTGCTTGTGTATTAGTTATTCCCATGTCTTGTCAGGAAACATCAAGTTTTTTTGCCCTTGCTGCACGTATGTGATGCTGATAGTCTTCCTTCGGTGTGTATCCACAAGATACTGACTGCTCCTATCAATATATACTTTTCAGCGATGCTGTATTTGCCAAAAGAACCCCACCACTACCCCCCCAAACTTTGAAAATAAAAACTGTTTTATTGTTCTTTTTAAAATGGGTATTCTTAGAGATAAAAAATTGTCTGTCCTTGAGTACCCAAAGTAACTGTTTGGCCAGGACTATAACTTCAGTTTGGCACTGCTCCCTGCTCCAATAAATTTAAAATCAGCTTGTTATATCTCTTCAATATTTAAGTACAGCATGAACACCAATCTCATCTTAAAGGCATACATTAAGCTTCATGTGATTATTTATGTGAAGAATATTTCTAGAAGATTTAATTAGTATTGGTTGTAGTAATAAGCTTTCAGTTTCCCAGAGATTGATAGCTATGAGTATAAAATGTTATTGGAAACAGGGAGCATTGGAGAAAACAGCAGTTTTCAAATAATTTTCAGAAAGAAGACACACAGTTACAGACTGTCCCCAAACCATTTTCTTAACAAAGGATGGCTTGTCTTGATATTATATTTTGATACGTGATGGATTAGTACTGCAAATAAATGGCAAAAGGATGGAAGAAAGTTTAAACAGTAATATGTATTTTTTTAAAATATTTTAAAAATAGTTTCTGTTTTAATTCCATTGATAATACATACAGTAAAAGGGATGGAAAGATGTTGGATATGTAAAACACTGTTTACCTGTATAAAGTAATTATGTAAGGTATTATAAGACCTGATGTGTGCAAGAATTGAATTTATGCATTGCTACCTAAGTAAGAGAGGATTTAGAAACTGCCTGTTTTATTGCCTTTAACACTACACTGCTATTTTGTAGGGGTATGGATATTGCCGTATTAGTCTGCTTTTCTTAAAATTGCTTATCAAATGTATTTTTAACAAAATAGTTTATATACAACTTTTATACTACCAAGCAGTAAATAAAAAAAAAATATTGATTCTTAAGCTTGCTTCTGACTTCCTTAAGCCTTCACCCATTGAGTGAAATTTATTTTTTGCACCATCTAAATGTAAAATGTAATCTTTTTGCCTCTTAAGTTTTTGTTTATGGAGGTAGTGAGAAGGTTAGGTTCTAGTATGATGTACTTCAGAGCAGTTTTATTTTCTTCAGAAAAGACAACTGCAAATACTACTTTAGTTTCATATTTAAATGGGAAGGAGAGAAATCTGTGCTTTAACCCAAGCTGGTATCTTAGATTAAAAATATCAAGACTTTTAACTTCTTATTATATTTGATAATGGAGCTTTTAAAAAATACTCAACATTATTCTTAATTTTTTCATAAGGTAGGGAACGAAAAATCACAAATGACAGGAAGTTCTCTGCAGTTGTTTCCTCTCAGCCTATGTGTGTCTGTGATACTACAATGCTTAGTTTGTCACATTATGTTCTCACAGATGACTGTGACCTGTAAAGGGCATTAAAAATGTGTTTCGCTCTATGAATAGTGGAAGGACCCTTGAAGCAAGTTGTGGCTAGCTGAGATGGGATTATCAGTGTATCATGTTTACAGGTTTGGAGATTTTACAGATTTCAGCATTCTAGCAGCATCATGTAGGGTCTGTTTTGAGCACTATATTATAATTTCAGAGGTTGATATACAGCTGTGGTTTATATTCAGAACGTAAAAAAAACCCAAAAGTCTTTTCAGGCCTTAATCTTCAGACAGAATTGAGGCACTGCTGCTGCTGAAGCTTCTGGAAATTCAACATATTATGTGAATCTCATTTTCAGGAATTTTTTTTTGTTCCTTTTTTCTTCTGCATACAAATTATGTGTAGTACATGTAGTACACAGTTTTAATGAGATAATATGTACTTAGATTGAAATACAAGAGGATTGATGTATTAAAGTTTGAGAAATTCTATTATAACTGGACTGACATAGACGAATCCTCAAAAGAAACACAAAGAATTTTTTCAAAGGGATTTTGGTTTTTTCACATGGATTAATTCTTGTGTTACTTTAAATGCACGTTTTTTTAGTAAAGCATTATTCAAAAATTCGGGATCTTACTTATGCTGCTGTAGCAAAAAAGTCCAGAGAGCTACTTCTGTGTTTAATAAAATCTGATTTTACAAGTAAAGAACACGGAGCCCATGTGCAATGTATTTTTGAAACATGGTAAGAATTAAAGCATTTCTTTTCCTTCCGAATCTCTTTATAAACAGTCTCAGTTGAAAGCATGCCGTAGTGTACCTGGTTTCTCATTGCCATTTTCTTTCTGAACTATATCCCTGTTTTTCACATGTACAGAAACTTTGACAAAATTGGTACCTTATATGGTCCCTGTACTGTCACGTGTGTTGTCACTTGGTGAAAGTGTTATTTCAGCCAGCTGCTCTCGTTCTGGGGGAATGCTAAAGCACAAGTGTTTTCCTGTGTACTTAAGTCTGCAGATGTTACAGCTATGCACTGTCTGTAGAAATGACCCCAGACTCCACTATTCCTGCAGAGGCTGTGTGTACAGCTTGCAGTGGGGAACTCTGCTGGAGTTATGGGGCTGCCAGTGTGGCTGCATAGCAGAGCCAAACTGGAAGACACACAAGAGGGAAATAGGCACTAAAAACATGATAAGAAATTACAGGAGAAAAGGGTGCCAGATGAATTTGTTGTCTGGTTGTTTTCTTATTGGGCTTTTGGTGGGTTTTTTTGGTTGGTTTGTTTTGTTTTTTTCCCTACAAATGAATTGAGCTTGTATTTAAGTGCATACTAATACAAAATCATGTGGGTTAAAAGGATCCTTTTTATGAGATTAGCCTTGTCTGGAAGAGAGGAGGACATATGGTCTGTTCTGGCTTGGTTATGCTGAAAGTGCCTACTGGTTTGGAATGTGAGACTGTCTCTCCTAAGGAATTAAGTTTCCGGGCTGTTTAGTGGTTGTTGAGGCTTCCCACCTGTGACCTGTAGTTTGACATATGAATCAATTTGTATTTATTAATTTGGGGTTTCTGGGCACTTTAGGCTTTTTCTTTTTTGCCTGCTAAGTGACTAATGCTACTGCTAATGAGTAAACAAGAAAAGAGTGGTTAAGTCTTGGCTATCTAATATTAATGAACAGCATGTAAAACTTGGACAAATAAAGATGGATTTAGATTTAATTTTTTCTCATTGTTTTGTGAAATCCTGTATTTTGGGATTTGTTTGAGGGAGGTTAGGCTCAAAGTACTGGCATCTGAAACTTTCATTTCTTGATTTCTTTTTTTAATTTTGATTTTTTTTTCCACTGGTAAGGGGCTTGGATTAAGGTGCCGCTGGTCTTTCTATTCAAGCCGTGATCTGATGTTATCTCTTGATCTGGATCTGCCTTTTGCCTCTCTGAGGGGGCTGGCTGATTCTGGAGCTACCATTGCGCAGAGCTGGGAGGCACCCTGCCAGCCTTGGAGCTTCCTGCCTGGCAGGTTAAGGTCATCTGCTGAGGCAAAACTAGTAAGAGGATATGTAGGGCTGGAGCAGGATAAGGAAAAGGAACCTGAACAGTTTGGGAAAGCAGGAGTCTGTTCCTCTAGCTTAAAAAAAAAAAAAAGGTAGGAGAGGTGCCAGGCTTTTAATGCCGGAAGCAAGAAGGTGGCAGAAACCTTCAGACAGACTTCAGTGGCAAGATCTGAAAGCTCTGTGCTGTTACAGTAAGCAGCTTCCAAATTATCTGTGGCTCCCAAATTATCTGGAGGAAAAGAGTGGGTTGGTGGTGTATTTTACTACTAATTTAAGATAAGGGAAGCCAAGTCCCCTATGGCATGGACTTAGTGCAGAGCCAGTTACATGGGTAGTGCTTGGCCATCTGTTTGTGTATGCCAGGCCTTGTGTGGGTCTGTGTCAGTTTAGCTTAGTACACCTGTTGTAACTGAAACACCTCTTAAATTATATCTGGGCAGCCTCTAGCACTGTAGAGGTGCAGTGGCATCGAGTGTAGCTGCAGCTGTAACACAAAGGATGATGTATTAGCAAATTTTTCTACCAGTGTAACCCCTCAGTTTTATATGTGGAAGCCCTCTAATGCCACTTGCCCTTGTCTGTTTTCAGTCAGTCATCCCAGTCCTGTCTCTGGGCTGCAGAGTTGTTAGAAGTGCAGCAGAGGCGAATGGGAGGCACTTGTGGTGGTGGTCTTGAAATGGTCATAGGGAATAGAGAGCATAGGATTCAGTACACTTTTCATAGCCGTCAGCATGGAGCAGAACAGCAACAGCAAGGCAGCTAACAAACCTAGCTGGTACCTGATGCAGAGGGGCAGGTTTGGAGAGGCACTGCTGGGGAGGGCAGGTTCAGAGAAGAGGCAGCAATGGGATTGAGAAAGACTTGGGAAGATGGACTGAAAAACAGTAGGGCAGAAGCACTTTGAGATGAACTCATCTCTGAAATGTTCTGAAAAATTGATTTTTTTTCGTGGGTGTCATTAAAGTATCCAGGTGATAATATGGTTTGATTTTCATATTGAATGAGCTAATATTTTGAAATTACCATATTAAAGTAGTATTTAACTATTGGTCTTCAATATTGATTTACAGTAAGAATAGTTATCCAATAAGAGCAGAAATTTAGGAAAGCCTTAAAATAAAATACCCATAATATTTCTCAAATCTTATTTTCAAAGGACTCTACACACATATATGCATAGAATGTATGCGTAGACAGGAATGCAGTGTTTTCTGTCAGGTGCAAGCAGATTTTGTGTAGAGTAACTGAATTTCATATTTGCTGGCAGCAGAGGGAGCTATGAAGCTTTTATTGATAATTCAAAAAGGTCAGAATGGGTCAGTGTAAAAAGAGAATTAAACTAAAAAAATTGAAAAATTCCCAATTGAGTGGGAGATCTGAGGTGCCTCATGGGGCTGGGGCAGAGCTGTGGCTAGTCAGGACCCAGCAATTCAGCCCTGCTCCTGCCCTGCAGTGGCCTGGAAGTAGCTGCTGCAGTTATTAAAAGGAACAGCGTAAACTTCTCTCTGAGCCAACTTTTTAATCAAAGCAATGAGGAAGAACAGGATCTGTGTGTCGTATGTCAAAACAATAGCAGCGTGCATCGCCTGGTAATTAACACTCGTGTGAATCTGGAAAAGTAATTCCCAGTTAGGGTGGAGTGTGCTTATTCTTTTGCAAGGCTTTTGATAATTTGTCTTGATTTTGATTAATGCTGGACCTCTAGTATGGTTGGGTGTTTTTGCAGATGCTAATTGGATGAGTTTTTTATGTAAGGTCTACGTAAACAGCAGATTAATGAGTAAAAGGTAACCAAAATCAGACCAGCATTATTCTGGCAAAGTATGATGTTAAATACTTGTTATATAAACCCCTGTGTCACTTTTACCTACCAAACTGAAACTGTGGCATTAAAAATCTGTAGTATTTCATCTGCTTTGGAGCCTGATTCTGGAGAAACTTGTACACCTGGCCACAGCAAAATCTCTTTCTGTAGTGGATCTTGTATTGAAGTCATGGTTCAACCCCAGACAGCAGCCAAGCCCCAGGCAGCTGCTTGCTCACTCCTGCACCAGTGGGACTGGGGCAAGAATTGCAAGGGTAAACCCTGGAAAACTCGTGGGTCGAGATGGAGACAGTTTAGTAGGGAAGGCAGACGCTGTGCACACAAGTAAAGCAAAATGGAATTATTCACTGCTTCCCATGGGCAGGCAGGCAGGCATTCAGCCATCCTCAGGAGAGCAGGGCCCCATCATGCGTAACAGAGACTTGGGAAGACAAACACCATCATCCCGAATGTCCCTCCAGGGGGCACGATGTTCTATGGTGTGGAATCTCCCTTTGGTCAGTTCAGGCCACCTGTCCCAGCTCTGCTCCCTCCCAGTTTCTTCTGTGCACCTCCTAACTGGCAGAATATGAGACAAAAAAAAGTCCTTGACTTAGGATAAACATGACTTCCCAAAAAACCAAAACATCAATGTGTTGTCAATGCCATTCTTATTCTGAATCCAAAACATGGCACTATAACAGCTACTGAGAAGAAATTAACTCTATCCCAGCTGAAACCAGGACAATTGAAATTAAGGACATTTGCATGGATTTTTTTTTTCCTGAGGATTTTATGAAAAAGCTAATATGAGGAATGCCCCTAAATGATTTAATACATTATTTATGGAAGAGGATCTCAAATAAGAATTTACTAAAGAGATGTGAGATAGAAACAACTTAAGTTAGTTATTCTTGCCTAGATCCCTATGATTTGTCCTCAAATACCTAAACAGAGTTTTAATTGTTTTAATATCTTTCATACATTCATTTTGCTCTGTAGTTATCTTGCCTTTGTCACTTACCTTCCTTTCATTTTGCATAAGTCTAGGTAAATTACTTGGTACTTGCTCCAGATATTAAAAGCAGAAAGGGGATAGAATACATGATCAGAGATTATTGAAAATCTGGCCATGCTTGAGGTTAAGGTGAATAGGTGAGGGTGTTGCCTTTCTCCTCACTGCTTCTGCACTCATAATAACCAAGCCAATCTCTCGCTCAGAGTAAACAGGAGGGAGCTTAATGAGCAAATAAATGACTTAAACTGCTGTCTTCATGTGACATGGTTTTGTTGTGGCACAGGTTGAGTACTTAATTTGTCTTCAACTTGACATAATATTGGGATACTGTATTTCCTTTCCTCAGAAAGACTTCTGAGGTTTTTTGTTTTGTTAATGAATGAAGGGTTGTTAGTGTATAGTAATTGAGCCATGAATTAAGGCAAAAACCTGTTAAATCCTGTTTATAATATTTTCAGTCAAGATTCAGAGCAGAGAATGATGTGACCTTGATAGCTTTGATCACAATCATTGTGAGGTGACTGCTTGGGATGTGTATTTCAACAATTGGATTAGAAACAAAAGCAAGAGAGGTGATGTTTTTCCTGCTTCTTTGAGAGAATCCTGTTTTCCAACCTAAGTTACACAAGGAAATATTTCTTTTCCCTCACTAAAGGAGAAAGAGGCAGAGAGTGGGGGAGTAGCTACATGTAAAAAATTCTCTTGTGAAACTGGACTAAACCATTTTTAAAAAGTTTAAATGGCATTTAACAAAACACTTTAAAAGTTATTGCTGCTTATCTCAAGGCATTTACTTGCTATAATCTATTTCAGTTTTTCTTACAGAGTCCAAGATGCACATTTAGATTCTTCAAAACTTTCAACAGTTCATAGTGTGAAATGGGAAAATGTCCCAAAGTAGGTGGGACAGAATTTGCAGAAGTGGTTGGCAGCAATACCTTTGTAGGGCAGGCAGTATTTCCTGCTTTCTTTTACTCAATGAGTTCAGTTCAAGGATTGTCTGATCTGAAGTTTAGGATTGTGAAGGTTCGAGATGAAGGAAAACTTAAACCTCCCTGAGATGCCAAGTAAAATGTGTAATAGAGAAGGGAATCCTAAGACTAATATCTCTAGCAGTGCATGCAAATGCATGAAATTTGAAAAGCTTGGCCAAGGGAATAAGCTAGGGCGTTTCTGTTTTGATTTCATGATGGTAAGGAAAAAAAGTCTCTGCCAAGGACATTTCATGTTGAAAAGACCAATGAAAAAACTTAATCTACTTCTAACAATTAAACATTTTGAGATATCTGTGTTCTAAAATATAGGACACAATGTCTGAAAGGAAGTTTTATTAACAGAATTATTTAAAAATAAATTAGTTTTTAATGTAGAATGACTTCCATAATTTAACTTCCATGTGTATTCAGCATGTTAAAGTTGTTTTACTACATTTAATTTTGAAGTGATGCTCTTGTGCAATTTAGTGGATGACAATTTCCATCTACATGCAAGGAAAGATACGAAAATTCCAGAGAAATAATCTATTAAGATTCATTGTTTCAATGTAATTAAAATGTATAATAAAGGCATTTGAATAAATACATGAAATACCATATACACAGACATTAGTAAGTGTTGAGATATTGTATTCTCATTTAGCAAAATGAGATACATTGGTAAGAATTAATCTTTTGAAAAGCTAAATCACATTTAGGAAATTGAAACTACAAATACAGCATAAGGTCAAGATTATTTTTTTAAATTTTATTTCCAAGTTGGTGTTTCTTATTTCACCCTTCACATGATGATTAAAATGATATTTTACTTAAACAATCAAATCTGGAATATCTTTTAGAAAATAGGATTTTCTGTTTCTGAATTTCAATTTTTAATGGGAAGTCTCCATAGCAACACTTGCCCAAACACTTAGCTTTGTTCTTTAAAAGGGAAGGAAAAACCTCCATCTTTGTGGAATTTAGCTATTTCCAGGTTCCTGCGTACTCGTTAGAACTTTCTTTGCTGAGCTGAATTCTGCAGTGTCAAGTTTTTGGTTCTACTCTTGCTGTGTTTTCTCTAGGAAATAATTAACTTCCTTGAGGATGGACTGGGCTGTTTTCCACTCCTGTTGTCATATGTGAAATCTCTACAGTGATCTGAATTTTTTTAATAATCCAGGGCTGGCCTACTGCCAAATGCAAAGGTGCTAAACTTAGTCTTCCTCAATATCTCTTTGCTTATATATGAAAGATTGCAAATTCCCTTTAAATTGTTGCTGACTTTGAAGAATAACAAATAAAACATGAGCTTCCAAGATGCAAAAGATTTCACAGAAATATCAACTCTTATCATAATTTTCTATCCTATTGCCTGTTCTTTATTGCTACATATGTCTTCACACTTACCTGTTAAGGATTATATCGAGTACAGAAATACTACTGATAACAAATATTGGCCAAGTAGCTCCCATATTAATTTCTTTTGTATCAAAGGAAAACTGAAATATTTAAATGATGCTTCATAAGTGACCCCTCAGAATATAAGAAACATAGTTGATTGGAGATGAAGTTACAGTGTCTGGGTGTGTTGAAAAAATGTGTAGTTTTTGAGAGAACCCTTTAAATACAATTTACTCTCGCTTCTAGTAGCATTTTTTCTCTATGATTTTCTGTTTTCTCAAGTTACTGAATTTTACTCTCACAATTGCCTGAGCAAAATGGATTCTTCAAGCTGGCAGTGTTTGTGTTTATTTGAATCACCATCTGATGGACCAAGTAAGATTTGTTTCTCACATAATTATTTAAAATCTAATTTTTTATGGAGGAAATTGTGTGTGGCATTTAAAAATCATTTCTTAAATAAGTGATTCTTTCACGTTTATTGTGAAAATTGTACTGTAGTCTGAAGAATTGCTAAGAATCCCTGACACTCGGCGATGTCATGGTAGAGTTGAAGGTGTATAAACACATACATAAATATAAAATGCATACTTTTTTGTTGTTGTTGTTATTTTAAAAACTGCACTGGGCTTTTTTATTTTCGCAGATAGAAGAAGTTTGAATGTTGCTGTTACCACATAGATTTATTTTATTGAAGCTTTCCATATGGTGTAGTTTTGAGATAGATACCTGACTTTTTTTCTTTTTTTTTTCTGTGAGAGAACACTGACTAGTTATTTCCAATGCAGTGAATAGACTTGCTTTAGGCTGGATTTTGCCTCTTATATTTATGACAATGAGAACTTGGACTGCAAGACATACCCTGTCTGTGGCTCAGCTGCTCTCATGCAGAGGGTTTCAGCTGGTGGCCCATGGTTGCAGGCAGTTGCCCATGGAAGAGTTGCTTGGTCTGAGTTGTCTGGGCTGCATCTGACCACAGGCTCTCCTCTAATTTTTTTTTTAATACTTCAGGAGCAAGGTGAGAAACTTGCTGTGATTTGCTCTTGAGGTTTGAGCTGGAGCTCAGGCTAGAAAAATAAAATTGAGTGGATATTGAAAAAAATAAGATAAGTTTTCTGGGGTTTTTGTTGCATTTCTTCCTTTAACATCTTTTTCACTTGAATGGATTTTCATGGTTTGTGTCATGGTGCAGCAAGGGGCTGCTGGCTCCCTGGGGCTGGGATGTGGGGAGCAGTAGGGGCTCCCTAGGGATAGCAAGGCTGGGTCCCACAGCCAGAGCTGCCCCAGCCCACAGCACCAGGACAGCCCCAGCACAGGCAGGCGGGGGGCCCTGGCTGGGCTGGCAGGTCTGACCCCCTTGGGGGGTGAATGGGGTCTGGGGCCCCAGGCAGGGCTGGGGGAGCCCTGGGGTGGTGGGCAGGGACAGTCAGGACTGGTGACACTCAGCATAACTCGTTATTGGCAGTGCGCCACTTTCACAGACTTTCAGTATTGTAGTAATCTTTGAAAGAGAAATGCATATGTAAAACTTGCATGCACTTATGAGAAGGCTTAGAAGGACCTATTAGAATAGGAAAGGAGTAGAGAAATCAACAGTACTGCAATACTTTAAAACCATATAAAGCTTTTTTATTTTACAGATACAATGTTGTGACTCTTGCCTGTAGCTGAATAATTCTCTAGAAGTTTTGAAGATGAGAACTTCTCTCCTGAAGTTCTCTAGAAGCTGAGACTTTAGGTTGTTCTACTTGCTCCAAGGAATATCATTAATGCTTTCAGAAATCAAAATCAGCATATACTGTAGGCAAATACATTGTTGGTGTTTTCATGTATCTAATGAGGGCTGTGTCTTATTGAACTTCTTTAATGTAACATTTATATTCAGAAAATGCATAAAGTACAAAACCCACCAGATTCTTATTATATGGTTAAAAAATTTATTAGGAGTTTATAACAAAAACTTGATAACCACAAAATTTCGGTATAAAATGTCAAGAACTTTCAACCATACTTTTGCTGAATTGGCAGCACCAAATTTATCTCTACCTCTTTTTTTTTTCTCCCATTACAAATGCAGCCCCTCCAAGAATGCAACTGTTTTCAGATCTTATGCTTAATGCCATTTGGAAGTTGGTCCCTTTCCTGCTGTAAATTTAGGGACTACAGCAGAGCTAAGGAGGGGTCTAGTTGGCTCTTGCTGTTTTCATATAAACAAAACAATCTTGCTGGGTATGTTTGAGACACTACATGTTTGAAAACTGTATTGTTAAGACATGTGATGTGTACCTAGAAAATTTAGTGGAGTTCAGAGGTTTCAGGCTGTAATTTTACAACAGTTTTAATCTTTCCAAACTGGTAGGGACTGAGTTTTGAACTCTCTCTGGCCTCTCTGATAGTGTGTGTGCAATTCTTACATGAGCTACTTTAGTACATTGAACCAACAGAAAGTTACCCACTCTCTTGGATTTGGCTGGGCTTCTGCTGTCTTAGGGAACTGAAGCAGCTTCACTTGGGGTGTCAAACACAGTCAAGGGAGAGCGATGTGGGGAGAAATGATGTTATTCTAATGCCAGGTGCACATGCACAGGTTTAGGTTTAATCCATAATGGAACCATAGTAACCATGGTGAAGTTCAGTCCAAGCTGCCTTCCCTATTTCATGTTTCAGTAGATCATAGAACTTTGGCTCATTTATGTAGTTCTTTTCTGCTAATGATGAAAATCTGTGGTTTCTAACTCCATGGCTTCAGTAGTCCTATTTTAAATAATGGGAGTTTTGTGAAACTGGAACATGCAGTGTGCACAGACCCTCATGAGAAAAAAAAAGGAAACACTTGCATGAGTCCAGACAAGGTGGGTGTACAACTGAATATTCTGTGTGGAAAAATGATGATTTGCCCTCCTGCTTGGGCCCACAGAGAAGAGTATTACCATTAGTCAAGAGAGTGCTTCTGTACCTCAGGCAGTAGAAATTAAAAGGCTGTATAAAATAGCTGAAGGGACCGAGGTTTAGTCCCAACTCCATTTATGTATGCTGTTTATAACAGCTCCCCATGTGTACTATATATCTGTTCATATTGATCCAGAAATAACATCTGGATCTTATCCAGTGTATTAGAAGCAAACCATCTAGTACTCATCATCATCTTCTAGGTCTTCTCCTGCTGTTGCTGCTTCCAGTGCAGCCAGAGCTGCTGCAACTTCTGCATCTTCCTCCTCAATTCCTCCATTGACATCTGTGTGGTTGGTGTGTGTGGGTGCCTGTGTGACTTTGGTAACAGCCACTGCAGTGATACCACCAGTAAGGCTCTCACTCAAACTTGCCGAGTCAGTTTTAAAAGGTTCAATACTGCTCTCTTTCACAGGCAAAGGTGGGATTACACAAAGGTCCTGGTCCTGTATTGCTGAAGCATTAGTGTTTTGGTCTGAATGTGCAAAGTTGACTGAAAAGCCATCTTTTTCAACATAGTTCCCAGTTTGAGTGCCATTTTGGGGATAATCAATATCTGGCAGTCTTATGGCATTATTTTCTGTCTCCAGTATTGAGTTTCCTTTGAGAAAGATGCTGTCTTCTGCAGACTGGGAGTCTGGAAAACTGTTAGGCACATTGCTGGCTGCCTTACTCTGACTGCCTGTCTCTAGGTCAAATTCTGGTCCAGACCTATTTGATTTGGCATAAAAGTCTCTCTTGCTGGCTGAAGAAGCCTCTGAGTGGCTGGAGGTTCCCTTTTCACTGGTTTCTTTCACTGGGCTTGTGTTGGGGTTGAGCATGGAGTGCTGAGCACAGGAGTTGCCACCATTGACTGCAACATCAAGCTTTGCAGCACACTTCACAATGCTGTCCTCTTGAGAAATGTTGCCTCTGTGATTCCAGAGAGTTTCTGTTGTACTGTTTACTTGATTTTTATTTTCTGTTTTGTTTACCTCAGCCTTCTGGAGTTCATTTTTGGGTTCTTCATTTTCACTGTTCTCTTTGAATTTGGATTTATTGCTGCCTTGTTCATTGTGTTTATAGCTGTTTACTTCATGAATGCATCCAGATGATTGTACTTCTTCTGGATCAAAGATATAGCTGGAGTAAGGAAAATTTGTAAAGGAAATGTTACTTATGATAATCAATATAATTAGTAAAAAAAATTAAGCTTCCCTTTTAAGCTGAAGGTCTTGAGGAAGGATTGTCACTGAACTTCACCTTGGGTCCTGTGAATGAGTTAAACCAAATGGAAATGCTGAATATGCTGTTGGCTGCTGTCTCCTGGGACTGATCATAACTAACTCCTGTAGTGAGATTCACCAGGAGCATAACGAGGATGTTGGAGAACTGTGTGCTGGTCATTGCATGTTTCCAGCCTTACTTTTTATTTTCTCTGGGGAGCTGATTAACCAATGAGTAGTCATACTGTAGATTGTTAATTAATATGTCCTCATATAGTTGCTAAAGTATATTCCATTTTCCCCTGGTGTTCNATAGCACCATTTTTTTCCCCAGTTCCTTACTGTTCTACAGAAGTGGCCAAGGGAAGTACTAACCCTTAAGTGGGGCGGAAATATGGTCTTTATAAAACTAGCTAGTCCTCCTCTCTAGGGGCACTTCCCCCAACTAACTAGATTTAACAGCTGTGATGGAAGCAAGGAACTGTTATTGCTTGGGAGAGAGGGAGGATCTGACATAGATCCTCCTTGTTCTGCTGAATTGAGGGAAGCTCATGCTACCTAAATTAGAAAAAACTTTACTAAAGAAGAGTTTTCAATTCCTTTTGTGGGATAGGAATTATAGAAGTGGACCTTAATTACAGTAAATTAAAAGGACTTTCTTAGAAAGTCTGTATGCCTATGCTTAAAGATGCTGTAAACTTTGAGGAAACTCCAACCTTTTACAGTGACTAATTAAAGCAACAGGTGTGGTGGAGCACAGACATATGGTTTAATGTTTTTCTTTTATTCAGTCTAAGCAACTCTTGTTCTATTGTACCTTTGTATCATTTTGCAGCACCTGCACCCCATCTGGATTTTCCTTAATCTGAAAAGAGAGAAAAGGAAGGCAAGGGAGAGACAGAGTGAGTGAAGCATTATTAAATTAATATACGATTAAATTAAATTGCATTGAAAATGATGCTCATGTTTAGAAGAGTTTTGTTAGCTAAAAAGAAAGATGTCTACACAAGAATGGGTGGAGTACTGTTCAAGGTCTTTGTAGGTTGTTGTCTTGCATTGGCAATGGTCTTTAATTAGGGAAAAATCTGGGGAAGAATTTAACAATTAGAATTTAAGATATTTAATGATAGCGATGTTCTCTCAGAACAGTTTCCCAAGCAATTTTATGATTTGGAGAATTGTAAGTCAGTGTATTGGGTGTGGGTTGTTGGTTTGTTGTTTGGTTGGGCTTTTTTTCCTTTTTTCCCCACTTGATACGTGTTGGTAAAGTTCTCTACCATGAACTTGCCCAGCTGTTTTTTTAAACAGTAAACTGCTAGCATCTACCACATCCTTTACTCAGTACTTTCACAGACCAGTCTTGCCTTTGTGAAGAATCACCTGCTTTTATTTGACTTGAACCCGTTTTTTGCTAGTAGTATTTGGTGCCTCGTTGTTCATGTATTAGAAGAAGTAATGACCATCATTAGTCCATCATGTCCAACTGTCACTATAGTAGAGTTCCTGTACTGTCCCTTCAGTGCTCATCTATTTAAATGTTACCCATACTGACATTGTTTTGTTCCTATGAACTGTCCTTGTGGTGTTCTCAGAGTCATTTTGTATTTTAACATCCTATCCAAATGAAGTGTGGGAACTACAAATGCAGAGTTTTCAAGGTGTTTGAAACCTGAAAGCAGGAGGTTTATTTTTTCCTAGTATCTTTTTTTCCAATCCCTGGGCCCTGTGACAGCTACTGAGCACTGAGGTGACATTTTTGCAGACCTATCTCTTAGTGAGGCACAGACAAATTCCTGGAATGGGCATTTTGTTATAAGCAGTATGTTGCACCTCCATTTTACTACAGTATAATTCCAGAGTTTCACTAGAACTAGCAGACTCTGTTTTGCTACACCATTGCCAGTGAACTGCTAAGAGCTGTCTAATATATGGTTCTTATGCCAAAGTCTTTTATTATGAGAAGAAATGGTTTGCTAATTTGGACCTTTGAGAACATTCCTGTTCTGAACCTAAACTGAAGTCCCAGATCTGAACATCCAAAACCCTTAAAATCCCCAATATTCTTTATAGGTGGTTGCTATCTTATTTCAAGTTAGTAAGTCAGGGCAGGCTGTTTAATATGTTTTGTCTGTTGTTATTCAGGTTCTTTCTTTTTCTTTTGAGATACTCTACAAACTCACATACTTTTGCCAATGCCTCAGGACAGTGGCTCACTTCCCATAAAACAGAAATTGATGAAACAAGGTCAGGGTATTTTCTGGAGTCATTAATTTACAAAACATCCAAGGAAAGTAATATCGATTTATTCTTCTCAGGCATGGCTTGAACTCCACACTGGCAATTATGCTAGTAGAAATGTAAATCAAAACAGTTCCCCTCTAAAATCCGAGTACTTCTGGTGTTAGCACTGAACTAAATACCTGATGTCAGATGTCTCATTCTTGGAGCCTCGAAGGGCCTACAGTCATTCAGCAGCTGGTTTTAGCCTAGCATATAGCTGCTCATACCTATGCTTTATGTCTTTGTGTACATATGAACTGTTCTGGAACAGAAGTTTCTATTAAGAGTAGCCACCTTGATGTAGCTGAGTGCTNAAAATCGGAGTACTTCTGGTGTTAGCACTGAACTAAATACCTGATGTCAGATGTCTCATTCTTGGAGCCTCGAAGGGCCTCGAAGTCATTCAGCAGCTGGTTTTAGCCTAGCATATAGCTGCTCATACCTATGCTTTATGTCTTTGTGTACATATGAACTGTTCTGGAACAGAAGTTTCTATTAAGAGTAGCCACCTTGATGTAGCTGAGTGCTTCTTGGAATGGCTTTTAAGCCAGCAGCTTTGCTTCCTTTCTCTTGGTGCTGCTTCCTTCCCTAAATCGCAGTCTCCCTTCTACATCTCTGCTGACCATGTACTTTGTGTTCTCATCCCACACACCTCTGCAACATCATAGCAGGAATTCTGATACAGGGATTGTTGTCTGAAGAGGACTGCCTACTGAAATGCCCACACAGCCTTTGGCTTGGCTTTAAAGTTTATAGATTTGGTGAATCCAGTTCTGATTTGTATGTAGACCACCTCTAACAACAGATCTTGCTTCTAGGTGAGAGTGGGCACTTCAAGTCAGGGTGCTTCTGCTTAGAGCTTTATCTGACATATTTCCTACTCAGAGATTTTATTTACAAATTTTGTGGTTTTTTAAAAAGCAAAAAATACTGCTTATAGGTTCTAAGCATTGGGAAGTCCTAATTGCTGGTCTTTGTTCTGTTGTAAAGACATTTGTGATCATCATAGAAGGCAATTATAAATTGAAATTACTGTTGTAGTTTCACAGAAAGCACTGTCCTGTTTATTGGTGTGTGTTTGATTGGGGTTTTTTTTTGTTTTGTTGTTGTTGTTGTTTTTTTAAAAATTACAGCTGCTGTTGGAATTATCTCTGCAGCTACTGCGTTATGCTTTTCCACTGATTAGTTACAACTGGATCTGTCCTGTGGCATGAATAAACTATTACATATGGAAAAGAGTGTATGTTGTATTATCTTATTAATTATTCACATCCCTGAAATAGGAATGTAGTTTTGCAATGTCACTGTCTGAACACTGGCTTTTTTTTCCCCCTTGCCCTTCCCTTCCATTTATGATAATCTTTCAAGTCAAGCTGGAAAATAATTCTGGGGAACAAATTGCTTTTATAGCATGAAAAAGCATGCTTTAATCCTACTTATCTTGTTTTAGATACTGATCTCTAAAGACTTTTGTATTGTGTGATGTTCAGAGTTGCATTAATGGATAAATAATACTAATAAGCTGCTGTCTGGAGCAGCTTTTTTGCTGTCTTTGAGTCAAGCAAGTGCTACAGGCTTGAAGCAAAAAAGCCTTAGAAACTTCAAGAAATAGATGATGATATGTTAACCAGCACTGAATTTAGAAACATTGCATCTTTATTAAATGTTTGTTCTGTCAGATATGCCATGCTGCTAAATTGATGAGATAATTTCAGATAAACATGACATGATATGGAATGCTCTCTTGTAGAACACTTTGGGGGCTATTTTCCCCCGATAAAAGTCTGCCTGTCTAAAGTGGCAGTAAAATCCTTGGCTTTAACATTCATACTCTCAGAATTCAGATCAAACTGCCATTAATCCTTGATATTATTCTTTCTTGACCATGAAATTTCTGAAGGCCTGTAAAAGTCTGTCACTATTTATTACTAGTTACTTAATCCTGAACACTAATACATCACCTGGCATTAAAGCTCTGCAAAAATGTTAAGTAGACATTTTTTAAAAGTTTTTTAGATGTGGACTGGACCACTTGGAGCATTTGCAGGAATGAGACGGAGCTGCTGAGGTAAAAGGAATGAAGGAGGACAAGAATTAATTTTTTTTACTCTCCCAAATTTTGAACTTGAAATTTTCAGCTTTTAGTACCTGCTGAATCCCCTAAAGTGTGTCTCTGTGGATGAGCTTGTACCAGTTTCTACAAAATAATCAGATTCTTGCAGTGTGACAGTGTAGAATAGCCTTGTGGTTTGCATATGCAATATCAGCATGTGTGTCATTTAAAGTTATCATCTTTTTCTTCAGTGGAAGAGATGGAAGAGGCCCAGCTTTGTGTGTTTACCCCAGCCACCCCAGCAGACCTTTAGCTGACCATGTCAAAAGACAGTCTAGATATAATGTGCTTGCAATGTGTTAAATAAGTATTCATAGAGAGACAAGGAAAACCTAATGTTATGAAGGACTGATTTTCTTCCTTTAAAGCAATATGATATAAGAGAGCAACTTCTTAAAAAAAGTTGGAAGAAAATCACACAATGGAAGGAGGTAGTAATTAGTCTTAGTTTGAGGAGAGCAAGACACAAATCCCATCAGTAAAAAATGCTGAAAAATGGGAGGTGGTTAAAAACATTTATGGTGGTGCCTGCTAAGAGGATGAGGTGGGACTTCCCTTTCAAGTGGGAGACCTTGGTGAAGATAACAAGAATAATGTCTGACTGCAAACTCACAACCTTGTGTTTCAAGCCACAGTGTGCTTTAAGAGAAGTCTGCTTTTCTTTATCAGATTTGAGAAACACAAGGTATCTGACTTTAAATTATGAAATAACATAACTCATATTGTCTATTTAAACTGTGGCTGTGTTATGAGTAAATAAAAGGCAAACATAATGTCATGAAAAGAAAAGAAATATTTTTGAGTCATAAAAATGGTTTAGCATCTTTCTCAATATTCTTGGAAGTTTACATGGAAACAGAAAAAGGTCAGTCTTATTTTTGTTCATGGTGTATTTTTTCTTCTCTCATGAGTTTTATTTTTAAATTCCTTTCAGACAACTCCAGGAGCAGAGGCAGAAAGCTGAGAGAAACAATGTTAAAATAGCTTCTCTAGTAGATCTCAAACAGATAAACTCTGACTTTGGATCATTATTTTTATTCCAGTCTCTTTAAAAAAAATTATTTTATTTTATTTTATTTTGTTTTATTTTATTTTAGGGTTGGGTGGAGTTTTCGTCCCACACACCCTGATGCTTCTGTTGTTTGGTTTTTTGCTCTCCTCCATCCTTTCCCACTCTAGATTATCTTAGCAAGTAAGGAGATTTCTCCTACATGGGTATTATCTGGGCTGATGAGCCTGAATGATGTATCTCCCTGGGGCCTGAGACGCCTCCTTCTGGTGACTTTTTTCAGTAGAGGCATCTTTCAGACTGGACCCTGCCAGTGTCTTCCCCACCAGTTTGCTGTGTTTTGCACTCCTCAGTGAAACCTGTCCATTCTGAGGATATTGTCCTGAGCTACCAGTCACTTTGCAATGGACAGAAATCCTTGTTCATCAAAATTATGTCTGTCTGCCTCATTAGTAACACAAACACAATTTACTTTGTTGGTATTTTTTTGCTAACATAGATGGCAAATTCTAACCAGCTAGGAGGCATATTCACAGAGGCAAGTGTGGGAAGAGAACATTTGCATAGAAACATGTGCAGAAGAAATATAGAGAATGTGGGGCGGGAATAACCTTAGAGAGCTCTAGCACTTGACAAGCTTCTCCTAACAGGAGGTGCAGTTTGCCTTCTGTGCTCAGTAGGCATTCACACTTCTCAGAAGATTTCAGACTGTCCTCAGCGTGTGCTAGGTCTGACAAAGGCTCAGATGTGCCTAGGCTGGAGGAAGGAAGTGCAATGTCCATGCTCATTGTAGGGCGGGTGGATGAGATGACCTCTAAAGCCCCTTTGAATACAAACCATTTTATGAGTGTTTGTGTTACTGAGGCGTGGAGGCAGAGGAATAATTGATCTGGATGACAGATAATATAAAAGAGGCACAGAAAAACTGTAGGAGGAGTGGTAGAGTTGAGAGGAACTATATTTAGAAATTTAGAAAGCTAGTAAACATACAGTAGAAAACATTACCAGCCTGTGCTAGAGGGGGAGAGAGAATAACAGAGAAAACCATGTAAAGGAAAAAAGATGTGGAACATAACTGAGCCACACGCTGTGCAGGCTAATCACTACTATTGGATGAATATAATCTGTAAGAACTGTCTTACTTAAAATACAGAGAACACTTCAAATCCTGTGGGTTTTTCCCTGACTGTAGTCACTGTTTTGAGACCAGAGGGCCTCAGAACACAGGTGCAGGCTTGGGGAGCAGGAGAACCCAAAACATCCTGGGCCCAGAATTATCTACTTGAAGATGTCCCTGCTCATCGCAGAGGGCATGGGCTAAGTGACCTCTTCCAACCCAAATTATTCTATTATTCTTCTATTATTCTGTCATGGTCTGTGGACAGCATAGTCTGTGCTCAAATCTTCACTGAGACCAATACTTAAGAGCTGGTCTGAAATCTAATTTCATTTTTCCTGACTGAATCTTAATCTGGAAATTTATTTTAAATGCACTTCAGGGAATAACTCAATTGAAATATATAATTTAAAATAAATGAACTAAACTGAGGAACTGTAATATGATCCCTTATAGGAAGCAGATCCCACCTCATAGGCTATTTTAGTCTGGCTGTTTTTTGCTAGCTGAATTGATTTCAGTCTTTTTGTTCACACTCTCTCAAAATGCAGCACTGAGCTGTTCCTGTGCTTCAGCCATCTTGCAGTCCAGCCCTAGTGAGACACCTGGGTGTGCCATCCTGCTGACTGAGTATGACCGGTGGATTGACTTTGAGTCACCCTGCAGTCCTTCCTATCTGTGCTGCTCTGCAAGAAAAGAAAACTGTGCAAGTGCTTTTTCTGGTGCAGTTTACTCTCCTGTTTTGAGGGAGGCAGGCTCTATATTTGGGAATAAGGAGTGTCAGTGTCTGTCAGAAGGAGCCTTATGCTCTCCAGGCAGCACAAGGTTATTGCCAAAGTTATTGTTGATTGTCCTATTTTTCTTTATTTTATGGAGCTGAGGAGCTGCACAGGGCTGTCCTTTTTTCCTGTCTGTCCACTTTTATTCTCCACTGAGAATATTATTTGCCTACTGAACAGCTTGCATGCATTTCTAGTACAGCTAACAGCGAAGACAGGAGAAGTTGACACATCGAGACTCCTCAAAAGATTGTATAAAACTTCTTGAGCCACAGCCTAACTACAGTGGTGACTTATGACTGTCAGTTTTGGATGTTTGGCTCCCATTGCTACCCTCTACTTCTCAATTTTCAAATTGAATCCCCTGGTTTTTTACAGATAAATATGATCCTTGCTTGAATGCAAATAATCCATACACTGTCATCAGTTGCTGATACTGATAATGTATTTTTTAAGGTTATTTTTTTCCCTTTCTCCCTGGCCAGAGTGAATCAAACCCATGGATTGTACATTGTACATGGTGGCCTGATACTTTGCATTTTCATGACTCAAGTGTCCAACTTCTGGGTAATATTACACACAGACACTATATACTGACAATGGCTATTTATTTCAGTGAGGGAAGAATTTGAAGTGTTCTCTGTGCCATTCAAGACATGAAAGTTGATGTTGGTTTTGTGCATGGGATTTAGTGATATAAATTAGACTTCTACCCAGTAAAGCCATGAAACTGATTTAGTCTTGTGGTTTTTTCAAGGGAAAAAAGTGGTTTTAATCAGTCCAGTTATCAAAATATGGGTCTCATTGATCAGAAGCATGTGTTGCTTGTTACCTGGAAAATTAAAGAAATCTCATGGTTACAGCCTCATAAATTTGGATGCTTTGTATTCTGACATAGAGTAGTTTTTTCATTACTGAGAAAGTAGGTCTGATACCACAAAATGTGTTTCTTCATCAAGTTAACACATAGCAGAATAACTGAATCCTTAAATGGGAAAGGTATGTGAGCAGTCATAGCAAGGGGCAAAGCAAACAAAGTGACACGGAATTGTTTCTAATTAGCAGAATCCCACACTTTTCAAGAGATTAAAGGGCAAAGTGATTTGAAGGTTCAGAGGGCTGGAGGACTTTTGCCCTGAAGACATGCTATGAAAACTGGAGTTGTTCAGCCTGGAAAAGAGGAGGCTCTGGGGAGACCCTGTTGTGGCCTTCCAATACTTAAAGGGGGCTTATAAAAATGAAGAAGGGCAACTTTTTACATGGGTAGATAGTGATGGGACAAGGCAGAATGGTTTAAGAGTGAAAAAGGAGAAATTTAGATGAGATGTTGGGAAGACATTCTTTACCCAAGAATAGAGAGGCACAGGTTGCCCAAAGAAGCTGTGGATGCCTCATTCCTCAAAGTGTTGGAGGCCAGGTTGGATGGAGTCCCAAGCAATCTGATCCGGTGGGTGGCATCCCCGCCCATGGAAGGGGATTTGAACTACACAGTCCTTGAAGGTCCCTTCCAAACCAAGGCTTTCTATGATTCTATGGATATCAAACACCCAAATAGCAAATACTATACTTGCCAGATTGTCCTGGGGTGACTTTAGGATGCTTGTATCCCCAATTGTCTGTTGTGTTTACGTTGGATATTAAGTTCTGCACCTTTCAGACGGGTTTCGAGAGCGAAGGGGGAGAAAAAGGAGCGCGCAGTTTGTTTGCCGAGACTGCACTCGCTCCCTCGCATCCCTCACACGGTGTTTCCTGCAGTGGGCAGCAGGAGGGAGCTCTCCTTTGCTTTCAGTTAGTTTTTTGGCTAGCTGAGGCGGAGAGGTTCCCCGGGACTGTGGTTTTTCTTTTTCATGGAGCTGTTGGAAGCTGCTCTGGCCTGCGGGCCCTGAAGAGCCCCGGGAGCTCACGGTGCGGGCCCAGCGGGCCCGGGACACGGCATTGCAGCGCCGGAGGGACGGCTGAGAGACCGGCGAGCCGAGCTGCACCGAGGGGCACTTTCTGAGTTTGTCATCTCTTCAGAACAGCAGAAGGTTTTGTTGTTTAATATTGTTCGTCTTTGTGCTGGTGAATGCTTTGCCTGTTAATCAAACAGGTTTTTTCCACTCTTCTCTAAGGAAATCTTTCCCCGAGTCAGTTGGGGGAAGGGCCACTTGAATTTGCTTTCTAGAGGGACCCCATTCAGAGGTTTCTTCCCAAATTTTCCCTAAACCAGAACACAGATGAACCATCAATAGGCGTAGCTAATCACCAAAGTATGGCCTACTCACCAAATATCCAGTGGGAATATGCTATCACGGTTTTAACCTTTATTTGTGTTGTGTCGTCTAAAAAGGTATAGGCGTATTAAGTGTTTATCCAGGAAATTTGCAATAGTAAGAGGTGACAAAAAAGTGCAGTTACTATGATCTGTGTTCCAGGGTCAGCACAGTCTGATCAATAGCAGTAGCAGTCAACCCTAACTACCATGTACATGAAATAGTACCATAATAGAATAAATTGTGTGTTATATCTCTGGATTGTTCATAACAGCATCCAAACTAGAGTAAATTCTCCTAGCTGAGAGCTATGTCTACTGTGCAGGGGTCAATTATGCCCCCTGATTGTGAGTGCGTGCTGTGACATAGCGGAAGAGCATCCTGCCAGAGTGATGTCTGGCTACAGTCTGATGAGAAGCTACTTTGACAGTCGGGGTGGTCAGAGTAATGGAAATACTTGCCGACATTTGTTTTCTCAAAATGCAGAGAAAAGGTCAGATTTAGTGTGCTCTGCTTATACTGGAAAATTATATCCTAATTATCTTACATATGTGTAGTTGTACTGCCAAGAAACTATACCAGTGTAATTGGCAATGGCAGTACCTGCTAATTATTATTTTGCCAGTGTAAATACTCCAGCTGGAACAGGGAGAACCTGGATTGGTGCAAGTGTAACATTAGAAACTGCTCCACTTCTTTACAGCTGATCTCTTCCCATACCTCCAGGCATCTAGCTGAGTTTTAAACACATCCTGATGGGTTTTCTGCTCCCACATTGCCCCTTCCCATGCTTGCTTTTTCATGTATTTGCTTTGCACCAAACTAAGAGGCAGCAGTGGGCAGGTCTCAAGGCAGGGAAGTTTGGGTGTTACCACTACTGCCTGAGCTCTTGTACACCTGCTCTCGTTGTTTGCAGTGTGTTGGCAGAAGGGAAAGGTAATGAAAAGTAGATGCTATCAGTTTTACAAAAGGTGTTCTATTTTGTTTTGTAACTGTTGGTCATTGCCTAAGCTGATAATAATATGCATAGCTATGTTAAGTCCTGCTAGACTCCTCCTCAAAATGTCCTTTTCAAACCAGTAAGGTCAGACAGATATTCCACTTATTCCTGGTGACTTCCTGACCGTATTAGCATATGAAATGCCATGTTTTATTCAGTTCATAGATTCCTATTTCTACCTTGACATTTTTGGGATTTGTTTGTGTTATTGTTGTTGCTTTTGTTTTGGTTTTAGTTTGTTTTTCTTTTGTTGTTGTTGCTTTTGTTTTGTTTTTAGTTAGTTAGTTTTTTCTTTGTTTTGTTCTTAAGAAGTCACTCTTGTACTATTTCATTCACTACTATCCCTGATAGCTGTTAACTGTTTTATAAACAATTGAGAGAGTAAGGCCAGCTCACACTGAGGCTAGACCTTTTTGTGAGGCGTTATTGCTGCAGCAGAGTGCCCTAGAGGGTGCAAGGGCTATGGCATGGAGGTCATCTGATCAGATAATTTTTTTCCTGCTATGCTGCAATTGATTTTAAATATTTACAAGATATTTTAAAGGAAATATATCCTCTCTGACTAGTTCCTCATCATTCACAGCACTAGGTCACAGAACATTCTCCACCCATATTATTTACCATATAAAATGATTGTTTTATTTTTAAAGAGTAAAATGAAGAGTAGGGAAAAGGGTAAAACTCTCACAAACATTAGCCAGTTTGCATAAAGGAAAACCAAATATAGCTGGTAGCATAAACTCATTCATTTCCTCTTCTGCTAAGCTTGTTTTCTACCTTTGGTTTTACCAAACTTACATAGTCTACTGTTTAAATTACTGTCTTTTAAAATTATCAATCCCATAAAAAGTAATAGCTTGTTAACTAGTGGGGCCTAAAATACTGAGTCCTGTTTAGTCCAATATTGTATTAAGGCAAACAGAAACGTGCTCCTTCCCGAGGGATTCATGGTCTAAATGTGTGACAAGGCAAAAACTGGGGAAGGAGATGGTCATGTATGTGTGAAAGAAACAATAAGCAGAGAAACTATATTTGAGGCAGTAATTGTGTTAGGCTAGACCTGAGTGGGGATCTGTGTTTGGCAACACAAGCAGAGCCTCAAATTAGTTGTAGCCAGTTTCTATGTAACAGAGGGACTGGGTCTGAAATGTCATTTCTCTTGAGAGGTTAAAGTGTCTCTATGTGATCTTGTGTAACTGTGCCCTTTGGAGGATGGATTCTTGGGTTCCAGCCCTTCACCTGAAAATCCTTGGTTGTATCCAATGTGTTTTAAAAACATTTAACATAGAAACAGCTCTAGAATCTGGTCTTGAGATGGTGCTGCCATGAACTTACGATTCACAAAGTTCCCTTGCTTATACTTTCCTCCTTTCCCAATGGCAGGCTTGAGCAGCCTGCCCCAGAACATGCCTTCAAGGATGTGATTTGGAGAGCAGTGAGATGTGTCTTATAGACTGAGGGTCAAACTGAGCTGGGGATGCTAATTTATGATGGAATTCTCTAACTCTTTGAATACTGTGTAAAACAATCACTGTCTCCTTTGTGGTTTTGACTGGGAGTTGATGTGGGTGCTGTCTTTTTACCTAGAAGTCACTTTTTCTTAGATTTCCATTTACAGAATCAACTGATTTAAGCCTGCTTAAATATAAAAGTACTTGCCAGGTGTGGATTGTTTCTCAAGTGCATATATATATAGAGAGAGAGAGAGAGAGAGAGACTATTTTTTTTAGCCTTCGAGGGTAATTCCAATTTTATTGCATCAGTTTTATGGATGTTGTTATCAATGAGAAATCCTGCTTGGGACATTAGAAAAATCAAAAATGTCAGACGGTGAGCATGAAAGGTACAGCATACTGCTGTAGGATTAAGTCTGTGAGAAAAACTTGACAAGCCAGGATGCTTCCTAAGTATATTCTCTGAGGTCATTTGTTCAGCCTGGAGGAGACTGAGGGGAGACCTTATTGAAATCTACAACTTCCTTGTGAGGGGAAGGAGAGGAGCAGACACTGATTTTTCCTCTGTGGTGACCAGTGACAGGACCCGTGGGAACGGGCTGAAGTTGTTTCAGGGGAGGTTTAAGTTGGATGTCAGGAAAAAGTTCTTCACCCAGAGGGTGGTTGGGCACTGAAGCAGGTTCCCAAGGGAAGTGTTCACAGCACCAAGCCTGACAGAGTTCAAGAAGCACTTGGACAAAGCTCTCAGGCACGTGGGGTGACTCTTGGGGATGGTGCTGTGCAGGGTCAGGAGTTGGACTCGATTATCCTTGTGGGGCCCTTCCTACTCAGCTTATTCTGTGATTCTGTGGTTGTGCTGTGTACGTTGTCAGACAGTGCCACTCGCTTGCAGCATGGTAGCACTCTGTACACTATGAAATCAAACTCTTTGTTGGCCCATCTGCTGGAAGCTGTTGCCTGTTGTATTTGCCTATGAGTTGTGTGCAAAAATAATTTACTGGCCTTCTGCAGAAATTTGGGGCCAAAGATAACAGAACCTTTAAAATATGCTGTTGAAAGACTTTGAGTCTTTGGGTGACCTTGGTGAGCAGGAAAATCAGAGAGGGGTGGAGATGTTATATGTTTTAGATATAGTGAAAATATTATAAGTTAAAAGAAGAAAATAAAGCTTAGGAAATAAGCAATGAAGTCTAAGCAGCTTAATTGCTGTAATTCTGTCATTTTAGCTTATTGAAAACTCTTTGTTGCACATCAGTTCTGTGGAAAGGCTCAGTGCTTCTTTGTTTGATTGGTTTTTTTTCCCCTGTTGAGTCTTTGGAAGTGGGTATGAAGAGACACTGCTGGAATTTAGCAGGCCTTTATCCTTTAAGTATGCCATACATTTTTACTTCAGGGAGCAATACTCTGAAAATAGACTTGGATGTCCATGGAGATTGCTTCAAATACAGGATTGGAGTGTTTTGTGTATATGCTTTTGGGCAGGATTTAGGCCAGGCAGGATATGTGATCTCAGCTCTGGTATTCAACTGAAGCTTAGTGTGCCCAAAAATCATCTTGTCCTGAATATTTCAGATGCTTCTGATTTGTTTATATCATATGAAATATTGCTAGTGGCAGGTATTGTGGTGGTGGTATTGTTGTAGTGCTTAGAACATCAGCATCTCTTAATACCAAGAAAATTGGATAAAGCCATAAGCAGTTAGAATGAGTCAATGATTCTTTCTTGTAAAAACAAAAGCAAAAAACCTAACCTAGCAAAACCTTGCCCTCCACAAAAAAGAAACCAGCACCAAAAAACCCCAAACAAAATAAACTCCCCCCTGAAATGCAACACATTGACCAAGGAAATTTCTTAAAATTGTCAGGATGTTGGGCTTCTGTGTTTGACCATTTAATGGCATAACCTGCAGCTTTTTATAGGGAAACTGTTAGAAGCCAGTGTGGTCTCCCTCTCAAACCAAATGAATCCTTGTGTTTTCCCAATTGGTTCTCTTTTCCGACATCCCCCTCTTTGCTCTGCTTGCCTTCCATTCTTGTTCTTCCCATACCATTTGCCTGCATTTTCACATTTTCTCGTGCCATTTTTCACCGGAATTAACTTAGATTGATTCAATTTTGTATTCCTGTATTTCTTCTGTACAGTGTCTTTTTCCAAAATTCAGAGTGGAAATTGGAAAGCTGTTATTTGCTACACCAGGGAACTTATGGGTTGGAAAGAAACACAGTTCTGTACTATCACTAGTGCTTATCGCAGCTGAGCATTGTCATTAGAAAATATTATGGAGTACTGTGGAGAGAGATGGTTTACGCTGTGGAATGCTGAAGTTACAACAGTGAATGGCCAGTAACTTTTAAACCTACACAAGGAGAAAAAAAAAATCCTACCTTTCCGTTTTTATTCCATCGACTGCATGAAAGATTTGATTTAAATGTCTTGGTCCTGCAATAATAAAACACCTTGCAAGTGGTTTCTTCACGTGGACAGATGAGTAAGAAGGATACTCTAAGGCATTAACTGTCTACAACAAACAATATGGAAATAGAACAACCTCCTCTTGATACCATCGTGAATTTTAAATTTAGACAGTGATCAAATAAATCACTTGAGTAGTATGCTCATACCCTTGAGCTGAACTGGAATGCTAACCTGCTTAAAGTGAGCATAAGCTTTGCTACAGTGGATTAGGACTCATGTGAAGTATTTAAACAACAATAGTAAAATTAGAAAACTTTCAAATATGCAGTATTATGGGACTTCTTTTCCTATGTGTTTTCTTTTTTCTTTTTCTTTCTGGGAGCCAGGATATTTATAGTATCAGTTAAAAGTTCATGTGTGCTTGTCAGAACTTCACCCTTCGGATCTTCACGAACTTTGAAACTTAGGAAATGCCTCTGGCATTGCAGTAATATTCTAGATATTGGTAAAGCTGTTGTTCTTTCAGACATCTGCTCCAGCTAAATGGAAAGCTCAGCAAAATGTTTTGTATTAAGAATTTCTAAAGAGACAAATAAATAAATGAGATATTTGTAGAATTAGAGTATAACAATACTGCAATGCAGATGCTTTTCCTCCTGTAAAAATACAAATATTTTCAGTGTTTCTTGAAATGTGAACCCGTGTGGATTTGTGCGTGCATGCAAACCTGTAATGACCAATTATCACCAAGTAGAGCTCATTTCTGTGAAATGAGCAGTTCATTTTGCTGTGGGTTTTAGAAATTGGGCCATGTGCTTGCTTTCATTCTGAGCATCTCTCTGCATGAGTGGTAACTTGAAAAATCTCAGTGTGGCTCAGATTACAAACCACAAATCCACACAGAGTTATGCTTGCACCATTCTTGAAACCTGCAAGGCTTTTCTTGTGAGAGAGTGAAGTTTTTATTGTCCTTGAGATCCCTTTCAGCAGAACCCTCCTAGGATCTAAGCCAGGGTAGTTCATTCCTGAATTCAGTATCCATAGGCAGTGGGGCTGGGGAGGGAAAGTACAAGGCAACAAGGACAGTACAAACAGCATGGTCATTGCTGCTGCTGCTTTTTTTGCTTTCATTTGCTCTCATTGCATACATATTCTTTGCAGTTATAATTTTCAGAATTTATGTATAAACTCTGACAAGTTCCTATAAAATTTCACTATCTAGCTTCCAAGTTTGAAAGTAGCCCTGGCTGTATATGTAGTTTCATGATTGCTGTTTGCCTACAAATTCAAGAGGACAACACTGCATAGTGTCTGACCCATGGGTGACATTTAGAAGATATTCTATTAAAAGCCTGAAATATGATTGAAAACTAAATGCAAATTTAAGTGGCCTGGATATCTGATGTGACTCATTGCTAAGGAGAACATGGGATTCATTAAGCCTTGATTCAATGTGTTGTTTTGTTGCCCTTAGAGCAAGTCAATTAAGTTGTGCTGTATGTCACCGTTTCATATCCTTCTCAGAGCTTAATGTTTGTGCTGCACTTCGAAGATTTATAGCCCTGTTCAATCTTACTACACTGTTGCAAAGGGTTGAAGTTTTTGTGCATCTGTTAAAGATGTGATCAGTACTTTATGTGAAGTAAACAAAACTTATGAAGAATGAGTCATGGTGTGTTCCTGTTTTTATGCAGCCTTTTACTGGGGTCATTTTATGTCCTTTTTGCATTCTATTTTTTTAAAAATATAGCTATCATTATTAATTAGTTAGAAGATTCCTCCTTTTAATTTTTGTTGAGATCTATAATAATGTTACTTGCAGTATAATTCTGTTTTGATGTCCTTATTTGTTTTGTGTAAGCCTTGGCCTAAACATTTATGCATACATTGAAAATAAAATGAAAAATAAAATCTGTGGTCCAGTTATGAAAGGATTTTACAAATTCAAAAGAGGTAGCTTGTTCAACTTAACTTTCAAGTGCATTCTTAACTGCTGTAAATTCCTTTTGTCTGTTTAACAAATTCTGAAGTAGTAAGTTAGCTATAGGGTTTTCCTTTAATTTATTATTGGGTTTTGTTTGTTTGTTTTGTGTATTCTAGGAAATATCTGTAATTCTGTAGAAATGTAAAATGAAAATGCCAAAAAGGAGAGCTGCTAGGAGTCACAGCTGTTGGTAAGTTGTCATCATACTCTTTATATCATATCCAGTGATAACTGGTTTGATTGTCAACTTATGTCTGATGTGTGTAATTGGCTTTTGACCCCAAGGTAGACAAACCATTCTGTATTTGTTCTTAAACTTGAGTTAAAAGTATCCTTTTTTCATTGTATTTGAGCCTTTTTTTTCTTTTCTACTTGCTGATAGTTTGGAGCATGACTGTTACTCCTACAAATTGTATTCGGATATCTTGATTAAATGCTCTTTTAAACATCATCTTTGCTTAGCAACATCCTGAGATATTCTGGGAAATTTAATACCTGTCTGGTGTGTAAAACAATGTTCCTAAATCAAGTTTTGTTGCCATATCCTTTTTGTTTCTTGCTTATGTTGTTTAATAGTTTTTATATTATCTCTTTGAGACAGAAACATGAATCCTTATACACCTAGTCACTCCAGCGTAAGGCGCAACACAATTACCAGTGAGACTCAGTTTTTGGAATATGGCTTACCATGCTGGTGCAGATTGTTAAAGTGAATAGTGTCTACATGGTTGTCATGGATCCAAGCAGCAAGTAGCTTTCACATTCCAAAATAACCTGGAATTTAAACAAAATCTTTAGGCTCTCAGAAGCTCATATTAGCATTTTCCATTTCATGTAGTTGCTGAAAACATGATATCTCAAAGTCATAAAACCAAAATGAAAATGAAATTATCTAAACCTGCTTTGGCATAGACTATAGGTCATACATACATATGATTGTATTAATGTGCTTTCACTGCATTTTAATGGTAAAACTCTGATTAACCTTGCTAGGAGTGGATTCAAAGCCTTTAAGATTCTGTTCTAAGTTCAAGAAAAGGAGCAGTTTTGTGAAATCAAAGTGGAATTTGAAAATCCTGAATTGTTTCTGAGAATGCCTGGAGTGAGGAAATAATCTTCCAACTGTCAAATCTTCCGACTGCATACTTCTCTCTTAGACTCTATAGGGATGAGAAGAAAGAAATGTAGGTAACTATAGTTGTCTTGGGTCTTGATTCACTGAAGGAATTGAGGAGGAAGATAAATGAACAGTCAGTTTCCTTTTAAAAACGTGTATAGGAATTATAATCATGTTGAGGTTATTTATTCTAGTAAACTTTCTTGAATTTAAATCTTTTTTTAAAGGTATATCAGTATGTCAGCTCTTGAATTCTGTCATGACATTGCTCTTTGTAAATATCAAACTTGTCACCAACATCATGGAGAATATAAACAGGTAAGATGCCATACACCAGTTAACATTTAATGAAGATGGTTTAACAATTCTTTGAAATCTGACCCATCTCCCTGGTTCGTGAAGCACCTCATCAGTAACTGAAAAGTCTCAGGTTGTTTCCTGAGTGGTAAACACAAGCTGACAAAAGGAGAGATCTTGATTCACAGCTGAAAGTAGGCGTTTTGAAAGAGCTCTGTGGTCTCGCCAGTTGTACAGGAGTTTTCTGGAGAATGACTATCTTTCTGTTAGCTAAGGCACCTTGGGATAGCGTAGTCTGTATAGCTCATTCTGCAACCCATTAACATGTGCCCATTCATGCTTAGATAGAGGTTCTTAGTCATAGTCATCTGTTAGTGAGGCCCCTTTGGGTCACTGGTAGAAAGAGTTTTATGTTCTGCTTGCTCCACCACTTTTGTAGACCATACTGAATACTTTTTATTTCTTCCTGGTAACTAGTGATCATGAGCTATTTTAGATGGCAGTATCCTTGTTCCTGGAGGGCTTTCTGCTGTCTGGGCTATGAATCACAACAAAATAAATTTGCCTTATGTTTTACAAAGTGTTGTACAGAATCATAAAATGATTGATTGAAAGGGAGATCCAGGGTTCTTCTGGCCCAGCCTTTCACTCTGTCAATATAGGTCAATATAGGTCTACGGCATAGTATGAAACATGTAACACCCAGGTTTAGCTCATTAATGCATGGGAAGCTTTGATCGTTTTGGCCATGTCTGCAGAAGCAGCTTGTGGCTCTGCTGGGCAGGTAGTGCAATGTCAATATAATCTGTCTATGTTTATATAGTTCTTTATTTGTAAAAATCTTGCAGGAGCCAAGGGTGAAAGTTCAGCACCCAAAATTTTCCACTTCTGTAACAATTTCCTGTTCTAGCTAGTGTGTTAAATGCCTTTTGATCACTTACCTCCAGCTTTCAGCCCCAGATGCTAGCAATTCCCCTCCTGTTTAAAGAACCTAGAAGAAGAAATAAGCACACTGGTGTATTGCTGTATATTTATATTTGCATACATCATTATGTGCAATATAGAGATGTTGATACCTCCTCTAGAAGGAGGTGTTTGTGGCAGTTTCCCTAGGTCTGTTATTAGAGAATTTTTTTTTTTCTTACTATAGATTACAGTATTCTACAGGTGCCACTTTCTCATTTTAGGGTTTTTGTTGTTAGGACAAGTAAAATAATTACTGGATAAGAAATGTTTTATGATTGGAACCCCTTAGAGCTTTATCCTACACAATTTCAGTAGACACTATTCAGCCAGCGCTGAGGAACCATGACAGACAGTTCTCTTCATGGAACAGGTTATGTTTGTTCCTTTGTAGATACTGAGGATGTATGTTTAGAATCTGAGAAATCAACCAATACAGATGCTTGAAAATTAATTAACGAGAGGGAGTGAGCAAAACCGGTTCCTGCAGCTGTCAGTGCCCATAAATCATCTCTGTTTTTACTTTTGAAGCAGGACAAGAGCATGAATTTAATTAATGGGTTTGACTTGCTCTGGAAACACACAGTAGAGAAATCGCCCTACCCACACTTTTCACAGATGCTGTAAACATACAAATGTTATTGTGTATTTACTCCTGAATGCTTTCCCACATCAATGTGCTAGATACAGCTGAATGCTTCAGGCAGGTGGCAAAGCAATGACTGCAACAAATCCTTGTTCTTTGGACACCGAGATCAGAGGGGCAGCCGGTTTGCTCCTGTTTTCTTGGTTCCAGCTTAACAAAGGTATTACTAATGACTGCTGCAGAAAACTCCAGGGGTAAACAAAAGGAGTGGGTTTGTCTGTTTTCCATGATTGGGAATTTAATTATAATATGAAAAATATACCAAGTAGATTTTTTTCTGACTCTCTGGTTAAAAAAAAAAAAAGGGGGAAATCTCTTTTTAAAAAAACCCTGTCTCTGCAGTGGATCACCAGGAATGTCTCTGCATTGTCTGATTTTTATTGTATTTTTAGTTCTACCCTATTAAGTGCAAAGAGACGCAGAAGGCTGGATCAGACCCCAGTTCAGTGCTGTAGTCAGCACCTGGTACCTCAATGGTGCAAACATCCTTGGCATTCTTGGGAGCTGGAATTACATAACATTTACATCACATGTTTAAATTCATGGCTTTAACTATCTTGTGTCTGAAGACTTACATTCTTCTAGAACTTGTTAAAAGCTAAATTTGATTTTGTCTTGTTCACTGTTGTGATGCTGGATAGTGTTTAGGTTAGAGGGAGGTATTCACAACAACATTATTTGAGCTCCTCTATATGGATGGGACACTTGGTTAGTGTGGATGTCTGAGATGTGGAGATAATCTCCAGATAAATTGGAAGATAGTGGTTCTTTATTGAAATACTGAAAAATAAGCTTGAAAATACTGAAAAAATGGTTAAATGTTGCTTTATATGCCCTATGCCCATGTTGCCAACAAGTGAGAAAGCATTCTGAAGAACAGGTGCAGAATGGCATTCACCCTCCTATAATTGCTTGAACCATGTGATGTTGTACTAAAAGTATCAGTTCTTGACATTTTCTTGTTTTTGTTGTTGCTCAGAGAGTCTTCTAGGAAAGGATGTTTCTGAGGCTTCAAAGAGAACTGGGCCATTAAAATTCAGAACAACATTGCCAGACCTGTGGTGAATGCATTTATGAATATTTACCTGGAAGTTAAGATCTAGAGTAAGTGTTAGGAGTGCAAGCCACTGAACATTTGAATCTTCAAATCTCTCTTCCCTGTGATGCTCACATTCTGATAAGATCCATGATCCTTGTTTTTTAGAAATTCATGCCAAAAATATCCATGACAAATGTAAGTTTAAAAATGCTGCTTCTGTTCTACATTTAAATATTGAAACACACCTATAGCTGCACTGGCCAGACACTGACACCAGTAATTCCAGGAAGTATTCACAAAGAACACCAGGCACTGAGCAATAAGTCTTTGTGTTTGTTACAAGAAAACATTTTTTCATCTAACTGTAGAGTAAATATTTTACATTTCTCTTCTATATATAACATAGTCAGTTGAAGATTTTCATATTTTTAAAAATGATTACAGCTATATCTGACAGCATTTTATAACTTAAAAAAAATTCATCATCCTGATTTCATCAGACAACTTTGTGTAAAGGCCATTTTGCATACCCTGAGGTCATCTTGTAGGGGTGATTGGAAAAGTAAATCATCATCCCATCTGCATTACTGGATAAGGCTGTTTTCAGTATAGGGGATATAGAAGAGGCTGCATTTCTTCTACTCTTTTTTACCTAGGTTTGCAGCATGTATTAATATGAGCTGTAATTTACAGCTTTTTAGCCATCATTGCTAAGTGTTCTACTATGCCTTCTCCGTGGCAGTGCACCTTCCTTCAAGGGGAAGAAACTTGTTTGGTCCTTAAACTTGGTGAAGTTGGAGTGTTAAACTTGGCTCTGTATTGTTTCATTACTTGATTGCTGAAGCCTCTAACAAATTCAAGGCAAGGCCTTATCTGCAATCATATCCTGAGTTTAGCTGTTCACAGAATCATGAAATATTCGGAGTTGAAAAGGATCCACAAGGTTTGTTGAGTCCAACTTTTAAGTGAAAGGGGTGAGGGATTGAACCCAGAACCTCAGCAGTATTAGTACCGTGCTCTATCCAACTGAGCCTGTCTCACCTGTCTCTACATCATGCCAGGAGCTTCGCAGGCATGCACTGGGGGAAAGGCTTGTTTTCAGCCATTGTACTGTAGGGGAAAACACTGAGGATCAGTGCCAGTCTGTAATGCTGTGGTGTCACCAAGCAATAAGAGATGACTTACAGCTGGGCAGAACCAAGGACATGCTGTAAGCCTGACCTCATGTTTCCCTGATGTTCTGCTCTCTGTAGGCCCTCTCTGTAGACCTGCTGTGAATCTTCTCTGCACTTGCCCTTACTGAGAAGCTTGTGTTGTCTATATTCCTACAACAAATCACGAATTTACTGGTGGAGCGGAAGGGCAGATGTATGTGCCGTAGATGTCTCTTTCCACTGCCTTTTTCATTAAAACTGTCTGATATGGCATGTACTACCTGATGCAAATATATCCATATGATGAGCTAGTCTTGCCAGCTAATGTGAGTTGCAGGTATCTTGCTTAGGGCCTATTTCTGTAAACAATATTCCCAGACACCCAGGCACCTCCCAGTCTCTGACTGTTTTCAGGCATTGGTAAAAACAGCGTCTAATTCAGCTACAAAAATTAGTAAGGTTTCTGAAGAGTGCAGTGCACTGTCAAAAGCACTTTTGTTGGCAAAGAGCCATGGGGAGCCATGTCTAGAAACAGGGTCTCCTTCTCACATTTTTGAAGATGTGGAAATGGATGACATTAAATCATGGGGTAGAATTTAGACATGAGAAGTTTGCAGACTGATTCTGTAAGTAGAAAAATCCCTTGAGGAAATGCATTATGTCTATAATCCTGTCAGTCAGAAGATTAGAGTTAGTCAAAAACTAACTTACACAAATGGCTTAATAGTAAAGATTGTGCTAATAGAGGTAAGAAATTTAGCTGAAGTCTTTTGCTCAAGGCTGTGAAAATTGGGTGACTTTGAAAAATGGCATTTCTTTTCCAGGAGATGTAGTAGAAAAATGTTTTGAGCTATAATTAGTTGAACATGATACTTCTATTGCAACATTAGAAATAATTGTAATTACTTAAATTTGTGGTTGAAACAATTCCAGTGTGCTTAGCATTTGGTTATATATTTGGATAACATATGTAGCCTTTAGGGCTCAGATTTCAGAGTGGGACTTGTTCATTATAATTTGTAATTGTGTGAATATTATATTGACACAATTAAAGAATGAGCCAATGTGAAACAGAGGTGCTTCAGATGCTATTTTGAATCCTCAGAGCTAGTAAACACAGACTGGGGAACAGGTTCTCCTCATCATTTTTGTTATATGCATATATATATATGTAATCCTGCTCCCTGTAGTTAGTGTGGAAAGTCCTACACTACCAAATTTAGTTTTTAATAATGTACATTCCTCTAGAAAGATAAATGAATTGCAGTGGCTGCTGCTTCTTCCTCCTGCTTTTGGTAGAGTGCATCCTTCTTTTGAGAATGAATTTTTCTTGAGAGGGTGGAACCAGGTTTTATCTTGCTTCAGAATTATGAAGAGTGGAACAAATGGATGGGCCCTTATTCTATAGCTGACATACATTTAAGTAGTTCATCTTAGATCAACCCTTATGGAATCAACCCCTTGCTAAAAATGACACATACATTTGGTTTACTATTTGTTATGAAATAGTTGCAGCCACAGTGTGAACACTCCTGTCACACCTGTGGGGTGGGGGTTTGCAATCCAGGGGAGTTTGGCTGACAGTTTTCTGGTGTCTGCATCAGAGCAACAGGAGCACTTAGTCCTGGAGAGCCAGGACTGGAGCAGGTGTCAGTGAGGTGAAGTGTTAATATGAGGCTTACTCAATGCTTACTGATTTTCCTGAAGTTCCCCAACTTGTGTGTGGGAGGTGTAAAACTGTACCCAAAGGCCAGAAAACCCCATTGCCAAAGTAGTCAATAGCTCTGCCCTTTTCTCCTTTTGCTTCCTGTGCATGCAGAGATCAGACTGTGATGGGGCACCTCCTCTGGGTGAGAAACATAGGAATTTTTTTGTTAAAATTTAATGTTCACATAAGGGCCTAAAAGGCACATAAAATCCTGCTGAAGCTAGCTTATCCTCATCCATTTGAAATTTCTAACTTTAATGCTGGCATTATTTTCATCCTCCAGACAAATTAAAGCTCAGGAGGAGGCATCAGCAGTGAGTCCTCTAAGCAAAGCAGGAGTAGCAAAGATGAAGATTTTAAAAGTCATTTCAGCAAAGCAGGCAGTAATGAAGAAGATTTTCAAAATGAAAACAGTTCCCTAATGTGGCCTCTAATGCGTTTTCATAGTGGGTAGCAAAGGTGTTTTTCAGACAAGCTGTTGCAATTCAATTAGACTGACCTAATTTTTATTTCTTCTCTTTGTCCTACAGATTTCCACACTGATACAATTTAGCTTTCTTAAAATCATGTTATGGCTTGGAAGGGATTTGGGTACAGCACTGTTAATTTACAGAGTTTAAATACAGGAAATGTTCCCTAAAGCTTGCCTAGTCTATACGTTCATTTGAGCTAAAAAAAACTTAAAAAGGACTTTTTTGATTTGGGCAGATGAAACTTTTTATAAGGAAAGTAAGCATTGTTGCAGCCCAGGGCAAATGCTACTGGGTATGACTTATGCAATATATATAGAGTTTTCCAATTAGGAGTAGAGATTATAGGCCCACTCTTCTATATTTATATCATTCTCTTTGTGCTGACTCCACACAGTGACACCCTAAGTGGCACAAACTCTCACTAAACATCTATAAACTCAGTCGTGTGCATCACATCCCACAGTTAGCAGAATTGGTTATGCATTTAAAGCAGCTTTATCTAGAAATAGAAATTCTTACTGGGCTTCTTCAGCAGCTCCTGTTTTCTTTATTTAACCTAATTAAATGCTGATTTAAAATACATTGACGACATCAACATTTGGATAAGATTATGAAGTGATGGTTCTAGGTTCCAAGTCTTTGAAATAAATAAAAATTCTTTTCAAAGCATGAAATGATTTTTTCTTGCAACCCATTCCTCAATTTAAAATTGCTAATCCTATGAGACTGACAATCCAAGCAACTGTTTAAACCTGAAGCCTAATTTGGCCATAGAAATGGTGCTGCTGTGAAGCAAAAATAAACTAATAAAGAATCCAGATTTAAATCGGTGCATCATTCTTTTGTACAGAATTGCTTCAGTTTAACTATGCTAGTGCAACACCACCCTTTTCTTTTAGAGCTGTGAGTAGTACACATTGGTCTTTCCACAAGGTGCTTTGGCAGTGGTTTTGCAGCTGAAGCAATGCTACTGTGGCATTTAATACAGGCTGGGTTGTTACATTTCCATTGCCAAGAGACCCCAGCTGTGTGCTGGTGTGAGACTGCCTTCCTTGGCAGGTGTTGGAATGTACTTGTTATGTACATATGCAGGATTGAAACCAAAGGGATAGTTTTAAATGGTGAGAGACATCCTCCCTGTTTGCAGTCTTTGTTCACTTCATATGTAAAGGTCTGAAATTCAGACATTTATTTCTCTGTTGTAGTTTTAACTTATTAACTAGTGTGATTTGTATGTAGTCCAGGGATTTTAAGCAGACAGTGCAATGCACAAGTTATTATTATTCAATATTTCTTTTGATTTTACATTCAAAAATGCTCTGTATCACATCTTAAATGAGCTTTATTGAAACTGAAGTTGCTGAGGATAGGTAAATCTAGCAAAGACTTCCTTTTTCTGCAGTGTAGTCACGGATGACTGATAGCAGTCCTTTGGTCATGTGATTTCATTCTTTCAATGGATGTTTCCTCAGCTTTGACAAAACCTATTTTTTAATGTTAAAATCAGTTAAAATCCTTGATCCTTGTGATGGTCTTTACCTATTTGAGAGAGCCTTGAGGTGCCTGGGCCTCTGGAAAAAAATATTAGGGCCTAGTTTTTGTGCTCCTTCCCTGTTTGATATCCAAAGAACTGGGCTGCTGTCTCAGTTTGGGTCACAGTACTGGAAAAGATGAGATGGTGAAGAGACAAGAAAGTGGTTGAGTTACTAATGGAGACCCAGATAGCTGCTAGTCTATCAAATCCTGCCTTGTTCATGTCAAAAAGACATCAGGATTCATTTCAGCTAAGATGGACAGGCAAATCTACATAAAAGTTCAATCAGTGCTCTCCTAACCCTTCTGCTATCTGATCAAGTTTCAGTCTGCACGTGTCATTGTGATGAGGTGAGGAAAGGGTCTGAAGGAATAAGATATTTTTATTCTTTACAGGAAAGAAGGCCTTTTCACACTGTGCTGTCTGGCATATTACCTCCTGAAATCCTTTAATTATATCAAGCTTTATGTTTTTATTTTCTTTGTAGCAAAACGTTCTTGGAAAAGTTACTTGCTGTGAAGTTGCCTGTCACAATTAAATTTCTGTGATGCTTAACTGCTGCTAAGAGTCAGCCCTCTTCTCATCTATTCCTTGTGCTGTATGTATTCAACAGGAAAATGTGAATTTGAAACTTCCCAATTAACAAAACTGCTGAAAAAACCACCAGTCTGCTGTGGCTGGTGTTTAACCCGAGTTCATGAGGTGAGAGGCTGTGGTCAGAGGCCTTGATACTTGCAGAAACCATTGCACTGCCCTAAGACAGCTGGAGCTGAGGATGTCTCTAAGGTGTCCCCTGGCTCTGAGTGCAGCACTGAAGTGGCCCCTGGCAATAGGGAGGAGTGGTTTTCCCCAGAGCTGAGACAGAGACAGCTCTCTGTTGATTTCCTCCTTTCTTCCCGTAACAAAAGTTGTGTTTGTTAGTCAAATCCTTGTTCAGGTGGTGTTCAATAGCCAAAAACCAACATGGCAGTTTGCAAAACAAGCCTGTGGCTTAATCTGCAGTACCTTGTGACATGACGTTAAACCACCAGCACTGCTAAAGCCTGAGAGGAGAGAGAAAACCCTTCACTATTGTTACCTCTGGAAAGCAGCACTCTGCGTGTGATGCTGTACAAAAGGAACAAAGCTTGCCTAGGTCAAGCTATGTTGAAAGATCTGTTGTTTGGGATTTTTTTTTTGTTTTGTTTTAATTTATTATCTTTTCAGATAGTAGAAAGTTTTTCAAATATGAAAGAAGTGTGGAAACTTGAGAAATTATATCTCCATAGACAAAGAAGAAGGAAGCAGGTGGCAAACATTAATATGAGGGCAAATAGCTGTGTGTTTTGGGTGGAGCAATGACTGGGGAGAACAGCTTTGTGATTAACAGGCCTGACCAACTCCCAACAGTCTGGTTGTGCTTCCTGCTGGCAGTGCCTGCCTGAGCTCTCTATTGTTCTGCATGTGGGTGCACTGCAGGAGTGGTCTATGAGACACAGCTCTGGTCCAGCTCCAGCTGCAGTCAAGTGCCATTCCATAGCAGAACAACTCACAATTCCCTGTCTAGCTGTATGGAATATTAGGGATTTTTAGGCATGAGACACTGCCTAGCAAAATCTGTTCAGTTGTCTTAAGTTCTGTTACTGGGCTTGACAGCAGCGTGCTACTGGTAGATCCCTTCTGTCTGGGCAAGGCAGCTTGACAGCTACATTATCCAAAGCAACTTAAAGTTCACAAACTTGGTGTTTCCTTGACTTTGGAGAATCCCTGCTGCTCTGGGTGAGCTCTGAGCCACTTTATGACCAGTGTAGACACTGGAACCCACTGCTGTTGAAGCCACATAAGGCAGTGATCACATAGGTTGTGTGCAATAACCTCCTGATGACACCCATCGTTTGGGATTTCAGGTACCTGCAATTATGTGCCTCCTAAACCCAAAGGGATTAAAACCCAGAGCATTTATTTCTCAGGGATAAAGTATTTAATAATAGGCAAGATGGGATTGGGTTCCAATCCTTAATTCTCCCTAAAGTAAGAAAGTACTGGAAGCCTGGATCCAGTCTGGAACAGTCTAGGTAATCTAGAAATGTTTAAATATGGTACGTATTTTTAGGTGTCTCTGGGACAGCCAAAGCAGTGAGGCCTTTATCTGTTTTGGTGCTTGTAGATGCTGCTTTAACACAAACAAGGAAATGCTGCAAACCCCTGATGGTAGCTGAGAGACAAGGAACCTGTAACTTCCTTGCATGGGGAAATCCTGCAGAAAGGGAGGGGGCCAAACCCTGAAGCTGGGTAATTGTACTCTGTGAGTAACAAACACCTCAGAGTCTTCCAGGTGTCTCACCTGGATGTTTCAAAAAGGCCATTCATAGAAAGCTTTGTGGCAAGCAGTTGGAATCTTGCTTCCATAAGGAGATCTTCAGGCATCCTGGAAAGCAAAGGAAGTGCCTGGAAAAAGTAAGGTAGAGCTTAGGCTCTGTTTCAGGCAAGACTTTCTTACCAGGTCTTTCAAAAAGGTTTATTGACGTGAAGGCTACATCATATTTGTGTTGTATTTTGCTGGACTAGAACATTGTTTCTCAGTGGGAGAAAAGTGAATTGCCTCAGTAAGGAGAAGATTTTCTCAAATCAGGCATTTCTAGCCTTTGTTTTCCACACAGGTGTGTTATTTTTCCCATGAGAGGAAAGTACCAAAAGATCTCTGTGTGGGAAGGTGGCATGGGAAGAGGGTGAAGCTAGTTCTGCAACCATGCTTATTTCAAATACCACCCTAGAGAGAGGCTGCAGATTTTTGGAGACTGGGCTCCATGTGGTAGGTGGGAGGGGGTTTCTGTGCTATTGATTAATTTCAAATTGTGTGGGATTTTCCTGGCATAAATGCACAGGGTCTTTGCCAATTTAAACATAATTTTCCTTCTGTCAAAGGAGCTGCAAAAGCTGTGTGAAGAGGATATTTTGGGGATGAAGGACTCCAGTATCTGCAGGCCTTGATGGAGTTATCTTTCCATTTTGTTTGGGAATAGGAGCATGGCTTTTCCTGGGCAGTAGTGTATTTACTCATGTAGTTTCTTTTGCAAGAAACTTTCTTTTCCAGAGCCTTACTCAGGAAACTCTGTACGGAGCACAAAAGGCTTTTTAAAAAATGTGTCCTTGAATATTATGCTCTTTTCTGGGAATGCCATGGAGATGAGAAAAACCAAAACAACCTGAGTAAAGAATAAATCCTGCAGGGTAGCAATATACTTGTACAGGTTGGGAAACAGAAGGCCAAATCTAGAAAATAGGAGGCTCTTGATGGACTCAGTCCTTGGGTTAGAGAATTTGTGCCAGTATCTAAGTAAGCTGTTCAGCCGTGTTAGCACTGCACTGCACTCTTGAGTTCTGTGGACAGAGCAATGTTGCAGGCTGTAGGAGTGTGAGATAAACTAGACTTGTACTGGCCAAAAAAAGTCTGTTGCACTGAACAAAGAAATCTCAGTCTGTGATTAACTTTATTTCATGTCAAGAGCAGAACATACAAATCTAGGCTCTTTCATGGTGTGATACTGAACAGTACAAGCCCTGTAGCACGAGCATACCGCTGCTGGATTATTTGTCCTAAGTGTACTTTAGAGAAATTTAGTCAGGTTTAGTTTATGCTAACAAATACTCATTTAATGCAGCTGTTACAGCAGTGCAAACCACAGGTTTGCAATAAGCCATGCTCCTGGGGCTCATCTCAAACACTGGCCTTATGAAACAGTTTTTTGCACATTTGCCTTTTTTGCATCAAGCTAGAATGATATAGAGAATGGAAAATAATTTCAGAAAACAAGAAGAATCAGTGGTTTACAAACATCGTAATTGTTTGATAAAGGCAATTTTAACATATGTGGAAGCTTAACAGGCTAAAGAATCAACAGATTTAGGGGGAAATATGAAACTTTAACTTCTTGAAAGGCAGATAGACCCCACAGAGAAAAGAGACAATGTTGGTTTCACTATTTCAAAGAAAATTTATAGAAGAATAGAGGATAGAGGAAAAAAATGTATTTTCTGTAAATGTGGCTGTAAGATTTCAAGTTATAACTAGATTTTTAAATTGGAATGCAAACAGAAGGAAAAGATACTGAAACCCATTTAGAAATAGCATTAGTTTGCAGTTACACCCTTGGTTTGTTACTGCTAGCCCAAAGTGAGGCCTACACAAAGGAGTAGGTATGACCTACAAAGCACATGCTATAAATTCATTGTTCAGACAAAACCTCTATTTTCCTGGCAAGACTGAAACAGAAGGTGATGAATTAACAGCTTGGCCACTTGCCCAAATTCGTAGCTCCTAGAGGGTCTGAGAATCAGTCAGCTGTGCACAGGGCACAGTGTTTGGGCTAAGGCATACACTGAAGAATAGATTTTGAGAAGTAAAAGTAAAACTTGGAGAACAATATACTTGGTGCAGAAGAGTCAGGTTTGAAAGAAAAATTTGATTTTGCTAATTTTAAAAAACAAACCTCACCAAGTTATCCTGTATGGAAACAGCGATAAAAATAATTTTATCATTTTCTTCATTATTCCCTATCCTTGTTGCTTTTTAATTGGATCATAATATGAAATCCAGATAAGTAATATGGCTGGCATCGTGACACCTGGAGAAGATGCTTTCCTCATCAGAGGAATTTTACATATTGTGAGAGCAAATTTATATTATTCTGTGACCAAAATAATAATATTGTTAATTATGTCAGGTATTGGTGGTCCAGAGTTCACATAAATGCCTGGCATGTTAGGGGCGCCAGTTGTTTATAATTAGGTGTTTCAGTGAATGGTAAGGCTGGGATGTGCCTGGCTCAGGCAGTTATTTCTGAGACAATTTTGCAGCCTGTAATCTAGAACTGCTTAGGCCTAGACACCTGTGGGGATGTTTGAGAAGGATCAAATATGTGCACTAAAGTTAGGAATCCTTCTAAAACAGTATAAGCCATATAAGTCAACTTCCTTATCAGATTTTATCCGTGTCTTCTCTCATATCAGACATATCCTGAAAGGTACTAAAACACCTGATGCATTTATTTTTCCTTTGCCTTTTTGGGCGTTGGTGGTGGTGGAGTGGGGTGTATCTTTTCCCCCAGTTTCACTGCTCAAGATGCTTCTCCTTCACAATGCTGCTTTTACATAACAAGTGTGGGAAACATACCAGGATGCTTTTTTAAACCTTGTTATTCCTGAACCTTTCACATAAAGATTGGTCAGCAGAGAGTAGAAAAGCATAGTTACAGAAGACTGAAAATGGATAACAAACCTTTTAAAACAGAAAAATACTCAAAACAATTATAAGTCACACTCAAAAATTTTCAACCAATGACTCTGATACAATACTTTAATAAACCCCCTTTTATGTAATATGACTTTTTCTCTTACATGAGTTTTTGATTCAAAGGGTTTTTCTTTCTTTTAAATACAGCACTTGGATTAAAGTGTAAAGCATAGAGATAATTTAATCTAGAGCTCTTTAGACTGCAGGTGAACTTTTCCATTTGGTTATTTTAAACAAATTTCTTTCACAGATATTGAGTGATGATGGGTGGCTAAGGGAATGATTAGACAGAACAATTTAATGAACAAGAGCAAAGAGCTTTTATGTTATAAATACAATAATGATTTCTCAGAACAAGGCAGATCCAAAGTATTGACCACTGTGTCAAAAAGGTCCAAATGTTGCTAAAATGTGATAATGGTGAGATAGCAGTGAAATACAGCTGAATTTTTGTGGTATTATTGAATTGCTAATCTTGATTGCATTTGCAACCTTTTTTAGTCTCTCAGTAAAACAGTATTTGAAAACTATAGGAAAGGATTCATTGACTTAAAAGACTTAGTTTGTCTGGCATCGAGACAGCTCGGTAATTTTTTTTTCTTCCTTTAGTCCTGTGCAAAAGAATGGGCTATATTCACCAAAATTATCAATGAAGATTGCACTATCATGTCTAATTTGCTGGAGTTTGTTTTGCCTGTGGATTTGTTCATGATGTAATGCTGTATGCTAACACCAAGTTGACATTTCCAGCAGAACTCTTTGTTCCAGGGACTATAAATGGTGTGCCTCAGGTCACACTGTCATAAAGCAAATATCTGCTGGCTTGTGTTGGAACTTTATTTATTGGTCAATCTGACATATTGCCCTGTGACGAGAAAGCCACTGGGTTGGATTTCTAAAGAGTCTCTAGAGGCAGATTTGGCTCTTTGGGCATTTAGGAGACTTGGATTCAAATTCTGCTCCCTACCCAGAGATGGGGGCTGATTTACCTCCTTGCTTCTCAAACCTGGCTTTTCCCCACATGTAAAATCTGGGTAGCTGTGTGCTCTGGGACAAACAATTTCACTCTCCAGGAGGAAAGTCCAGCCACACTGATTTCTGTGGTGCCACTGTAAAGTTTTATTGTGGAAGGATGGAAGGGAAATGAAAGAAAGCTGAGGCTGTAGTTTGATGGATACTGGGTGCTAGTAATTGGCTGTGAAAACAGCAAGCAGACCTTTCCCTAACATCCAGATTTTTGCCCTTGGCTTTCCTCTGTTTTCTTAAACTGTCTTTGAGGTTTTTGGATCATCTGTACCCTAGCAAATCACTATGTTTTTGCCCTATATAAAGAAAAAGTGAATGGAAATATTTTTATAGAAGGTAATTAATGGGATAATTGCACTGAGCATTCGTTTTTAATGTATATTGGTAAATATGAACTAGCCTTTTAGCAATCTGTGTGCATTCATCCAAAGCAATGGAAAATACTCCCAAGTGATTTTAATTTAAAAAGAGATGTTAAAGACAAAAACTGGACATGATACATAGTGGTAGCTCCTTGGGCCCCTGGTTCCCTTCCATTCAGGGCTGATGGCTGTAGTTTTTATTTCATTTACACTGAAAATGGAATCTTATGGTGTTCTTGGTGTTTATCCCTTTATCTACATTAGCCCCTGAAATGGTGCCTGGCAGCTGAATCTGTATTACCTTTTCTGTGCAGACATTGCCTATTCACTACTGATGTTCAATGGGGACATGCATTTACTCTGACAACAAAATTCAGGGCTGAAACCAAGCCATGCAACATCTGCTAAATTCACATGGGGAAAGGGAATATAAAAACAAATACAAAGGGCACAGCTACTGAGATGGTAAATATTGTTTTTTCCATGCCACACCCAAACCAGAAATAGAGACAGAGGAGGCCTTAACAAAGCTTGATTCAGGTTCCTGACAGCTGACAGTAACTGCTTGTTTTCCACTGAGCTGTAAGTGAACAAGACTGCCAGCTTACTTCAAAAGCACGAATTAGCCTGAGACTTAGGCTTCTTTTACTATGAGTAGATCAGAAGTAAGTGAGAAGAATAGCTCCATGGAAATGTGTAGTGTTAAAGTCATGTCAATGCGATTTCTATCAAGCTTGCCATAAGACAGGGAGAGTGGATAACACTTTTTTGGAGGTAATAATGTACCTATACCGTAGTGGGACAGCATGGAATCACTGCCTGGGCAAGTGGACCAGCTGGCAAGGGAGCAGTCCCAGGACTGGGAGCTGCCCCAGCACAGTGGGCCTGGGTCCTGGTGGGGGCATTCTCCCCAGCTTGGCTGTGGGAAGGAGCACAGCCCAGAACAGAGAGGAGGAAATTGCTGGGTGGCTGTGCCAGGGCATAGGTGGTGCTTCTGCATCCTAGGCTGTTGCACAAAGCTCAGGTGTTTAATAAGGTAGATAAAACTGGGCACTCCCAAATCTACTGCTGATAATGCAGGGTTTCAAAGTGGCTGTGGGTCGAAGGGGGAAGTAAGTGTAAGAAATAGAGTCCAGTCAACACATACAGTCATTGCAATAAATTTTGTGGAGAGGGTAGGTAGTCAGGGGAGGAACAGACCTGTAGTCTGGTGGGCCCTCAGGACTGTGGACATGTGGCTCCACATGGGTCACTCCTTGCCTCTCCTGCCTGAAAGCTGCAGATACTCTGCATCAGAGTGTATCATAAGAAGACATCAATGCTAATCTGCCTGGAAAGGTGCCTTAACATCCAGATGCACCTGCTCTGAGCATGGCAGATTGGGCAGATGTGAAATAATCTGTTTTGTTATGGTCTGGAGAGCTTCTCTCCAGCACAGGCAAACCTGTGCTTGCTGCCGTGCTGTTTCTGCTGGCAGCACTGTGCTGGCTAGCACCAGCACCACTTGCATTGGGTTATTTCTTTTCTCCTGTCCTCTGTTGGCAGTGTGAGGATTTGATATGGTTCCCACTGGAAGCAGTGAAAAGAGTTCCCAGGGTGGGCTTCATACTGAAAGCGTTTTCAGTCATTGGGTGTGTGTACATGTGGGGTACACTTGTGCTTGTTATTCAGCTCCTTCAGAAAAGCAGATTGCCTGCAATAGCAAGGCATTGGACCTTGTATAGGTAAAATCATACGACTAACTGCTCTTTAATAAAAAAGCTGGAAGTGAGGGAAAGTTGAGCCAGGTCAGGCTGGTAACATTAAAAAGAGTAAGCCCCAAGGAGAAGTCTTGCTCTTCCTTGCTATCCTAAATGGAAAAGTAACTTGTGTGAATTAATAATAGAATATTCAACCAGAAATATTTATCTAACCAGAAAGCATCTGTGCCTTTGCAGCAAACATCTGTGATAAAAGTGAAAAAAAAAAAAAAAGGACTTAAATAAACTTGTATAAAAATGGCAGAGAAAAAGTCACACAACCTGGGCTTTTTTCCCACTGCCTCTTGCTGTAAGTGATTAAATGTTTGGTCTCCACACAATGTATTCAGTTCTTAATAAAATTTTAAAGTTCCTCTGTATGTCTAAGTGAAAGTGACCCAGAGGAGAACTCCCAGGAAAATTGCTGCCATTTTTTTCCTCCTTTCCAACAATCCCTGTTGACCTTTCTACCGTAACTCATTTATTTTGTCCGTTTTGATATCAAACTTTCAATAAGTAAAACTGCATTGTGTTTTATACCTATTTTCCTTAGCAATACATCCTGCTTGCCAGCACTCTTCTGTAGGTCAGCAAACCCCAACAATTTTCATGAATCATTGCTTGGGCATGAAGTTTTGACATTGGCTCTCCGGCACGATCAAGTACGAAATGAGGCGCTCCTGGTTAAAGAGTGGTGGGATTTGGCCACCTGCTCTGGTTAGCCATGCTCTCCCCACCATGACTGTTGTGTGGAAGGCATGGGCATACTCTGCTGACAGGTGATCATATATAATCCTTAAAAAGACAAGGTCTGAAGGAGAAATTGCAAGTTCCAAAAAAGTATTTATTGCCTGACTATATTTCATCACGTTTCAGTAGTTTGAATGTTTCCCCCACCCCTGTCCTTTGTGAAACAGTATCAGTGAAAGATGTGGACAATGCTGGGGCCATGTTTAACTGGATATAGTGCAAACACAGCAAAACACCATCCCTTCCTGAAAGATGTGAAGAAAGCCTTTCCTTAGCTTTCATTCAATAAAGTCTGAGAGCAAATACTTTTAGCAAGTTTGTTTCCTTGAGGTCAGGTACAAACAATAGTGTGGTTAGAGAAGGGCCTCAACACTCAAAAATGTTTGCCTTGCATGGTGAACCACTTTTAACCAGGCTTTCCAAGGAAGGAAGTCATGATTCCCTTCACTTGAAGATTTGCTCTATCTTCCCACATACCTAGAGCTGTGCAAAAATCATCAGGTTGACTTCAGTATTAGCCTTAAATGTGGTACAAGTTCCCTGAGATCTGCAAACTGGAAGATCTGGATTGCCTTTTGATCAATGTTTGTCTTAGCTTTAGGGTAAAGAGAAAACTATTCTAAACATCTGATAGTGCTTTAATTTTGATATTTGCTTGGCTTTCCCCAAAATTGTAGAGAAAGTTTCTCCCTTAGGTTTCCAATGATCTCATTTTCCAAGAATGTCTCTCTTCTTTTGGTTATGAGCAGGAAGTATTCGATTTGTTTTTCTTCCCTGTGAAACACTACATTTGGTTCTATATTGATGTGACAAAGAAAGAAAATAGGTTGGTTTGTTTCATCAGAAAAAAAAAAGGTAATAATTAGAGCACTACAGATTTCTGCACTAAAATTGTGGGCATAAAAGATAACTGAACTACTAGAGTGCTTGACAGCAAGTGCCTCACTTGTATTCTTTAGTAAAGGAGCTAAGGAAGGCTCCCTCTCATTCAATGGCCACTCTATCTTTTCAGTCAGAGAGTTAACGTCAGTGTGCATTGTACCTTCCACCCTACAAAGACACTTTGTGTAATTAATATTCAACAAATTTAACTACTGAGCTACTAAGCTGGTTTACCATGACACACGCAACTTGTACAAACATTTCTGAGAAGAGACTGGCCATGGCAGGCTGCTTTTCATGTTTCAAGTGCAATGTTCCTCTCAGTGAAACCTGTGGTTGGCTGTTTATTTGGGAGCTGCAGTGTTCCTCTCACTCCCCAGAGATATAAATGTAGCTTAGCAAATAAGCCCCTTATCTACAACAGTTTCTAAATAGATTTTTGTAAATAATATAGGCTCAGAAGTCAGTTATATTAAACTTGGAGCAGTTCTTTTAAAGTGTAGTGTAGTGGTTTATTGTTACACTCTCATGGACACAGTTGGGAGCCACTCTGTGAGGACGGTGGTACAATGAATTTGATAAAGAGATACTTCATGGCTCAGGCTGATGTAGGCTGTGCTCGGGTCTTAGTCCTCCTCAACATGAGACCTACTATGTTTCAAGATGGGCACTCTGAAAGTGAATGACAATTTTTTGAAGTGCCACTGGTAAACTCGTTCGGGCTAAAATTTATTTTAAATACTGGTAATGACAACCCCCCCTTTTTTTCCCCCAAAGAATTTGAGAGCTTATCTGAAGCAAGTTGCTTCAGGTATTATTATTCTCCACTTCTTTTAGTATCTCCTAGCATTATGCGAAAACAAGAAAAAAGATGTGTTTTATAGAATGAACTGTGGAAAAGTTACCTTGCTGGCAATCAACATCCAACCATTGTAGGAGCAAAACATTAAACACTGTTTGCTTCTTTTGAGCAGTGGGAATCCTCAGGATGTGGCAATCCTATGATGCACTAGAGATTTTTTTGTAAATTTGGATTCTGTAATCCTCTAGAATGGAGTCTTTAACTAAATTCCTATAAAGGTATTAAAAAACTGAGTATTTAGAGCACTGTCTGGAAACAATTACGGTTTAACAAAAATTGTGATGAGAAAAAGATCTCTGTGATAAAAATGCTAAATGCTGTAGCCTGGAAAACTCTTTCCACACAAGTAAAAAAAAATTAACTCCTGCAATATTGCCAGTAATTATCAGTGAAACTTTATGACTCCATATGAAAACTGATATGCTTTAATGCAATTTAAATTCTCAATTTAAATAAACTGGTTTTAACTGAATTTCCTCTTACTCTGTATTTTGCAATTTTATTCTCCTTTTATTGAAACACTGTAGTACTGCCCATCTGTCTTTCATTTGCTTTTGTAAGATTTTATTTTTAAATGTACCAAATTCTATGAGGGGAATTTAGAAATCATGTAAGTTCATTGAAATCATTAAGGAAGCCAAATCCGTTAAAACACACTTGGATTAGTGTGACTGAAACAATGTGCAATTCATGATGTAAGGAAGTTAGAAGAGTTCTAAATCCCTTCATTTCAGACATCAAAGACATATTAACTCCTCCTTCACCCCACATACTCCAACTCAACTATTTTAATAACTAAGAGATCTTTAAAAACTGCTTTTTAAATAGGTTCAGCTTAAAAATTGTTTTCTTTGGATTTCCACTGAGCCAGCTGTATTTCTGAGTGTAAAAACAATCCTGACTCTACAACAGGTGGAACAAGTGAGATCAGATATTTTCAGGATAATGTTCTTAGACTGTTTTGAAAGGTAGAAAAGAAAGACAGTACAAAATAGGCCCTGTAAACAGTTTCTCTAGATAGCACAATGTTACAAATTTAAAAGAACTTTTCCTACCTGTCGCTTTTGTGTGGATCAGGAAGTGTAGCTTTTCCTGATTACAATCTTCCATGGCTTAGCTTGGCTTCTGCATTTGAATGTTAAATATGTAAGAATGCCTTGTTTAGCTTGGGAGTTTGCATGACCTCTTAATGAGACACCGTAGTTAGTGTCATTGGGTATTAAGGCATCATGTGACTGTAGATGAAAATAAAATCCTTTAAAGTTTGCACTTAATACTTCCTAGAATCTGTAACCCTTTACATGCAAGCTGGAGAAAAACCTGATAGAACTCACCGTTTTCTGGCCAGGGTTAAAAAAAGAAGAAGCTGAAGAACACGTGCCAAGTAATTCCTTTCCTCCGGGACAGTCACAACGACCACAACAAAGCCTGAGCCTCTCAGTGTATTCATACTGTCAGTTGCATATTCTTAAAATTAAATCTCCCCATATCACAAACAGTGCTGGAGGGATTTGGCAGAAAGTTCCTCTGTTACATGTTGCCTGGCAATGACATTTATTCCCACCTGTTTTATGTGATTCTCTAAAGAGAAATTCAGCTCTGAGGTACATTTTCAGGCATCACGTCACATTTACCTGTGAAAGCTGCCGACTTTCCTGGAGTCATTTTGATTTGAGTGTGGTGTTTCCATAATTGATATGAAAGATATTCTATTGCCACAACCAGTTGAGAGAGTTTTCCCTGTGCAGGGGAAGAGGTTTAAGTTAGGCAAGCACCTGGGTCATGTGTAATCTTCAACATATGTCGATGTTCCTGGAAACTGTAAAATAAGCCTCCTGGAAAGAACAGGCACTAAGATTGCATCACCTAACTGCCTGTGTCGCAGCTGGGGGGTGTAAAGCAGGGCTAACAAAGCCTTCTCGATAGTACTACTAAATCCTTTTTTCTTTTTTTTTTTCTTTTTTTTCCCTTTTTTTTCCCTTTTTTTTCCTTTTGTTTTTTTTCTTTTTTTTTGTGGTGTTAAGCCTCACTTATATGAAGTTTATATGCACTTTATGAAGTTTGGCTGCTGTACTGAGTAGGCGTGCTGTTCTCACTCTAAACAATGCTGGATTTACAGTTGCCTCCCTGTCTTGCAGGGATTGCATCCTCACCTTCCCTGTGGAGGGAGAGTGCTGGATTTAAAAAATCACCAGGGGCTTGGTTTGCCCTGCTGTACTTCCCTGCAGTGAGCTGAAGCCGAGACTGTCAGACTCACGTCAGCAGCGGGCTGGGGCAGGCAGGTGCCGTGCCCGGGAGCAGGGACTCAGATGCGCCTCCCGCTGCAGGAGCCGGCACACACAGGGGCGAAACGTCATGTGCCGGCAAAGAAATTAATAAACGCTGCTTTAGATATTACTATTTTAAGCAGACAAGTATGTCATAACGTGAAGACCAAGCATCACTTGCAGTCTATGAGCTAGCGTGCTGCAAAGCTCTGCAACAGGTCTTTGGCACATTTTAAATACTTTTCTCCTGCAAACGATTAGTTTTAGCTGAAAATGGACTTCAAGAACAAGGAAATTTCTTAGTACAAAACCTTCACTAAACTCTCCAAAGGCTCTCTGGTCAATAAATAAAGAATTGCCAGCCTAACATATGCCCAAGATGTGAGAGAAGGTAAGGGAGGTGGGAGATGAAGACAGTTTAGAGCTACCTCTGCAGCATGGATCTGCAGCTGTGAGCAGCCCTGTGCACAGGACCTGGCTTATGGCCCTGCCCAGCCGGAGGACACCCCGTGGCCAGCTCCGCGGTGTTTTGCCTGTGGTATTTTGCCATTGTAATTGTGGCTGCTGGGCTAATGAGGTGGGCTAACAAGCCGAGAAATGTCCCAGTCCAAAAGCTGCGTTATAAGCCAGGAGGCCACTCAAAGCACAGTGAGTCTGTCTTTCCCCCTTCTCGTGATGCTTGGCATCCTTTTCAGACCCCTTCCATGGCTGCTGTATTTTTTGTTGTTCCACAGGCTGCTCATTCCTGAGATTTCTCGAACCAACACGCGGTATTTCTGTTGTAGTAGAGTTCTGCCCCAGGCCCTGCAATCCCAACCGTGCTGTGATGCAGAAACCTTTTCTGTGAGTATGTGCGAACTGCTGGGATCTTTTTGGATTGATTGCCTGACAGGTTTTCCCAGATGTGTCCTGCAGGAAATGGTCACTTGTCTCACCAATCCACAGTGCTTGTTCAAAAATACTGGTGTGACACTTTTTCAAAGGAAAAGTAGTTGAGACATTCAGCCTTCAGAAATCCTCTTTTCCTTCTAATCTCATGCTGGTACCTTAGCCGACTGTTTCGGCTGAGGTTTTCTGGAGAATGTTCATACTGAGATAGAAAGCTGCCTCAATAATTTGCAGCCTAAAAGGCTAACTTTATGACTTCATATGCGATTGTCAATGTGATAATTCAGTGGGAAGTGCTGGGCAATTTACTAGCAAGAAATGGGATAATGTAGACAAATGGCAGCAAACTATCCAGTTGCTTTGGGGATGTTCTGTTTTCATGTGTGCTACAACATGTCTGGATTTTTGTTTCATCTCTCACCTTGCAATTCTGTGTATTACACTTTAAATATGCTAACTAGATCTATTTTAGTCTAGAAGCTTTCTCACATGCACTGAAATGCATGTGTAATCAGAGATGTAGTAGGAGAGCAGGCAGATGATTTTATTTATACAGTATTATGTGGTGAAAGCTCTGACAGTGGGAACATGTGAACACGCCTTAAATCCATTTTTTGTATATTCCCTGCTGAGGCAGGAGAGGAGACCAGTGAGCTACCACCAAAAGAGCAGGTGCTGCAAATGGAGAATGTTCCATGACTGGGAACACATCAGGGACTTTGCTGAGTCGGGATGGGAGCTTCATCCACGCTGGCAAGCAGGGGCAGCAAAGGTCTGGGATGACAGGACAGCAGAGGCAGGGAGAAGAGCTTGGTAGGGGCAGATTTTAACAGTCACTTGAGGAAATGCGTGATTTTACAACCATATTATACTGGACTGGAAACATTCCCTCACACTCATGCTTATTGCCCTCTGTTTTCAAGTGAATTGAGCACTGCATAGTTTGTCCTTGATAGTGAAACACCCTTTTTCACAGAAGAGTGATGGTTCAAACTGCCCCTTCTGGAGAAACATATGATAAAATGCCTCATCCTGCCTTGGGAAGGATCATGATAACTATTCCTGCAGCCTTTGACCTTCGTGCTGAAATTGAGATTATAGATTAGACCTGCACTGAGAGCATCAGTTTGTGTCATAAAAGTCAGGAGACTATCTCCAAAATGCAAGGAATGGTGTTCTGTAACCAGCTGGTAAACCACAGGAAAAAATGTAGCTCACTGGTCTGCCTGCAGCCATGTGGTGATCTAGGAAGAAATAGTGAGTAATGTCCATAACAGGCTACAAGAACCTGAAGTAGGTTATGTTTGTAGCATAAATACTTTAAAATGATTATTAGTAACAGACCATTGTTAATGAAACCTATCCAGAGGCCCTAGTTCACACTTGGATGACTACATGATCAGTTTTATGATTATATTTAAAAAGTGCATTAAAAAAGTATGAAGAAGAAATAAAAATAGAAGTTTTAAAAAAAATAGAAGAAACAAAAATAGATTTCAGAAGTCTGTCCTTTTGCAGTCTTAATATTTACATTAAAACAGGTATTTTTAAATTTTAAACAACAAAATGAAACCATACAAATTGTTGTTAAAAGCTTTATGGAAGTGCCCCAGAGGATCCATTTTATGATGTGTCATACAGACAAATTTATAGTTTTTGTCAAAGCACAAACTCTGAGGATTTTAAGCTGAAACGGTCCCCTCTTCATACAAACACCATTTCAGCAATGAATATTTGCTTTAGATTCTCATTGCAAAATGGCTAAAACTTCTGTTTCTGCAGGTAAAGGGCTTGAGTGTGGATCATGGAGAAATCAGGGCTGGGGAGCCACTGAAACCTGAACGCCTTCTGAATGCAAACTTTTCCAGGCTACACGTTAACCCACATTTTGATGTTATCTGTTAATGTGAAAAAAAGTCGAATGGCCACAGGCTGTTTGAAATAAAGTCACGGGCCATGCATTCCCCAGCTGTGGTACAAAGGAAATGACTGATAAAAATATTTTTTCTAGCTGACCTCCGGCTTACCTTTGTCTGCCAAAGAATTTCCGGCTAATTCCCTGTTAAAGCTTTCTTGCAGCTACAGCCTATTCCTAGAATCTTCTATGTCAGAAAATACAGACCCCATCTGAGCTTGTTTATAGATGCACTTTATCTAAAAGATAAATGAAAGTTTTGTTCTAGAGATGCAAATAGTGCTTCTTAACAAAAAGTACATTGCACTATTCCTGTGTAGGAGTAAGAACAGCACTTGGTATTTGGATGGCTCATTATTGGAGAAAATACTTTGTCTCAGTACCACTAGATACACATACCTGGGGACAGATTTGTGAAGGGCTGTGGAGCAGTCACTCTTGGCAGTAGCAAGTATCAGCAGTCTGAAGCCATTCAGAACCCTGTGTTTGCTGTATAGGCTCAACGTGAGGAATCTGACCCCTGAGAAATTGATTCAGAAAGCTGGCAAGCTGAATGAGATAGGTTAAGCACAAGGTGTGATTCTTGGGGGTGTCCTGTGCAAGGCAAGGCTAAGAGTTGCACTTGATGATCCATGGGGGTCCCTTCCAACTCAGAATATTATTCTGTGGTTCTGTGATAATATTATACTCCATTACTACCCAAAAGCAGCCACTCTCCTGGCAGGTAGAGGTTGTATTTTACTCTTCCAAGATAATGAAAGAACTAACTTTCCAATATTACACAGGTTATGGGTGGGGAGTTCAGGGCCAAAATGTACAAGTCATGCACCCCGTTTGAAAAAAGGTGGAAGCTGCCTACATTTGGGACAGGATCTTGGGAACTGTGGTGCCCACAGCCTCTTCCCATAGCTTCATAGGTCTGAGTGGGAGTGAGGTTTCAGGTCCTCTTTTTTTGTGCTTTTTACTGGGTTGGTCACAAAAGCCTTCATATCTGTTGATTTGCATACTGTCAGTATGCAGTCTAGTCATAAACATCATCTAAGCATGGTGGGTTTAGGTTTTTTTTGCAAATCTCATTGTATTTCAAATGGTTGATTTAGTTAGCTGCAATGAGAAAAATACTGGAACTTTTCATTATCAGTACTGCCCTTGAAAATTATTTATGTACAGGGCAAAGGAAGCTGCAAAGGCCACATGTCCCTCTGCCAGAGTGAATTTTCCATGAAATTAGAGGCCACATACAAGTCTGCTTCCATGGTTTTATTAGTACAAACAATGCATACACAAGACTGTATATTTGTTTGAAGACTGCAATAGATTTCTAATTTAACAACTCTGTAACAAAATTTAACTAAATTTGACATTTATGAAAATATAAATCTCTGATTGGGTAGGTTTTCCCAACAATACAAAGTTTACATAAAAACATTCAATATGATCTATTGTTGCAAACCAGTTAGGAAAAATCATTCAAGTCACTTAATATACTATATTGGCTTGTACATTGAACATTCACACACTACATTAAGTTCTAGCTTAGCATTCATTTCTTGGAAATTTGTGACATGGAATTCTGATTTTAACAATAAGATTATTCTGTTTAAATAATTTGAAAATATTTCCATGGGTGTGCCATCTTTAAGATAGGCAAGTAGGGGAAAATTTTCTTATCCTTTCAGATGTTGTCCAGTATATATTTTTACTTAGGAAAATGTAAATTTTTTTTAACAGCATATTTCATTATTTCACAATTTCTGCCTTGAAACTGGTAAAACTGTACAAAAGGCTCAGAACAGTTTCTAAAGCAGAAAGTGAAGCTTGTATGTATGTGAGAGTAAGAAAAACCCATTACAAACTGGACTACGAAAGGACTTCTGGACAGTTTTTACATTTAGTGAAATATTTCAGCAGATACACAAACAGTCCCAGAGTGTTTGGTCATTTGATCTGTATTTATAATGGGAAAGAACAGAAACAATACTAAGGCAAATGTTATAAGGACTGATACATGGCATGTCTGAAAACTACCAGGATTACTTTGGAAACATAGGAGATACTTTAGACTTTCTTACAACAAAATGGACAGCAACCTTTTAACATAAATAAATTAATGTCTTTAAGTGTTTATCAGTAACACCCCTTCTCTTTGTAATATGTTCATTATGACCTGTACTAATACTTACTATGAAGACAAAATATTTCCCCAAACCAAAAATAAAACCCCAATCCCTATACTTCCTTTAAAACTCAAGACTTTAATAATTTTTATCACAATACAGAAACCTGAAATCCCTGCATGCAATTTTTAAAAAAAGCTTTCAAACTGTTCATTAAGGCGAACAAATACTTGTTGCCTCACATGTTGACATGTTAGCAGCTGACTGGCACCTACTCCTTTCAGCCCAAAGATTAATCCCAATTGAAAAGAAAAAATAAAAGTAGGTATTTTTAAAATGATTATGGAATGTATCAAGTGTTCCAGGTTGGCAGGTGACATCTTGTCATTGCACCATCAAGCAGAAGAACACATTTTTGCAAGTGGGTATAAAGTTGACTGTTAGCTATAGACCCATCTAGGTGACTTGGAATATAAAATAGTGGTCTGACTTCTCACCAATCACTTAGAGCTTTAGTTCTAGTTAAAACAGTCTGTCAGCCACAGATATGATCACCTAACTTCTGTAATAGCATAACAATTTTGATAATATTGCTAGAAATTTTTAATCAAGGCCCTGGTGAAATTCTGGACTAAACCTTGTATTCCGAAATTAAAAAAAAACCTGCAGCCCATTTGCTTTATGTTTGCTTTTGTGTTTACAGAAATCTAAGACAGGAAAAAACAGCTGGTCTGCCCTCTGCTGTTTCTATCTGTCTTCCAAGAAACGCACTGATTTTTACATGAATTCAGAAGACATACCTAAGCAAGTGTACTATTCATATAAGCTCATCCAGATGGTTACTCAGTTGTCAGACGCATAACCGTGTCCTCTGCAATCTATGGCTGAGCACACTTTCTCATAGCAGTAGCTGTGTCTTTTGGTTGGTGTTGATTCACTCACCTCAGCCTCTGTAACCGTAATGGGGCTATCCCTTGCAAATACTTCCGTTGATTCCCTCCAAATGCAGTCTGCAGTCACTTTGAAACTATAATTGTGACACTTTGGCCTAATCACTTGTGTTGCGTTGTTGAAAATCTGACGGCTGTTTGAAGTAGCAATTTTGATTTTCAGTGCAGCATCAACTCGATCCACTACAGTGTAAGTACCTATACTTCCGTCATCAAATCCAATAATAATGTTTAAATGTCTCTGTGAGAGTGCAAGAAAAGTGGGAGTTTTATAAAGTGAACAGGCACCGATGTTTTTGCCATCTGCTAGCCTCATTACAATTAAACTAGAGACTGCACCATTGTCATCATCTTCTTCCCCACGACAACAAATGTACACCAGATAGCGGCCATCACGAGACAGCCTCTGCCTCCAGATGACACCTGGAGCATGAACCACACGAAGCTTTCCGCTGTATAAATCAAGCACATTGATGTTCTCATCACCACGCGTTATAATTCCTAGCTTCCCATTTGGAGATATTTCAAAGTCTTCCAATTTTTTTAAGAAATTGGTAGGCAGTTGAACACGTCTGCAGATGACTTCCTCTGTTAGGCTCCAGATATTCACAGTTTCAGTAGATGTTATAAATACTATAATATCTGGGCAGTCTGGTATCAACTTAATATCCACAATGCTTGCACCATCATCACAGCAAAACTTCTTTGTGATACTGCCTGTCCAGAGACTCACTGCCAACACTTTGTTCTTTGCCATTCCAACTACAAATGTATTTGCAGTTGTTATAAATGCATTCTCTAAGGCAACTAAAATATTGCAAACTCTATGTCCTGTAGCCAGTCGCCAAACTCTGGATGCATTCTGCTCGCAGAGAGAGACTACAAACTGATCGTTATGAGTAATCATTAGCTCTGAGATTTTTTGTCCATTAATGCGAAAGATATTTTCACCGCTAACCGTGTGCCATACATACTGGCTGCATTTATCATCTGATGTAACCATTATCTCTCCAGAAGACGTCAGCACACAGTTTTCAACAATACCTTCATGCTTGAACACAGCTTCAATAAATCCAGTGCTGAAGTTCCACTTATGGACAGAATCTGATCCATCCAATGTGTATATTAATTCACCTCTGGCTGGCAACACGAGTCTTTGAATGGGTTTGCCAGATTTGTCAATATTGGACATAGCAGTTATGATGTCTATATCCCAGATAGAAAGGACACCACTGGTGGATAAGGATAGCAGCATGTTGTGATGGTTCGATTTAATTAGCCTGACTATAGTTCCTGAGATTTCTTGTAAGCTTGCCATACACTGTCCAGTATCTCTTCTCCAAACAAAAATGGCTGAGGTATTTTCCATTGAAGCAATTATACAGTTGCCATTTTTGGACAACACGGCAGATATAAAGCGCTCGTTATGTTTAGCTCTAAACTTTTCAGCCACCTTCCACACGTGAGTGTCAAGAAGTTCAAGGCTGAGAGCCTTACAAATTAAAATTGCACTTTGGTCTTCAGAAAGCTCTATACTGACAACTTCGCTGTCTTCTCTTCTGCAGTCAAAGTCATCTGTAAGCTGGGGTTTTGCGATTTCCTCTGTATTCCAAACAGAGAGGCTTCCCTCACTGTCCACCATCACCATTTCTTGGGCTGTGTCCAAAATGAGAAGGAATTTCACAAATCCACTTGAAAATTCAGAGGTCACGGTGGTCAGCTTCTCTCCACTGCCCAAGTGGAAAATGGTTGTGGTGTTCAAATACTGCCCGCAGAATGCATAAACTCCATCTGGAGAACACTGCACACAGGTCACTTCATACCAGCAGTGGAAGTGATAGAGAGGCCAACCATACAGCAGATCTATTACAGTAACATCTTTACTGGCTTCCAGCCAAGCAAGCGCATGGTTGACTGATAATGTAAATCCATTTATAAAACTGGAGTCCCCTGCAATTCCACAGTGTTTTGACCCCTTAATTTCTACCTCAGACAGAAGACAGGAATTTATGTTATCATATATCAAAAGAGTGTTGTTTGTTGTAGCTACAACAAGATACTTCTCATCACTAGTAAGCTTCATTCCTAAGATAACAGATGGAGCTGTTGTAATTTGCCTTAGTAACTGGCGGGTTTCTACATCCCAAGTGCTAATGGAGCCATTTTCTAAAGCAGCGATAATTGTGCTGGGATTAAACGTAGGCAAAATCTCAGTAACATGCATGCAGCTGGATGACAGCGGCAGGCGCTCGGGGCTGTAAGTCACATCCATGGAGGAATGCAAAGGGACGATAGAGCAGTACTTGGGTCCGTCCTTGTCACATTCTAGGAGGAGATGTCTGAGTTTGGGCAATGAACTTACTACTGGGAGAAGTCTCTGCTGCAATTCAGCAGAGAGTGAACCTGGGTATTTTACGACTTTGAACTTTATACTGCGGAGGGTACTGGCCAGAAATTTCAGCTCCTTTTCTTGAGAGTAAGTGTAAGCCAGTTCTATGTCAGAAAGTGCTTTATCAAACTGCCCTATTCTAATCATGGTGTACAGCCAGCTGAAGTTCATGATGACTCCATACAGAAGATCATCAGTTCTTCCACATCTTGTTAAGTGATGAATAAGCTCTGTCATTTTTCTGTGATTAATAAAAAAGATATCAGGTTCCAATGGGTTACACTGAAAGACCCATGGCTGATCTGGTGCCTGCCTGTCAAAAGCAGCCTGATCCATGCAGTGCTTTTCATCCTCGTTCAGGCCTCTACTGTCACGGTCAGGACAACCACTCAAATATTGGTCATTGCTGTAAAAAGGTTTTCTTCGTCCACCTGACCAAACACCAAGGAAATACTCTGCCATGACTGTGTGCATTTCACGCAGGTCTTCTTCATTGTGCAGGTACAATTTCTGGGCAATTAATTGCAAGTGTCTATTTGCCCAAAGAAGCAGCGTTACATTTTTCACCTGCCGCTCTATTAAATACCCCTGTAAGCCCTCCTTAAGTCTTGCAATGTATATATATGGAATTCTCAATGGGTTACTCTCCCTGACTCTCTCATTCAGTTCATACATAACACTGTTGTCAAGGGCTAAAATATCCTCCAGTTCCATTTCACTCAGGCCGGATTTGGACATAGTGATGTAGCCAAGTGCTCTTGACAATAGTCTTGACCCACACTTGTTTTCCAGTGACCAAAACAACTGCTCTATACTTTCATGGACAGTAACACAGAGGGAGGTCTCATCCACATCCTTATGAGATCTCCAGTGCCTGACCTCTCTGAAGGTTAAATTCACAAACATAGGCAGTGTGCACTTGGAGAATGCCTCATTGACATAAATTTGTTGCCCAGATGTTACTTTCCTTTTAACTCGCAGCAGCTGATGTTTCAGTACTTGACTACACATCTTTCTGTCCCTTGCAGTCAATTCAATATAGTTGCTTTCTTCATGAATAAGGCACCTCAGTTTTTGCAGGATCCCATGCTTGTTTGGCAGTGTTGACAAAATTATCCGCACTGAACGTGGAAGGTGAATGGGAAGCCACCAGAGTTTCCTACCATCATCACTATCTGTTAGCTGTTCTAAAGCATCAAATATAATCACGAGTGGCCTGTGAAATGAAGACTCATTCAAGAGATTTATGAACAAGTCCCGAAGGTCATGAATCTTTTTTGGGTAACTTTGTACAAGGCAACGATAGTTGACTGCTAGTTGTTCACAAATGCTTTGAAGTATATTCTTCAGATCTGTACTTGTTTCAGTGGATCCCAAAAATCTTATAACTACTACGGGGTCAGAATCTGGTCCCATCTCTTCTTGCAACCAGGAATAGGCCTAGAATGTAAAGCATAATTTAGTTTACATCTCAATGAAGCACAGTAACAGAGTTTATAAATAGTGATAGTCTACATATAAATAAACATTTAAAAGTATTGGTTGAATAGAAATGCTGTCACTGGCAAAGTTCAAGGTGGGTGCACTGAATGAAATTCAAGTCATATATCATCTTTGTTTAGAACAAAAAGGCTGACATCAAAGGGGACATGACTAGAATGTACTCCGTAGATCCCAAGGTACTCTTTGCAATCTGAGTCTCACCTCTGAAAGTAATAGATAAGAGTCTCTTAAAAATAAACTTCCTTAGACACTACATAATGTCATCCTTGGTCAGGCACACCAGCCTACCACCTAAACCTATTTAGCATTGCTTCTGACTGAGTATAAAGATATGTCTCTAGAGGAAACGGATCAGAGTACAGATTACCTTTAACTAGCTGGTTACTTTAATCCCTGGCCCATAGAACTACGCTTTGCCTTGGTGTACCTGTGACTTCTACTTCAAAATACTGCCACAAAAAGGAAAAACTATCTATCTCTTGAAGTTTTTTTGCTTAGAGTACTTCAAGCCAGTGAGGAATGTAACTTCTTTAAATCTTCCCGGTCTGTGCGGGCTAACACATCTCTTCACCTCACTTTATGTTATTACAGTATTTTAAAATAAAAGCAGAACCAGAGTCTCTAAGCTGACTTATGTACTCAGATATGAAATGAGATCTTGAGTTGCAAATCCTCATTTCATATATGCAGCTAATGTGACTCCACAGGAAGTAGATACAGAGATTTTAAACAGTATTATTGCCTTCTTCATTTCCTTCTGGCTGAAATGGCTGTTTTCCAGCTCACTATGCTAAATTCTCTGACCACCCTGCTGGGAACTCAAAGTTGTGACTGTCATCTGCAGAATTAGGTCTGGTGATGCCAGCTTAGTCTTTTTCTGCATCTTGTCCTGCCTTGCACAAAGTGTTTCATTCATTTCCCTGTAGTACTCAGCTCAATGGCTTAAACAGCAAACACCAGATAAGTATGGGTATTTTTGCAGCTTATTACATATCGATTTGTAGCCAGTGTACTAGAATAATTGTGGAATAATTCCTAATGAGAACATGAGATGGCATGACTTGGAAAGACATACTGCATTTGAGTTTAAGACTCAGACCAGAATAAGATGTTTAGGTGGTTGTGGATTCATAGGGCCTCAGAGGAATAAGAAGGAAAGAGATAATTCTAAAATACACATTGTTAATTCAAAATACATTGATTATATTAGACTTCTAGGAGCTTTGATAAACTATATTTGTTTTGGCTAAGCACAGAGATACAGATGTGTTATTATTGAAAGGTAATATTTTTCTGCAAATGTGTACAATAATATGCCAAATATACATGTTATTATTTTTATTTTATATATCGAGGGCTGATAGATCTGTTGTGAAAAGAAAGAATTAAACTAAGTTGGCCTTTACACACAGTAATGCTGTCAACATGGCCTTAGTATGTAAGGTACTTATTTACCTTCTTCGCTGCTTCAGCTAACAAAAGAGTCTTCCCTGTGCATGGTCCTCCATATATGATAAGAGGGTTAATGTGTCCTATTTTCCTAGGTAGAACATATTTGTGAACTATGCTTAATGCCTCACATCTATATTCATAGAAAGTGGAGTACGTTTTACATAGCGATGAGTGTTGAAGAACTTCATCGTACAGCACGTCTGTCTCTGTATCAAAATTCTGCTGCACTGTAGCTTGGATTATATCAATCATGTCTTCATAGAACTGTTTACCGAGTCCTTCAATGTAATGGCTCTCCACCTCTTGGGAGTAACCCAGTTTCATGTCACAGTGGGTGACGGATGTGTACACTCTCAGATTGGATGATGCGACAATGGTAGGAATGAATTCATCCCTGAGCTTGATCAGTTTCTCATGTGCTTCAGGATCTCGTAGAAACTTCCCAGCTCTATGTACCACATCCATGTATTTTCCCATCTCTGGAATTTTAACGAAACGCTCAATGTTGGCAATTTTCCGGATGTAGCAAACACACTTCTTTAGGAAAGCTGGTGTTTGTTTACCCAAGGCAAAATCAAGTTCATCTTCAATAGCTGGGGATGAAAAAAGAACACAAGAGTCTCTGTCAACTTTTCTTTATAAATGGTTCAAGAACATGACCTACCCCCAACAGGCAGACTCGATTGCATTTGTTCTCTGTAAAAACCAGAAAAACAACAAACACAGAGAATTTGCGGGGTGCTTTTGTATCGGTTTTAGTCTCAAGCAAGCACAACAAAGTTTTTTTTTCTCCCTTTAGTTACATGAGAAATGCCAACAAATATATTTTCATGTTTGTGGAAAGGTTGACAGAAAAGACAATAAACAAATACACAGAAATTAGTGTGAACTTTACCAGAGGAAAGATATCTCTTTGCTTGGCTGTGTTTCATTTTTCCTTTCTCATACAGCGATTTCACAGCAGTCTTAAAAATCATCTTAATCTCTTCTGATATATCTTGCCATTTGTTCTCATTCATAGAATTTGAAGAAGATTCCATCTTTTAAAAATATCCATTAAAAAGTTAAATAAGTATGTGTAATATTAATATCCATTAATATCCATTAATATCAATTAGTATCCATTAAAAAGTTAAAAAGTAGGTGTAATACATACATATACAACTTCAGAAAACAGAAGTCTAATATTCAAGGCCAAAAATAACATGGTAACAGAGAAACACACTAACAAAAATAAATAGAAGTTAAACATTTTATACTGCAAATGATCATATTTTAGAATTTTAAGAGTTAGCTCCTTGGAGTATTTTCTAAATCCCTAATGTAGGCAGCTAATGTAATATTTTTCAAGAATAAGGCTAATAATACCTTTACAGAAAGAGGGTTTTGAGAACCAAATAATGAAATAATAAAGCAGCAGCAGTAGTGCTAAAATTATTGCTCCTTTAATGAGACGTAATAATGATAATAATTTAAACTTGGATCTCAAAACTGAAAATGAGGTTCCTGGTACCTGTAATTAGGTACCTTATAATAGCTACCATATTTTAAAAATACAGGATTATATGTGACATTACAGTCATTCATTCATTGCTATAGTAACACTACTTTTAACTGTCATCAGAGAGGAACTCTAATATAAATTCCCTGATCCTTTCAGATGGTATCTTGCAAATGCCATGCTAGTGCTTTCTCTAAAACAGCTAGGTTTTATTTACTGCTGGTGAAATATTTCAGGGGTTTCCAGTTTTCTTGAACTGTGGAATCTCCAGGATAAATTCCCTAGCAACTCTTTCTTGACAGAGCTGAGAATTTTTTATAACTTTCTATAAGTTTATGAGACGTAACTCTGTGTTACATCTTTAAGTTATGTTACATCTACGTTGCAGCTTTAAATTATGAACATATTCTTAAAGTTATTTTAAGTTATGAACATTAAGTAATTTAAGTTATTAACATCTTTTACTTAGTCCTGATTAGCCAGTAGCTTCAGGAAAAGTATGATTGAATAAGAAAAACTCCAATAATACAATATGCACTCAAAATGAAAGGAAAACTTTTAAGGCCTTCATTTTTTGTACACTAAAATATGTCCTTAGGTGTATATAGGATGTGTAGGAGGGTAGAACTGAGCCCTGAGAAATAGATACAGTTTTTATCATGATCAGTTAAAGACAAATGCCTGTTTTAAAAATGATAATTAACAGTGTTCAAAAATCTTGTGTTAGAATACAGTTAACAAGTTAAAAATATAATATCTGACTCAGGACAGTGCTAAGCACTTGTTATAGTTTTCTTCTATGGGGATAGAAGGGAAAAAGTGTATTTCCTCTGCAAGTCCTGTTCATTGAAATCTAGCAAATGCACAGTACAAAGCAGAAGAGCCTGAGTTCTCATGTTACAACATCAGGGAAGAGATATCTGTACATGTGTCCTGCTAGCCCTAACAGGTCACAGACTCCCCAAGTTCCCTTGCTCTAGCTAGCAGAGAGCACGTCAATGCAGGAGTTGTGTTCACTGGTGTTTGGCAGCTGCTCTTTCACTATGTACAGGAAAGGAGCACCACAGCAGCAGTTGTTCAGGTGTGGACAGGGCTGTAGAACCTAATTCAAAGACAACACTAACTGCCTGGCCTTGGGGACTGCCTGCCACTGTAACAGATAGAGAAAAATTTTGTGAGCAGGTGACTATGACTTACCGTATTCTGGTAGATCTTCAGCATTTCTGATTTTGGTCTGAGGTAATATGCTGGTGGCACTGCGTTCTCATCCCTGCAGTACCACTCTTCTAAAATCCTTGTCTCCAGCTTGGCCTCTACAGCAGCATCCAGGATCATTTCAAATTCTGCTGACTCAACTTCCCCTGGTATTCGGATGTTCCCATACTTCTCTCCCAATAGGCCCTATGTGTTTACAGAAAAGTAGGGATGAAATTTTTCTTTTTCATTATGCATAAAGCATCCTCAGGGTCTGAATTTCCTAAAAGAGTCTGGTAAGAGTGTAATGACTTTGAAATTACTAGGAAGGGAAACAGATACTATGTGACAGGAATTACTGTTAAGGATGCAGTACTGAGCTGTATTTTACTATGATGACTTAGAAAACTTCAAGTAGATGTATTATCTCTCCACTGATGACTAGTAGTAAAAATACAAAGGCATTCAAAATAAATAATTAAAAACTATCCTATATACTTAGCACAGTATTGACTCATGTATTATCAAGTTCCATTAGTCAGAGGTTGAGATTATCCTCCCATGCAAAAGCAAATTGAAATTGTGGTTTATACCAGCAAGGATCAGTGTTGCAGAACCAGAAGCTGCTTTGCTGTCTTCTATTCTTGTTGTCTTTGCCCCAGTACCTGTTCACTGAATGAACAGTGGGGCAAGGAAGGAACAAATACTGAGCAGAAATTGATCAAATTTTAGTACCTCTGCATAAAGGTAAAGGTTTGTGGAAGTCAGTTCTTCAACCGGGGCAGGGAAGACATTTCCCTTTAAAAAATGAGAATTAAAATACTGGTCGTGGTGCTCTAAATACATTTTTAAAAAAGAATTTTATTTCTGTAGTTTACTGTCTGTAAACATTTTGTAAAAATATGATTGTAATGTCCTACAACTTCATAGATAATAGTGCTACAGGAAATTGCTGAAATTTTTTGACAATTTTTTTTCAAATTTGTGATCATCAGATCAATTCTGCCTTAAATATTTGGTCCACAGAAGTCAGTAAGAATTCTTACTTAATTTAAAATGTGATTTTAAAAAATTCTTTCCTCGTTTTAAATGTATTCAGCAAAGATCTTGTGTTAATGAGAAGGAATACTTAATGTGGAGGGGAACCAACAGTATCAGAATCTTGATTTGAGTCAGAAAGATCTCTTAGTAAAGTGATGTTAATGCAAATATATTAGTGCCCTAAAAATGTAAATGAGCATATTTGTAAATAATAACTAAATATTCATTATTTTTAAACCACTCGTCATAATGGGAAGCTGTTTCAAACTCTTCTAGCAGAAGAACACCCTGAAAATCAATAACTGATGATGATGAAGCCTGCTTCGCTGATTATAAAAGCACGAAGCAGCAGGACACTTTGCTGAACCCAGCTATGTTGGCACATGGTACTCCACTGGCTCACCATGCCAAATGCTGCAGCCTCAGAGAAGACATCAGAGCAGTGCATGAGCACTTCCTGATCCTTCCCGGGAAATCCAGTTAGCTCAGACCACACTGGACATTGTGTAAACTAACCTGGTTGATTTTTGCCTGGAGCAAGCTAGGGAGAACTCATGAACCATGCTGGCTCTGATGGCAAGCAGTTGGCATCCTCCACAGAGGAGCACTGACAAATAGCTGGTGGAACAGGAACAAGTCAATGTCTGTCCACTGCTCAGGAGAAGCGAAGGGTTGTAGGAGCTGGATAGTTCATATAGCCCAGGATCCAGTTTCTGACAAGTCACAGCATCCAAGTCCTTCAAGAAGCTTCTCCCAATAGAGAGGCTTTAGGGGAAAGTTGAGTTTGCCTGGCTGCCTGTTCAGATCCTACCACAGCTCCATTCAGGGTACACATCAATGAGTCAGGAGAACGGAATGAATGTGTTCAGCAACTGGAATTATATAATAATAAATTTAATGAAATAAAATGATCCAGTATTTCTATAATCTAAATTTATTTTTGATTTGTGATCATTCCAGCTAGTAGCTCCGCTCAGAGAGGGCTATTTTGCTTCACATAATGAGGTAGCTGGGGAAAATTTTGAAGCTTTTACTATTCTGGTCTATTCATAGAGCCCTGTAATTTTGGAGTTCTGAAGCTGTAGAGGTTAAACAAAGTATAGTATTATTTTCCTTGTTCATTCAAATGAGGTTAATAATTCATATCATTCTGAATTGGTAAGCCTCTTCACATTCAGGTTGGCATAAAAATCTCATAAATTTCTCTCAGAGGAGCTTTTACCTTGTATAGAAATTATTACTTAAAATTCACTAGGCTATCCTTTTTCTGAATGTTAGTCCAGTGGATTCAATAGACAGTTGCCTGAGCAAAGATCAGTAGTTGGGCCCTTCATTAACAATACTAAAATGTCAACATTATGTCTGATTTTAATGTACTGCATTTAATCAACTAAATTTGTTTTCGAACTATTCTGTGTGCTTTTCTGCTTCTCTGGTACAGTTTATGCTGTTCTCTCTCCACTGTACTATAATTAAATAATGACTGGTTTTACTTTAAAATGAAAATACAAGATTTTTTTTATACTTCTTATCTCATGTCATTGCAAAAGACATTATGTAAATAATCTTGTATTAGGGATTATCCTCCTGACTACTGGAGCAAAACACAGTAAAAAGAAATTTTGACATGATCCAGCAAACCCTAAATACGGTGCTAAGCAGGTTTATCATTTAGAGCACTGCACTGCAGCTGTGTTCCTGTCAGAGCCCTAACAGAAGTTACTTGAGGTTCTGGTATTAATACCTGACTCAGTGTAGTCATTTGAAGAATATTCTGTTAGAAAATGTTATGAGGTAGAAAACTCTTCCTGTGCTTTCTGGTAACTTCAGACAAGCCTCAAGCTAAGCCCTTTTGATGGAGACATTGAAACAAAACTCTTCATTTTTCTGGAAAGAACAAAAGTGACTAACACTGGTTTTCTGAAGAACTGTGGTATCACACCCCAGGCTGGGAGCAGGAGACAAGCTGAGTAACTGCAGCTGTTTTCTGCTGAGAAACTAATGCTCAAATGCTGGGTTACACCACATAAACACACCAGGTTCCTGGGGAACAGTTCTTCACCTAAATGCACCTTCCTCTAGACGCACTGCATGTTTTCCATTAGCAGTGACATTAGTAAAAAAAAAAAGAAGACTAAGGGGTATAGACAAGACTATACATATTTTCTGGAATTTTAATACACTATTCGTTTCTAAGGCTGCATGACAGCCTTAGGATGCATGCATTTGCAGGAGCAGGCTGTGAAAACTACATCTTCCCACATTAGAGGTGAGGCTTGAAGTACCTCCTTCCCTTCACTCTTTTGGTGTCATTCTGGTTAGATCCTGGTTACATCTGTATAAGTGTAATCTATCAGGGTACCACAAAAACCCTCAAACCTTAGAGGCCTCAGTGAGAAGAACTCACTTTTGTGAGTGAACTCATTCTGAACTACATTTTTCCTTCAGGAGCTTCAGTGTCTGAACTGCATCTGTGTCAGAGGCTTGCAGCAGCCTCTGGGAATATCTGCCCCAGAGATATTTCCCATTTCTCCATTTCCCTATACCTTCAAGTAAATGCAGATTTCTTCTTAGAAAAACACAGAAAAATGAAGCAACAGGATTGAAAGTAAATATAATTTCTCACAATATTGATGTTGTTTCATACTTAGTCTGTAAATAAGAATTACCATTATTTCAGATCCTTTTGAAATATATTATAGTACTCTACAGTGAGAACCTTAAACTTCAATTTATGATAACAACATTGCAGCATTTTGATGATTATTACAGGGAATTATTTTTAAAGGGAACAGTAATGTTTACGCTGTGTTCATTATCAAGAGATAGTTTTATATGCAGACTCGTGAACCAAAATCTCCCACCTGATGAGTCATTTTCCTTTAATAGTAAAACAACAAATTAAAGTCTCATTAGATTGAAGGTGTTTGAACTGTATAAAACGACCAACACATAAAACCTTCAGCAACCATTTATGTCTGACAAAACTTTACAGAATTAACACAGAGCAGCCTCAGCAGTAGCCTTGTTGGGTTTCACAGAATCACAGAATGGGTTGGGTTGGGAGGGACCTCAAAGATAATTTTTACTTCCAAGTCCCCAGCTTTGGGCAGGGACACCTTCCAACAGACAAAGCCACTCAGAGCCCCATCCATTGGGGTTTCCATCAGAGATGCTTTGGTGAGCCTGAGGCTGAAGTCACTATTAAATGAAGGTTAAAAAAACTACTGTCTACAAGATGGGAAATATTTTTCATTCTAATATTCTTGGTGTGGAAAGATGTAGGTGCAGTCACAATAATGACCAAAAAGAGGACACAAAGAAGATTTAGATTTGATCTTGAGATATGAGGGATTCACATGGCATATCATATTAATTCAGACATCATCACTAAAATATTTATGAATTCTGATGCCATACATTATATTAAACCAGAGCATACTGAAATTTTAGATACATTTAATTCCAGCTAAGATATTTGGTGGTAATTTTAATAAAAAACAGCTGTCAAATAACAGCAAATGATATTAATTGCTGATTGGTTTAATTAATCTTTTTCTAAGAAATTCTATATTGACATCTGCAAACGAAGCCATTAGAGAAGTCAGATTTGTAATGTTTTATGGAGTGGTTTCAGGTACTTGTCAACTTAAGAGCAACAATTTTTTTGCCATTTTACCAACAGAGATCTGATCCAATTATCTTTTTCTGGGCTGATTGGAATCAGTCCTATTTCTTGGTCTTTGTGAAGACATATGACAGTGAAGTGCATACATATATCCTCTCTGCCTCTTTCCAGAGCAGTCCTGGCTTGCCAGCTTTCTGAAGAATAAGCATTCTTCAATTTTTGAATTAATTGAATTTCAAAATTGAATGAATTCAAATTTTGAATGAATAAACATTCAATTCAGTTTGATCAAGCATTCAAGAAATCATCTTTGAAGGAATTAAATCTAACCACAGTTAATTTTTCAACTTAATATACTTCCTTGTGTACAGGACTAAGCACTCCTTAAACAATTTGTTTTTGTAAGATGCATGAGGAATTAGGAAGTATTACTGTCCCCATGTGCCACAGGAAAAGTGCAGGGCATTGAGCCTGGGCCAGGACTCAGAGCTGGGACAGGTATGCGATGGTTAGTCATAACCACATAGTGGAAGCTATTTTTCCTAATTATCAGCTCTCTCCTTCTTACTCCTCACTGCTCAGTAAGCTCAGAAACTGCTCACTCCTGAAGGAGGAAAGCCTTGACCCCTGGGATGAGGTCCTGAGTGAGTCACATTTCAGCCTGCTAAATTAATATAAGCTTAAACTAAGATCACTTATTCAAAGTAGAACAGCTCCATTAGGAGAATGAGTATCTCACATTATTGAAGAGGTGCTCAATGCTTCACACCATGGGCTGAAAATTGGAGAGATTTAAGTGCTTTTAAAACACCGTGGGGTATTAAGTTCATCTGCTGTCAGGGGTTGGGAAAGGCTGGTCTTACTGACGTCCCAGAGGTGTCCTTCTACCATTCCCTGGAGAGCTGTGGACTGCAGTCTGGATCGTGCCATGCCTCAGCAGGAGGCCTCACACAGAAATCTGGTGTAGCTCATGGGCAACCACTGGAGCAAAGCATGTAAGAACAAAGCACACTCCTGGTGCAAAAGCTTTGTTTCAAAACCTCCCCTGAACTGGAAGAAGGATGAGTCTCTGGTCACCAGGTATAAACCCTACTCATCAGGCTTCAGAGCATGAATGATGGGGTAACAGTCACACATCAAAGGCCTTGCTACTGCAGCTCCTTTCTCTGCAAGCAACCTCACAGCATTGTATAAGCAACTGATTATTAACTGCAACAGAAAAATGAATGTTATCTTTCCATGATTTGCATTACTAACAAGGGCTACAAAGTCCTCTGGCTCCCTCTCTCCCCTATGATGACTTACTATTCATTGCCTTCTCTTTATCCTAGGGTTAGAGACCTAACTCCCTGCTTCCACAGCCTTTGCTTCTAGGCTTCCTCCCTTTTGTAGAAAAATCTTTTTTATTAAATAAAACCTTTTTTCCTCTTTAAAGCCATACATTTCAGTCAAATAGCCCTTTTTTTCAGACAAATACATTTATTTCTCTACTGCTTAATGGGATGTTCACACAGCTGTTAGCTGATATGTTACTGTGTGGTGGATCAGACTTCTATAGACAAAAGAGATACAAAGAAAAATATGAAATATTGAATTATTAAAAAAATACAAATAAAATTTATGAATAAATTTATGTTTAGCACCAGGCTTAAAAGACTTCAGATTTCATCCAAATATTTTTTCTAAAAAGTATACTTACTGTAATCATATTCCAATACCCATCAATTTCTGTCAGTTGCTGTATTTGTATGTATGGAGACAGAATCACTTCAGCATAACTACAAGAAATGCTCCATTGTTTTCAAATCTTACTTTTTACATGCATGCTGGGTACTTTCGATGTCTTGTCTTTCATAATGAATTTGGAGATGGTAAGACAGTGCATTTGCATGTGCAAACTTTCCTAGGAAGCCATTCAAGTTAAGGAAGACACAGAGAGCTTGTCAGCATGTTCACTCTCTTTGTCTGCAGAAATGTGGGCTTAACTGATATAACCAAATATACAGTAATCCACATCTTGAAAATCTTAAACAAATGGTCAGGATACCAGTTTTTAAGGGCCTTTTATTTAACATCCTGTCCTAAGAAATTTAACACAACTGTTGCTCTTTCTGGTTTCTTGCAAGTATATGATAACTCTGTTCTAACAGTATCCTGTCGAAATCACTTCTGTGATATAAAATGTGCAGGTGCAGCCAGACATTTTTTTGGGGGGAAAAAAAAAGAAAATTAAAACAACAGGATTAGCTGGGTCCCTGCCTGCCAGGCCTTGAAACCAAGAATTTACTAGCAAAAAACAAACTGAAAAGAATGTCATACTTTATTATTTTTTAATAACTTAAGGGAACAATAGACAACTCATTTCAAATTCAAAGCAAAAATGCTAATCATTAAACAATAGTGAATCATCAGAACTAAAGCCAGAAAAGTATGTTTTCTTCAATTTATCTCAATGGAATATACATATAAATTGCTTGTTATGGCAAACTCCAAGCCATTGTACTGGAAACTGAAATCAAGTTGAAGAAAGCTGTAATACTATGCTTAAACTAAGCCATGTTTTAGGGAGTTCCAGAGTAGCTGGTGCCCAGGAGATGTCCTGAAAATAACTGCCTCTACTCCTTTTTATTGTACTTCTGGCTGCAATGAGGTACAGTGTAAGTACCTCATGGTAGAAACACAGGGAGAATGTCCTCCCAATAAATAAATACATTGGATGGCTTTTCTTGCCTATCAAAGGAAAAAAGTTATGTTGTATTGGTATTGTCTCCCCAAAATTTTACCATTAGAAATTAAAAGTATGAAAAAACCCAAAAAAAGTCATAATCTGTAATTTTTGGGGATTTATAGGTCAAAGTGTCTTTCAGAGCAGCATTCTTCTCTGCCAAGAAGTTGTAAGCAGTGTAGCTTATCAGACAGAACATTAGAGCTGCTGCAGATCTCTTAAATCTCCTTTCCATTTTTACTACATCTCAGTATGGAAACTTGTAAGTTCCTGATACTTTTGCCACTGACTCAGTCTGCCTATCTGTAAAATGAGGCTAATGATAGCTTGCAAAATAAGCATTTTATTTTGAGTACTTCTATTTTGATGTGCAAGGGATGTGTATTTATGTATCAGCAGTGATGGAACTGTTATTTTACACTGTTTTTCCTTTTTATTTTTAAGGGAAAAATGATACCACAGAGCAGTATCAAACATTTTCATTCGCTTCTTCTCCATAGGTTGAAGCTGTGAATAAATAGAATTAATTTTAGAACTTCAGCTGACTGTAGAAAACACAAGAAATACAATTTTTAATTGAAGTTGCTGAAGTGAATAGGAAATTGAAGGCATAATAAAGACATTTCTGTACTGAGAATTGTTTTTCCACCTGCCCGGATATATATTTACGTTCCTTGGCTTGAGAAAAATTGCAGTGTGTTGTTTCACAGAACCAAGCCCTAATTCCTCACTTCCCTGGAAGCACTGCAGAAGTACCCTGGGGGCACCATATGAGTGTCAGAAACTTGAGACAGGTCTTGGTTTCGGTTCCATGAGAACAAAAAGGACTGTTGAACTAGCTTGTAAGAAAACTGACTACATGTGGGACTGGAAGAATGAGGTGCAAGTGCCAAAGTGTTTTGCTGTGAGTACACTTCTTGACATAAAAGGTGTAGAAAAGAAGAAAATGATGGTGGAGTTTCTTGATGCTTGACCTGTCTTTCAGAAAATTAAAGAGAGCAGCCAAATCTGGTTGTAAATAAGCCAATTCTCTAAACTCTGAACTTCACCCACGGTGAAGTTTTTAAATCTCAAAGCTTTTCCCTAGTGGTAGGGAGATATGAAATAAGGATGAGTAATTTCTCAGGACATAGTGTGTAGGAGCTACCAGTCTATCACACAGAGTGAACATGCTTCCTCAGAAGAAATTCATGATCTACTTCCCTGATATAGTTTGCTTTGTCAGAACTCTCCTTCCTCCTGGCTGAGAAAGTATCAATGGTCTTCCTCTCTGTCTCAATCTCCCTGTCTTCTACAGGATCATGCAGCACCAATTGCATTTTGTTGCCTTTTCCTTCATTACTTATCATTGCTGGGTCTTTGATCAGCTAATCATAGATGCAGATCAGAAAATCAGTCAAAAAGGATATATAATTAGAGAAGAGGTCAGTGAATAAAGATAGCATAGAGGAAGGACTGAAGATTTTGTCTACCTCTGCCTAAAGATCTGAGGAGCTCACTGTGATTCTCCTCAAAAAAAATGTGGTTTTCTCACTTTTCTCTATTTTTGAAATTGCATGGGAGATTTCTTGACGGGCATGTACATTTTTCCTTTCCTGTAAAGCTTAGGACCTTGCAGGTAATTCCTACTGCAGTCGAGATTTCTGTCAACTCTCTGACAGGTATTGTAACACTTGATGAGAGTGGAACTGGGTAGAAAAACAAATCAAAAGGGTTAGGTTTAATAAAAGACTGTAGCACATAGCCCAGACAGAAGTCAATAACCTTGTCTGTGGAAATCACTACCCTTCTTACAGAGAATGGGGAATGCACCTTTCTTGGAAACAGCAAAGAGATCAATATTGTCTTTTAGAAGAAGGCATGGTGGTGTAACCTTCCCTGCTTTGTAGAATAATCACAACCCTCATCCAAGCCAGAAAGAATTGTGATCTGAAACCCTGTCTTGCATCTCACAGGTGAAGTGTGGCTAATGGGGAAAAGCTTCTCCAACTACTGCTGCTTAATGTGCCTTCCTGAGTATCCAGGGACACAGGTAGCATGGAGTCAGAAAGGAAGATACTCTGAGCCTATCAGTGTAGTCAGCTGGGAGAACATGGCACTGGCTTCTGGACACCAAACCCTGGAGTTAAAAGCTGGCATTCCTCCGCATTCTTACTGCCCTCTTTGGTATACTTTGCGTGCAACAAGGGGCCATATCTTTATTTGCTGTGAAATATGCTCTTTGTTGTATTTATCAGAAAGGCAGCTTAGTATCTACATTCCCATTTTGGGATGGTATTTAGGTGTTAAACGGTAAGGCAAAGAGCTTTGATTGAGCTAAATTTGAGCAAGGCAAAAAGGCTGAGTAAGACACTTAAGGGATTGACAGAGGCATCTAGTCTGTAGTAACCTCCAAAGTTGCAGCAGCTGAGAAGGGCTTTAGAACTGCAAAACCTACCCAAATCCCACTGTACGCACATGCACACACCTTGTTGGAAACAGACTTATATATTTATGCTTTTTGTAATATAGTTAAACTGTGTGTTCTTAGTAACATACATGGCCACTCTGAAGGTATTGGAAAGAGTTAATTAAGGAGTATTGTCAGAGGCATAAATGGCTGATGGTGTAACGGAATTTTCAACGCCCCTCCTGACTTTAGGAATACTGAAGCTGTTGTAACATGACATGACATCTCACTGCAAATTTCTTTTTTTTTAATTTTTGCCTTCTTATTAGAGCTAAACAGATTGGTAATCGTTGAGTCTGCAAATGAAAACCTAATTATATAATTAAATGTCAAAAAACCGATTTCACAACTTTCATAGAGTAATGCAGTCATTGAGAACCTGATATGACCCATGACTGTGTAGTGTGGAATGAAGCACCTAAAACGTTGTTAATAAACATGTCTTATGTAAAACATAAATGAAGGCCCTCAGAAAAATTTTTAGTATAGGTGACAGTAGTTCCAGCAAATTTTAATACACTCATAATTTAGTGTATTACTAAATGAAAAACAAGTATCAGAACATAACATCAATTCTGCTTTGCTAGTGCATATGGAATGGCCTATATTTTTTTTTCCCACTAGTTCCTTGATTTGGATAATTTCTATTTATGATTTTTGTATCCTTATGTGCTAATTGTAACAAATAATTATTTTTTTCCAAGCCAGCTGGTGTTGACTTTTGTTATTTGGGGCAATTGGTGGCTGGTACTCTCTGAACAGATATTTTATCAGTCTAGTCCTTCAAAGATGAAAATAAATTATTAGAAAATTCCTTTCAGTATGATGGCTCAGTGAAGTCCACACTGATCAGAGAGTAGAAGTGTAGGCCTTCTTTTAATGTTCTTACATGATTTGCATGCATTCCTTGCTTTTCACATGATTGGAGGGAGAGAACCCTTTTTACCGTTTATTAAATTATAAATTCAGAGGACAGAAAGCACAGCAGCATAGCTGCAGGATGGAAAGAACTATTTCCTGTGAAAAGAAAGTAATCATCTAAACAGTTAAGGAGAGAATGCAAAAATGCAAAAGGTATCGTAAAGAAGCTGAACTGAAGGAAAAAACTAAGACAAGCACCAAACCCTTTAGGCACTTGACAAAGGTTATGGATTCTCAAACCCAGCATCACTTAAGGTGTTCAGAGTGTCAAAAATCTTTACAGCCAATTCACATTACCAAATATCACGAGATTGCTCTTTCTGATAATTTAAATTGTATTAAATATAAACCCATCTTTTCATAAAGTCATCTTTACAACTGCCATATTTCAAACCCTATTCTTCAAAATTACCCAATATTAGTTTTCTTTTTACTATACAGATGAAAAAAATCAACTTTATGGATTTTCTTAGCTTGCCATACTTCTTCAAGGATGGGATAAAACGAAATAGTGCCTTTCTATTGGGACATCTTCATGATTTCTCTAACACTAATTTTTACATAATAGGTTATTTGACTTATAATAAATGGTAAGCATACAAACTTATACAAGCTGAATGTTAAGTACTGCCTGCAGGTAATAGGTCAAAAGTTTAAAAATTCTCTAGCAGATGCCATGGAAATGAAAAAAAGAAAAAGCAAAAAATATATATGCCACTTGCCTGAATGAAAACACTGTCTTTCTTGCCTGTGCCATGCAGCTGTATGACTGAGAGGCAGAGTATATGGTCTGCCAAAAGCATGTGGCCACCTGATGAACTGTTTTTCCAGCCATGAGTAGCACTAGTATACTAAAGCATTTTAAAACAGTTTCAAGCATTAATTTCTATACTACACAAAAGAGCTAACAAGAAAAGAACATGCAATTTATTCACAATGATTGCAGTCTCCCTAGTTTTCTAAGCAAATATTCTATGCTTCATTTTTTCAAGGTGAAATGAAAGAAAAAAATACTCTGTGAGGTTCTCTAGTTACGAAAGAAAGAATTGCATATTAACAGGACACAAACTCCAAAAAAGCACCTTGCACTGAATGCCAATATTTTAAGAGAGAAGAACGCTGATACTGTTTTTAATTTTACTTATTAAATTAGCATCTTTCATTGAAGAAAGAGGGATCCTGTGAAATTATACACGCTGATTATTCAAAAAAAAAAAAAAAGAAAAAAAAAAGGAAAAAAAACCAGACCCAGCTACTGCTAGCTGGATTTAACAATAATCAGACTGAAAAGTGGACTATTTATTTTTTGGGTAAGTGTTTCTTTCTAGCTCTGTTATTGGAGATCCAAAGAGTCTCTGAACTGGATGTCTGTATTTGAGAAAAGGGAAGGTGCTAGGTGTAAGCAGCGCTATTAATATCTCTCTTTGAACTCACCAGCTGCCTGCTAAATATTGTAAAGTATGTTTCCTTACACAGAAGTAGCATTGCAAGGTTTAGAATCCTCTCCATCCCTCTCATTTCTGCAGAATAGCTGATGCTGGATTTTTGATCTACAGATTCATTTGCAGGGCAGATCATTACATTTAACTGATTACAGTACTACCTCAGAACATGGTTTGGTAAAGCTCTTGAGGGTCATGAGAAAATAAGTTGCATAAATCTCATGCAGCCTATTTCTTCCTCCACACATTACATAGAATGATGGAAATATAACTTCATGTTAATCTTATTCTTGCTAATATGATCATTCATATTAAATATAATACTTAACCTTTCTGGAACGCAGCACCAGAAATTGTATTTCTGTCAAGAAAAAGAAGTACAGTGACTTAGCAGAAAATATGTGCAGTCTTCTGACTGAAAATGCAAGTTAATTTTAGACTACATAAAAACCCATGCAGTTTCTGTGTTACATGGAAAAGCTGTCTGATGAATCTTATACCCATTTCCAATGGGCTAAGTACAAAAAAAGGGCTAAGTATTTAAGATTTAGAGAATCAGAGATGATTCACAGGAAAATACACTCCCATCCCAAAAGCAGATGAAGGAATTCACTTACAATAGCTTAATCATGTAATATCCCCCCATGCTTGATTTCACTTTCTGTGTGTATCTGTTGTTCAGAGCCAAACTATATGGAAAGGGACAGATGTCCTTTGCCTCTTAGTCTGGAGGCTGCGAAAGAAGACCAAAGCTTGCTGGGGGGAAGCTGCATATTTTTCTTTAAAATTGATCCCTTTGTCTGTTTTGAAGGGTTTCAAAATATAGAAAGCACTACTTTGATATTTACAGAAGAATCTTTCCTGTTGGCCACATCCATCTAAAACAGGATTAATATCTGCAGACATGTACTTTACTCCAGATCGATGCCAAGAAGTCATATGGAGCCATTGCTGATATGTCTCACTTACATTAGAAAGAGTTCTTATTTGGATGGGTTTTAAATCAGATGCAGAGTGAGAAGAAAAGTAATAATTTGATATTTCTTCCTTGGAATTTACTTTCCTGGAAGAGGTGGACTGTTCTGCTGTGTCTGGCTCCAGGTATTTCTCTTCATTCACTTAAAAAACTGTAAATAGTAGCTGTGTCCTTGGGGAAAATTAAATACTGAAATGCCCAAGCACAGATAACTTCTGTTGAATGCCCCAAAAGCACTGGGTACTTAGCATTCCCTCTGAGCTGGATGTTTCAGTATAAACATTTGACTGACTTTTGCTTCCCTAACTTAAAGTGTGTGGTGATTTTCCCAGGAAAGCAAAAACAAAATATAACTTGGGTATTCCAGAACCTGTATTTAGTTTTTACATTAGAAATAAATCTTAAAGTAAGACCAGAACTGAAACTGTAGTTGAGGAGATCCAGCAGAGCAGGAATAATATAATTTGGAATTTTCTCTGAGCTGGAATGCACTCAAGCTTAATTATCAACCATTTGTACTAAGCAGAGAGAGTGCAGTAATATACTTCATGGAACAATTAAAAGCATGCATTATACTGAGGAACACAAAGATACAAACAGTAGAAACATTCCACTCCATAATTTACCGTACTTCCTCTTCAATTTCAGTGTGATTTAAGGACATACTGAATATTGTGAATTGCTAATATTTATTTAAAATTCTTCTGGAACTTCAAATTTATAATTCTAGTTTCTTTAGGTCTATGGAAATTGAAAGAATTTTATGCACCCCTAGGAACTGTTCAGGAAGTGATGCATGTGTTGCTCCTGAATTCAGGCCTGTCAGTTGCTCCCTCCTGCCCTTGCCCTGGACTGAAAGTGCAGAAAAGAGCTTTTATACATCCCCAGTAGGTCTGTGGAAAGAGGAGTTTCAGAAATACTCTGTGGGGTACCTCAGCAGACCAGTGAAAGCACAAGGGATGGTGCAAGAGCTCAAGTTAGATTTGTTAAGATGTGGTGACTCTTGTTATAATTTGTAGGATATATGTAAAGGTTCCAGTGATGCATTGAATACATTTTTTCTTTGGTGTTGTTTTGCACTGTAGAGTTTAAGCAGTTCATAATTTAATAAATATACTGCATTTCAATCTTCCCATGTAGATCAAATACAAGATTTCTTCATAAAATTAGTATGAAAAGTATTTTCCCCTCATAAATATATAAGTCTTCATAAATTATTCTGTAGATCAGAAATAGCATAATACGTATTTACCTAAAGTGAAAGCTGTGAGTATTTAAATGATAATATAATAGACACTGATTTTATACAGCAGAAAAAACCCAAACAAAAACCACAACTTTCCTCTCTCCCTTAACTGAATCAAGTATTAATAGAGGTAGAATTGTACATTCCCAAACTCAGTGTTCACAGGAAATTAGTTTTGCATTTTTTTT